>QNUK01000146.1:1059873-1162373 GCA_013621035.1 Clarias magur | reverse complement strand
CTAACACAATCCCAAATCCCTCTGTAACCCCTGATCGAGGGCACTACTTGAGGGATTGTTCACCCTACATAGTGCACCCGTTTTCCACTTAACACTATTTGGGATTCGGTTTATTCTCCTCACCGTTTGGCTGCAGAGTAAGAATTTAAAACTACGTTAACCCCTGTTCATTACGCTAACTGTCAGCCGCCAGCTCCGTCAGTCGCAACTGGTTAGTTCCTCCATGCGTGGAAATATATGTGTTGGTGAGGCAAAATAACTGGTTAAATAAAGAAAAATATTATAATCTGTTGATAATAAATGGTGTTTGTGGGACTGTTGTATAAAAGCAATATCACACTTGAGATCAGAATGATGATATTCGGCACAACAGCATGACCTCATGCAAATAATTACTAATTAGTATAATTACTAATTAATAATGTACTTAACTACTCTTAGACCAATCAGAATCCAGGACTGTAGTAAAACATGCATTCAAATCCATTCAAACACATCCCGATATAATTAACAGAGTGTAAAATCATAAGCAAAAGTTTTCACACCCTTACTAACAGTCATTTAATGCATCTGGTTTCTGAGACGATCTTTCGATATTAAATGTAACTACAACAGTGTTTTTCTTTCAGCAGCTTTTGTATGTTCATGCTGATTATGAAAATGGAATACGTAAAGCTTTACAGTAAGCAATGACACTCTAATAACACTTACTCTACTACTTAACGCCGCCATAAACATGGGTTTTATTCAAGGATTCACCATCAGTAACATTGCTCAAAGAAGCTTCTTGCTTTTTGTGTTTTTGAAACAATAACTCAAGCAAGTCAGGTGAAAAATCTGCACCTGCACTGACAAATGTTCTTTGTTTTCAGACCAAAAAACCATTGGGTTCCATGGTGGGACGACACTTTGCTGAGCCAGAACAAAGAACCGTTGGACTGGAGGCGGGATTATCACGATCAACTAAATGTTTGTGGCCGCCATCTTTAAGAAATAGACGCAACATGCAATGAGCAGCGTTCTAGTAGTGATAAAGCCAGGAGAACTGCTCGCACAACATTGAAGTGGCACTAAGCACCAGACATGAACTAGCACCTGGTTCACATTTGTGGAAAAGGTAAAGTACAATTTAAAGCCTTTATAAATAGTCTTAATTTGTCTTCATGTTAAACATCTTACCTTAGCCTTAATGACAGACCTAAAAAAAAATAAAAATAAAAAAAGAAACTGAAATTAACCGAGCAGTAGTAAGTAGAACACGGATGTGATCGTGCAACCAGCTTGTTGAGCCGGAAAAGTGGGTTTGGGTTTATTTAATCAGAATTTATGCACATTTATATAAACAGATTTTAATATATAACTGTATTTTTCAACACTTGTTTTGTTAATAAACCAATTTTGTTTCCTTGTTTGATGTAAAGCAAGTTACTCACTCACTCAGTCACTCACTCAGTCACTCATCGTCTGTACTGATTTATTCTGTATACAGGCCTGGAGCCTATCCCAGGGGGCGGGGTACACATGCGAACTCCATGCACACAGACCCCCTAGGCGGGAATCGAACCCAGATCCTGGAGGTGCGAGGCGACAGTGCTAATGAATAAGCCACTGTGCCGTCATAAATCAAGTTAATTAATGTGAAAAAAAATTTCCTAAGAGGGGGGGGGGGGGGGGGGGTGCAAAATTTTGCCTTTCAACAAAATAACGATTTGATATGAATTTCCTGTCATGTGACTACTTCTTACAGAAGATGATGTAATTCATAATATATTTGTTTTCCCTTGGAGAAAACTGCAACGTAAATAATATCAATAATATCAATAATATGATTTCGACTGTCACGGCTCGGCGATGTTTATTTGTAGACATTTTTTCACTGTAACAGATCAAAATCACTTTAGTTTATGGGAAATCCGATGCAGCAGATCAGGAAAAACAGAAACCAGCCTGAAATGGGAGAGACAGGTGTGTTTACTTTTTTTTTGTTGGTGTTTGTGTTGATTTTTAGGTAAAAAAAAAAAGAAAAGAAAAGAAAAAAAATTGAAAAAGATTACATCTTATTAATAATTGATTAAAAAAAATAATTAAAAAAAGAGGGCACGTGTTTGATGTGTATTTCAGAAGAACAACAAATCTGCTCTGTAATCTGAGTTTCGTGATGCGACCTGTCAACAGCCGTGTCTCCCAGCTGCTGTCTCTGGATTTGTCCTCGGGCAATAACGATGCTTCACTCCTGTAACCGCCGCACAGTACAGACTTATCCCTAGTTTCGATGAGCACAGTTTGTAAACTGTTATGTTTTTTGTTTACACAGTGTGTGTGTGTGTGTGTGTGTGTGTGTGTGTGTGTGTGTGTGTGTGTGTGCATGTGTGTGTGCAATAGCACCTGTGAGTACTTTCTATTCAAATTGGCCTGTAATCTCTGTTGTAATTATAATAATAATAACCCATGAATAAATATGTATATTAATAACTACATATTAATAATAATATATATTAATTCTACATATCAGCAGCCCGGACAGTAGTGCAGGTTTATGTTAATGCACTTGCAGGTTTTCTGTAAGGAGATCTGGCAGCAGGAGTCTCCAAATGTTACTATTGTGATTAATTTAACTTCTATCGTGATTTCGTTGTTAGGGTAAATTCTTTTATATAAGTTTAATATTTATTTTTAAATTGTATTTCTATTGCATTCTTATCATGAAATGTTTATTTTTAAGGTCTCGGACCTTAAATTGTTTTACAAAATTTACTTTTTAAAAAAAAATGTTTTACAAATAAAAATAGAAATTTCAAACATTTTAAGAATAACTTCATGTCACTTAGTAGGTTTAAAAAAATAAAAAAAAATTTTTAGGTTATTTATCTAAAAAGTTATTTACAAATTGCTATTATTTATTCATAAATGTAAAATATCTGTCAGAATATTAGTCATTGCCTAATCTTTAATCAAACAACGTTTAAACTATTTATTTATTTACAATTTAAACAATCACACTTGAATTTTTAAAAATGTTTTGCTTGTTTGTTTGTTTTTTATTTATAGCATAAATAAACTAGGAACAGCATCTACTATACCTGTTCCTATCTCGAGGTTGCATTCGGTGACCTAGTCCTTAATAAATGATGCATGAGCAATTTTATTTGATTTCATTTTATTGTAATTTTTGTGCATAGCATGACATTATAATGTTGACTTGAGTGACTCTTGGAAGACTATTAAAATGCCATGTTGACCTCTGACCTCGCAAACAGCAGCTTGTTTTCACAAACCTGATGAGCTCATAATCCCATCAACGCTCCGGTCCGAGTCTCCTTACGTGACAGGAGTCGTGCCGTTATCTCCCCTGTCTCATCACGGCCTGATTTGATTGCTTGTTTTGAGGGTATCTGGATGACTATTGAGCTGCTATGTGTGTGTGTGTGTGTGTGTGTGTGTGTGTGTGTGTGTGTGTGTGTGTGTGTGTGCGCGTGTGTGTTATATCTCATATACAGCATGACGTTGAGTAACAGCAGGTTGAGCAACTGAAGACTTAGTCAACAAGACAGAGGTGCAGTGTGTCACATGACGTATACTGTAGTGTAAAGCTTTACTATAAACGAGAGCCAGGTTTGGTCGCCGCGATCTGGGATAAGTGTACGATACGGTTACTTTCTCTAGCGGTGCCGTAAATGTCTGATTTGCATGCAGGAGCTGTGATAGGTCTGATCTCGACGGAGCGTCTGGGAATGGACGGGAGGTGCTTTTCTCACACACGCTGATGTGACTCAGGGTGACTTTGGCACAATCATACAGTGACAAGTGAGGACAAGATGCTAACAGTAACCAGCAGGATCCCACGAGAAGAGAAAAAGGTGGTGACTACAGCCTTGTTTACTCACCGTGATTAGTCTGGCGTAATGAGTCTGAAGTGTGATGAGCTCAGCGTCCACTGGCCCTGAAACGTCTCCGCCAAGTCTGAATCGATCCTCTGTGAAAGCGCACAGATTTATTTGATGAAACTGCGTTCCTCTTGAATATAAAGTAATCACCTGGCGGTTTTTCCCTGCTCAAGGTTTCAGGTTGAACCAGTCTAGAAATGTTTCCATGTAGAACCGTGGCGATCTGAGGCACCATGTTTGGGACGGTGTGTTGGGTTGAGCAACTGAAGACTTAGTCAACATCACAGAGGTGCAGTGTGTCACACAATAAGACACTATAGTGTGAGACTTTAATACTTGCGTCTCAGAGCCTTTTATAATCACGTTTGGTGGTGTGGGACAGTGTGTTGGGTCAGTGGGGGATGGTGAGTTTGGTTATTTTATCCGGTGCGTTTGGTCTCTTGAGACCAAACACACTCGCAATGTTCATCATTGGGTACGGTGTATTTGGTCATTTGGGACGAGGTGTTTAGTGATATTGGACAGTGTGTTTGGTGATTTGGGACAGTGTTTTTAGTCCTTTGGGACAGTGTGTTTGGTGATTGAGGACAGTGTGTTTGGTCATTTGAATGGAGACAGTGTGTTTGGTGATTTGGGCCACTGTGTTTAGTCTTCTGGGACAGTGTGTTTGGTCATTCGGGACGGTGTGTTTTAGTCTTTTGGGACAGTGTTTATTGATTTGGGACAGTGTGTTTGGTGATTTGGGACACTGTGTTTGGTGATTTGAACAGTGTGTTTAGTCTTTTGGGATGGTGTGTTTGGTGATTTGGGACATTGTGATTGGTGCTTGAGGACAGTGTGTTTGGGACAGTGTGTGTAGTCTTTTGGGACAGTGTGTTTGGTTAGGTGGGACAGTGTGATCATGTTGGAGCAACGGATTTGGTAATCTGGCATAGTGGGTTGATAATTTCCAACTGTGTGTTAATTAGGGACAGTGTTTGGTAATTTGGGGACAGCGTTTGGAAATTAGGACAGTGTTTGGTAATTAGGGACAGCGTTTGGTAATTAGGGACAGCGTTTGGTAATTAGGGACAGCGTTTGGTAATTAGGACAGTGTTTGGAAATTAGGGACAGCGTTTGGTAATTAGGACAGTGTTTGGTAATTAGGGACAGTGTTTGGTTATTAGGGACAGTGTTTGGTAATTAGGGACAGCGTTTGGTAATTAGGGACAGCGTTTGGTAATTAGGACAGTGTTTGGTAATTTGGGGACAGCGTTTGGTAATTAGGGACAGCGTTTGGTAATTAGGGACAGCGTTTGGTAATTAGGACAGTGTTTGGAAATTAGGGACAGCGTTTGGTAATTAGGACAGTGTTTGGTAATTAGGGACAGTGTTTGGTTATTAGGGACAGTGTTTGGTAATTAGGGACAGCGTTTGGTAATTAGGGACAGCGTTTGGTAATTAGGGACAGCGTTTGGTAATTAGGACAGTGTTTGGAAATTAGGGACAGCGTTTGGTAATTAGGACAGTGTTTGGTAATTAGGGACAGTGTTTGGTTATTAGGGACAGTGTTTGGTAATTAGGGACAGCGTTTGGTAATTAGGGACAGCGTTTGGTAATTAGGACAGTGTTTGGTAATTTGGGGACAGCGTTTGGTAATTAGGGACAGCGTTTGGTAATTAGGGACAGCGTTTGGTAATTAGGACAGTGTTTGGAAATTAGGGACAGCGTTTGGTAATTAGGACAGTGTTTGGTAATTAGGGACAGTGTTTGGTTATTAGGGACAGTGTTTGGTAATTAGGGACAGCGTTTGGTAATAGTAATTAGGGACAGCGTTTGGTAATTAGGACAGTGTTTGGTAATTAGGGACAGCGTTTGGTAATTAGGACAGTTTGGTAATTAGGTAAATTAGGGACAGCGTTTGGTTAATGTTTGGTAATTAGGACAGTGTTTGGTAATTAGGACAGCGTTTGGTAATTAGGACAGTGTTTGGTAATTAGGGACAGTGTTTGGTAATTAGGGACAGCGTTTGGTAATTAGGACAGTGTTTGGTAATTAGGGACATTGTTTGGTAATTAGGACAGTGTTTGGTAATTAGGACAGTGTTTGGTAATTAGGGACAGCGTTTGGTAATTAGGACAGTGTTTGGTAATTAGGGACAGCGCTTGGTAATTAGGACAGCGTTTGGTTATTAGGGACAGCGTTTGGTAATTAGGGACAGTGTTTGGTAATTAGGGACAGCGTTTGGTAATTAGGGACAGCGTTTGGTAATTAGGACAGTGTTTGGTTATTAGGGACAGCGTTTGGTAATTAGGACAGTGTTTGGTAATTAGGGACAGCGTTTGGTAATTAGGACAGCATTTGGTAGTTAGGACAGTGTTTGGTTATTAGGGACAGCGTTTGGTTATTAGGACAGCATTTGGTAGTTAGGACAGTGTTTGGTAATTAGGACAGTGTTTGGTAATTAGGACAGCGTTTGGTAATTAGGACAGTGTTTGGTAATTAGGGACAGTGTTTGGTAATTAGGGACAGCGTTTGGTAATTAGGACAGTGTTTGGTAATTAGGGACATTGTTTGGTAATTAGGACAGTGTTTGGTAATTAGGACAGTGTTTGGTAATTAGGGACAGCGTTTGGTAATTAGGACAGTGTTTGGTAATTAGGGACAGCGCTTGGTAATTAGGACAGCGTTTGGTTATTAGGGACAGCGTTTGGTAATTAGGGACAGTGTTTGGTAATTAGGGACAGCGTTTGGTAATTAGGGACAGCGTTTGGTAATTAGGACAGTGTTTGGTTATTAGGGACAGCGTTTGGTAATTAGGACAGTGTTTGGTAATTAGGGACAGCGTTTGGTAATTAGGACAGCATTTGGTAGTTAGGACAGTGTTTGGTTATTAGGGACAGCGTTTGGTTATTAGGACAGCATTTGGTAATTAGGACAGTGTTTGGTAATTAGGACAGTATTTGGTAATTAGGACAGTGTTTGGTAATTAGGGACAGCGTTTGGTAATTAGGACAGTGTTTGGTAATTAGGACAGTGTTTGGTAATTAGGGACAGCGTTTGGTAATTAGGGACAGCGTTTGGTAATTAGGACAGTGTTTGGTAATTAGGGACAGCGCTTGGTAATTAGGACAGTGTTTGGTAATTAGGGACAGCGTTTGGTAATTAGGACAGTGTTTTGGTAATTAGGACAGTGTTTGGTAATTAGGGACAGCGTTTGGTAATTAGGACAGTGGTTGGTAATTAGGACAGTGTTTGGTAATTAGGGACAGCGTTTGGTAATTAGGACAGTGTTTGGTAATTAGGGACAGCGCTTGGTAATTAGGACAGTGTTTGGTAATTAGGGACAGCGTTTGGTTATTAGTGATGGCAGAGACAAGGAGAACATACGACACAGACAGTCAGCTCAGGATCAAAGCCGAGACCCTGGAGATGTGGCGTGACTTCACCACCCGCTACGTCTTTCACAATATTACAAAAAACTGTGTGTGAAATGGGGCAAACCGATGTGGTTAAAGTCTATAATTATAGGTATAATTGGTTAAGTCTGCCTCTACACCATTCTCTCAGTGATTATTTTCCAATAGCTGCATGAAAGGGCGTCACACAAACTGATCACCGCCTGTGAGATAAAAATGTCTGAGTAGAACAGCCACGTTGACATTGTAATTATCAAACCTGCCAAAACAGCACAGCACAAAAGCCTGGTGTTCGTTTTGAGTCAGACCTGAAATTTCACTGGCAGGTTAACTCACGTGTCAGAGGAAGCTTTTTTTCTTGTTGTCAGTTGGGAAAGATTGCCAAATGCAAATGCAACTATTCAACGAGTGATCTGCAGACTTTAATTTCCTCTGAAGATGATAACTGCACGGCAGCCCGTCAGTCCCCTCTATCTCTCTTTCCCTGGTCCGCAACCAGGATCATGTCATTCCTGCAAAAACATTTTGTGATTTGAGTTTAAATCTCTGCACGGCACCAGGTTATATCTCATACATCTTCAAAATACCTCCATAACCCTGATCGTCTAATCAGCTGACTGTGGAACGGAGTACCATTATAACCTTTAATAAAGCAGCCACTTGAAGGTCTTTTATGTCTTCATGCCGCCTTTGAATTATTGCCTTACTGTATTCTTTTTATTCACATTTTGAAAATCTCTTTATATTCCCAGTTTGTTCTTGCATTCCCTCGCTTAGAATCACCTGGGGAAGACGTACGGCACTGT
This sequence comes from Clarias magur, assembly GCA_013621035.1. NCBI lineage: Eukaryota > Metazoa > Chordata > Actinopteri > Siluriformes > Clariidae > Clarias > Clarias magur. The sequence goes on along the minus strand of QNUK01000146.1, from coordinate 1,154,285 downwards.
TTGCCTTTCGAACGTGCTTTATAAATAAACACGGCCTGACTTGGTACCTAAAGCGTAGCCAAACACACCACATGTGCGTCAAAGATCTATGAACTTTCTCACTGACCGTTCCGTAAACACTCTCTGTTACGTGGTTTAGAAAGCACCGGGACGGCTCTAACAATGAACTAAAGCTGAGCAGAACAGATCTGTTTAACAGGACCAACTCCAAACACTTGGAAATTCTGCGCCAGAGGAGTCGCCACCACCGAACGATTAAACCACAACTTTCCCTTATTCCTGGAGTGTTTGCTCAACAGCAGGATGGAAGCCCGATCTTTAGGTCAGTTGTGCAATATTCCGTGTTAACATTCCAGGAAGCATCTCTTCTTACTCTTCTCTTTAGTTTTATCATGTTTCTGTTACAACACTGCTGATATTTGAAACCAAAACGACAGACGATGTGGAATGCAAATCTTCTGCGCAGCGCGTATTTGGCTGTTAATTTTCACTGAATGTGTCAACTTGAACCACTGAATTCAATCAGTGTAGAGTAATAAACTGTGTAATATAATTTATTTTTATAAATAGACATGAATATCAAAATTCCATCCATCCATCCATCCATCCATCCATCTATTTGTTTTTTTTCTTTTTACGACTGTTGTAGAATCGGACAAAACCCAAAAAGCATGCGGAGAACATGCACATTTCATGCACACAGAGCCTGAGGCGGGAATCGAACCCGGACCCCGGAGGTGCAAGGCGCCAGTGCTAACTGCTACGACACCATACCGGCAAACATAAAAATGATGTCACCATTATCATTAGTATTAGCTAACTCACTTATATATATATATATATATATATATATATATATAGTAAAAAAAAAAAGTACCCCAGCCTTATTCCAGTAAAAGGTTATGACAGGTGTGCTTGCTGCAGGGTCTACAACATGACGTTTCTATCAGCAATAATGGATTTAAAGGGGTTCAATTTAACAGGGTCATTCCTTCACTACGGTAGTGACTGAAACGTTTGTGAACAGTTTAGAATTGTGCGTAAATGGGCTCCAGAACAGCAGCAGAGAAGTCCTAAAAGTAGATAAAGGGAACTCCCTGTATGCCTGAGGATTTTAACAAGGCTTGATGAGTTAATTGGTGTCTGGAATAGAAGAGAATAGATCATAAGGCAGCACAGGCAGTACATTTAGATGCACAATTAAATCAAGCTATTGTTACAGCTCGACTGGGCTATATATATATATATATATATGTATATATATAAGCAAGTCTCAAATCTCTCTTCTAACCTTTGGTACTTGGCAAAAACTGCTCATGTTCGAACGGATCTGAGAAACTGTACCAGAGCTCATGCACAATACCCCACTGGCAGTTCACACCATGCAACACAGGGGACACGACATCTTGTCCAAACAACCTATTAGAGTTTGTTTACTGGACACTGAGCTCGTATGAAGCTCAACACCCCCCCCCCCCCCCCAAATCGATTTCTACGCAATTTGTTTAAATTTGTTTTTGACACAAAAAGTGAAATGCAACTTTTTGCTCAATCACCTAACCCTGCTACACAGATCATTCCACGCTCCCACGGATATTTCATTGACACACAGTCTTTTTCCCCATTATGAATCGGTCTCAGCAGACGGAAGGGCAGTAAAAGGTGTTTAATCTGAACAATCCAAACTGACAATCCAAATTTACGACTGAGGACAAAAACAAAGGAAGGCTAGAAACATGGACAAAACAGGGACAGATAGAACTGGGACAAAAACAAAGGGAGGCTGGAAACTGGAAGGACTCACAGAACATATACTTCACAAACTCATTGTGTTCTTGTGTTTCCTCTACGCTGGGTTGTGATTGTCATCCACCGTATTATTATGCTGTGTAGAGCTCAGTGTCATTGATATGGCCCGGATCTGGCATGTACTGTACGTAAGGTCATGTACGTAACAACTAAATGTTTTAATACACAGTATTTTGGAATGTTATTATGAGAAGTACAGGGTGGGTGAAAAGTAAGTAGGCATTCAAAATATGTAAGAAAGTCTATTTGTCTAATCCGTGCCTGCAAGCGTGTCCTCCAGCGTGTCCTCCAGCGTGTCCTCCAGCGTATCCTCCAGCATGTCCTCCAGTGTGTCCTCCAGCATGTCCTCCAGTGTGTCCTCCTGCATGTCCTCCAGCGTGTCCTCCAGCGTGTCCTCCAGTGTCCCCCCCAGCATGTCCTCCAGTGTGTCCTCCAGAGTTTCCTCCAGCATGTCCTCCAGTGTATCCTCCTGCATGTCCTCCAGCGTGTCCTCCAGTGTGTCCTCCAGAGTTTCCTCCAGCATGTCCTCCAGTGTATCCTCCTGCATGTCCTCCAGCGTGTCCTCCAGCGTGTCCTCCAGTGTCCCCCCCCAGCATGTCCTCCAGTGTGTCCTCCAGTATGTCCTCCAGTGTATCCCCCAGCATGTCCTCCAGTGTGTCCCCCAGCATGTCCTCCAGCATGTCCTCCAGTGTGTCCTCCAGTATGTCCTCCAGTGTATCCCCCAGCATGTCCTCCGGCATGTCCTCCAGTATGTCCTCCAGTGTATCCCCCAGCATGTCCTCCAGCGTGTCCTCCAGTGTGTCCTCCAGCATTTTCCATCATGAATGGCCTCCAAGAAGTCCAGATCTCACTCCATGTGATGTTTTCCCCTGTGAGACTAAGGACAAAGCCTCGCACACTACGCGAACAAGTTGTTTCAATAATTTTGCATTAGACATATCAACTTTATTACTGATATTTAATGCCTCGTTTCTTTTCCCCCACTCTGTACTTCAGAAAACAATATATTTTTCGGATAATACTGTTTGGATAAACTTAATGCGACATCTTGATACATCCTGCCCCAGCCCCGCCCCCATCCTCCCAAGCCCCACCCCCGAGACCCTGTGAGTGAGTGAGTGAGTGAGTGAGTATGTGAATGTGCTCATTGATAATTCTAAGCTTTATTCATTAAAGGGAAAAAAAACCTGCCTGAACTATTGAAGAATAATTAAATGCCTTGTTTTCGTAATGTTTAAAAAGAAATTTTTAAGACGCGACTTGACGCGTGAACTTGCCGCTCCGAGGAGAGATGTGTGTTCTCTGCGAGCGCGGTGTAAATGTACCACCACGTACTGTATGTCAAACATCTGGGACAGTCGCATACTTTTCAAAACAAATGACGTCACCTTTAACCTTTTTATCTTGAAAGTCACCCTGCTGAGCAAAAGAAATGGCACCCAGGCTAAAAAAAAACAAAAAAACAAGAAAAACATCAACAATAACAAAAAGTTCGAAGAGTCGATTAGCTAACGTGTGTACGAAGATGGGGCGACTTCTAAAGATCAGGACCGTGTTTAGGAATTTCAATCCAGGAAGTATTAAAATATCACGACTTTTTGTCTTTTAATGTCACAACACGCGACCAGCACGTCTTTCGGTTTAGCTTTTCCGAGGAGTCACGATCCCGCGAGCTAGGAAGAGTTGTTTAGTCCTTATATCACTTATGCTAACTATTTCCAACCGCAGCGAGGAATTTCCAGGTTAAAAATAAATAAATAGATAAAGGGCCTGAATGCTTTCTTATAAAATGAGCCCTGAGACGAATATTAAGTGTAACTACGCTGGTGAAATCCAGATACGCGCAGCAATCAGGGACCAAAAGGAACTCTTTACAGAAAGTAAATAAATCAAGATTTCTTCTGTTTTCACTCTTGTTCGAATAGTTCTGCTCGGGGAAAAAAAGGACAAAAAAACAATTATTGGTAATGAAACCAGAATTTCAATCGTGGAAAAAGAATTATGTCTTTGTTTCTTTTCTTGTTATGTGAAGTCATGCGTTGAACCAAACAAATCGGATTTTCCATTAACTCTCACATCTCCCGTATATTATCTGAGATGAGACTGCACTGTGGTAACCTTCAGGCAAGAGTGTGTGTGTGTGTGTGTGTGTGTGTGTGTGTGTGCGCAGGGATGATGAAAACCAGCCACTGGTTAATAATGAAGAGTGTTTCTAAACAGTCCCAGCTCACCAGACCGGCTCGACAAGACTTTTTCCCCTCTCACACACACTCATACATACATACACACACATAGGTGAAGGAGCCGGTCGGACTGGAAGAACACACACTTCATTTGTGTGTACACAGTGCATGCGGCAAGACAAATGCTGTGTGACTGTACGAACATCCGCTTCCTTGAACTCAGGTGCCTGCAAGCGTCAAATGCGGCCCTGTTCAGTGATCCATGTGTTTAATACAGTATTTATTATAATAATCAGCATTAAGCATCTATACGGTTATGATACACTGTGAATTGTTTGACTGCATGGGGTTGGGATGATAATGAGCTGTTTGGAAAAATGTCCTGAGTAGAAAATTCAAATCACTACAAAAAAAAAAAATCACACACAAAAGAACAAGTCAACCCCCTTTCAGACGATGAGTCAAGGAGGCGGGGCTTTCTCAACAAATGGCACATGATTGACAAGCTTGACTATACGTATTTCATTTCATGCTGTTCTGACGAGTTACCTGTGCTTCATCACACCGCTGCGTCACTCATCATTTCTACGCCGCTACGCCGAATCTCGGCTCACCTTCTTAAAATTCCCAGCATGCCCTAGGAGTCATGTTAGCTTTGCACTCTAATGCACACGTACGTATGTGTGTGTGTGTGTCATGTTGATTCTCATGTGAACCATACCAGGAAGTGATATTTCCAGCAATCTAAACAAAGCAAGAGGAAAATGTCATGCGATCAACCAGCCTCATAGACTGGGACAAGAAAAACCCGAAAAACAGACAATGAGATAAAGGATCGAAACGAGGATGACTCTGCATGAACAAAAGCTGACTGAGAGCAGTCAACCGGCGGAAATCGTTTCCTTCACGTCAGAAGAGTGAATTAAAGCCGCGTTACGAATTTACTCAGTTTAATGCGAAGCAAGAAAGGTGTAGCGAGGAAGTGAATCGTAGGTCTTCACTTTGTCGAAAGTGGACATGGAAAATTTCCCATCAGTCATTGCGCCAGAAAAAGATTTGAGTGGTAGCTCAGGCGGCTAAGGCTTTAGGTTGTTGGTTGTTGTCCTGGTTCGAACCTGGCCATTGGTGGGTTGCCACACCTCATACCGCCCAGCCACTGGACGGAGTGCCGGTCCCAAGCCCGGATAAAATGGGTGGGTTGTGTTAAAATGGGCGGGATTGTCTGCTCAGGTGCTTATGTTACCATGGTAACGCACAGAAGAAGCGCCGCCTGTGCTGGTGATGTCGCAGGGGGTTCTGATTGGTGGAACTGTGTCGAGGGAAGTTCCCTTAACCAATATTTCCTGGCACAGGGAACAGGGAGTAAGGAGCACCCGTTGAAGTCCACTGTGGAACGGAAGGCGGCCTGAATGTCCTTACTTACCCTCACAGGTGTGTGTAGAAATGTCCCGGCTTTGCTAACCAGTTGTCAAGTGAATAGGAGCGTATATGTTGGGAGTTCTTGGAGACTATGATTGTAGGAGATTGTATGGGGGTCTGTTTATTGAAACTGTAACATTTCATTTTATTTCTGATCAAAAGAACAAAATGAACTAAATGACGTCCAATCATTTGGATGAACGAGATTCAAAGAACCGAATCACTAAAATGATCCAAACTTCCCATCACTAGCATCAAGCACTTCTAAAGCATCTCATCTCTTTAAAGCATCTCAGAAATGGTCTTTAAACTCGGATTCATCTGTCCACAACAGATTTTTTTCCCTATTTCATCATCACCAATGTTTTCCTTCCTCTCAGCTCATCTTGGAGTCTTTTCACATTAAGGCCCTGAGATCATTTCTGAGAACGCTCGACCCCATAGTCTGGTTCTTTTCGATCAGTCCGAACACTCGTGCCCGAGTCCAGGGGAAAAGGTGGTCTTGAGCAAGGTACGGCATATTGGATTCAGATAAGGAAACCAATCACACCTGAACACGGAAGTGGACAGCAACATCATCAGTGCTATCTGTCTCCTCCTCTTGTAGCACCAATCTCATCTTTTAATTTCTTTTTTTCTTTTTTCTTTTTCTTTTCCCCCCCGATTTTCTCCCTAATTCAGTCGTGTCCAATTCCTCCCCGTCACTAGGGGGCTCCACATTAAGGCTACCACTGCTACTACCACTCAGTCAGGAGGACCGAAGACTATCACGTGTTTCCGAACGACGTGAGACACCAACCGACCGCATCTTTTCGAACCGCTCGCTAACGCACCGTTGGGGGCGGAGTAACACACTCGAACACACGGCGCTATCCGCTCCTTCCGCTTGCGTGAGCTCACAGACGCCCCTGATTGGCTGTAGAGCCGTGATTAATGTGGGAGCATTAAGTACCTCTCATCCCTCCCCTCTGAGAGAGCTCGGCCAATCAGCTCTCTCTAGACCTCCGGCTGCGGGTGGTTGAAGCGTCACTCGGGAATCGAACTCGCGATCTCCAGATGACTGCGCCACTCGGAGGCACTCTTGAGGTTATTTTTCAAATATCAGTAATATTAGGCATAGCGTGAAGGTTTCCCGTTCTCTTCCTCATTCTCTTCTTCCTTTTCTACAAACCAACTATGAGCATACTGCCACCTGTTGTATCGGAGAGTGTAAACAGGCTAGTGTACCTGAGTATGGAGAAGAAAAACTATGTGTGGCCCGGCGAGGTTGTGTGAAGGGGGGATAAATTTCCGTTTAAACTTTGCACTGCCGCCTAGAAGCCCAGCATCCTGGAGTCTCCCTCGAAGTCTGTTGAAGATTTGCGGGGACCGCTCGACAAAGCTGCCAGATGAGGACCCGTGAGACATCTGTTTCTGAAACCAGACACTCTGATGTACTTGTCCTCCAGCTCAGTTCTGTACTTCTCTTTCTATCCTGGTTGGACCCAGATCATGCTTTTCATTGAGAACAGTAATTCATAACGGTCAAGGAAATCTTTTGTTTCTTGGCAAATTGTGGACAAAATGACTAGCGTCCATTTCTCACAACATTTGGAGTCTATCTGGAGTCTGTGATTAAACCAAATCATGCTGGTGCTCTAAATACTCAACGACCCTAAAGAAGGACAGGATTATTGCTCCTTTAATCAGCACAACGACTCTCAGCTGCTCTAGCATAATAGCGAGAGGGTTTTCTAAGGATGAATCAGCCTTTAAACATGATAAACCTGGATTCGCTCTCACATTGTGCTACTGGATTAATCGTTGCCTTTGTATTTGCTTAGATATTCCATTAAAAATCATCAGATTCCATGTATGATAGTCATTTACACCATTAACACTATTAATGTCTAGACCTGATTTTGTAATTAGTGTGTGTGCTAATGCTCCAGCTAAAATACCCCTCAGACAATCAGCATCTTTTTTTCACAATTCAAACTCCCTCTTTTCCTCTCCTCCTCCGAATACAGCGTTGCAGTGTCTATGGAAATAAGTTCCTGCTGAACCCAGGGAAGAGCGGTGGGGGAGCGGTATCTTCTCATATGTAGTCACAAAAGGGAGAAAAACATACAAGCACGGAATGGTTTTGTGCTGAAATATGAAACATGACTAAAAAGTGAAATTTGCATAACAGGTGCCCTTTGATGTTATTATAACGGGACGATTTGCATTATTTCATTCAAAACCAAGGTAATTTCCAAGTGACTCCAAACTTTTACTGGTAATGATGCAAATGATGATCTTATTCATAATAAAACCTGTCACGCCCCTTTGAGACATTGAGTGCAATCATTTCCATAAATCATGCGGCAAATTAAAGGGTCGACTTCTCACTCTGTTTTTTTTTTTTTTTTGATTTTTCCCCGATTTTCTCCCTAATTTAGTCGTGTCCAATTCCTCCCCGTCACTAGGGGGCTCCCACATTAAGGCTACTACTACCACTCAGCCGGGAGGGCCGAAGACTATCACGTGTTTCCTCCGAACCACGTGACGCCAGCCGACCAGCCGACCGCATCTTTTCGAACTGCTCGCTCGCGCACCGTTGGGGACGGCGTAACACACTCGGAGGACAGCGCTATCCGCTCCTTCCGCTGCGCGAGCTCACAGGCGCCCCTGACTGGCTGTAGAGCCGTGATTAATGTGGGAGCACGATGTACCTCTCATCCCTCCCCTCTGAGAGAGCTCGGCCAATCAGCTCTCTCTAGACCTCCGGCTGCGAGAGGTTACAGCACCACCCGGGATTCGAACTAGCGATCTCCGGATGATAGGGCGAGCGCTTTAACCACTGCGCCACTCGGAGGCCCAGACTTCTCACTCTGTTAAACAAACCGCTCTGGAAATCATCCTAGAACAGCCCTAGGAACATTTATGATTTAGTTCTGACACCAAACATGCCTGAACTGCTTGAGGAACATTTACAGATAGGCACGCACAAGATTATGACGCTTTAGGACGTAAAACGCAGTATGTTTAGAAGGAGCACCAATCATTAAATGGGCCTGCAAAAGCTGCAAGGCTTGTTGCCAGATTGTGTGTTTCCCACCTGGCGGTTGCTCAATGTGTAGTCAGTATTAAAGATGTTGCCATAGCGACTATTGGCAAAGCTTGGACCAAATCTCATCAAGGACTGTATATGCCAGCGCAACCGGGGTCAGAGCGCAGGGTCAGCCATGATACAGCGCCCATGGAGCAGATAGGGTTAAGGGCCTTGCTCAAGGGACAAACAGCAGCAACCTGCTGGAGCTGGGCCTCAAACGTCCAATTAGTAACTCATTGCCATAGCCCTCTGAGCTGCCGCTGAACGTAGTCCCCCACTACCAGAAATTATGCCGTTGAGATTCCCACATTTGCGGGAATTCGCATTATTGAGCACAACCGAATATCTCGCCTGCCAGGCAAGTAAGTACTGCTCGATTAGTTTTCTAATCAGAAAACTTCTATACAGCATTTGAAAGATGCAGATTTGGCCCCTGGAGTGGTATAGCGGCAACGAGCTCACCCTATCATTCAGAGATCGCAAGTTCGAATGATGCTGTAGCCACCCACAGTCAGGGAGCCTAGAAAGACATGATTGACCCGAGGGAGGGGAGGGATGGGTTTTACTCTACTGCTCTTGCAATACTAGCCAAACTTTGGCATCTCTGACACCTTAATACTGAGCTACCACCTGCCATGTCCGCTCCGAGACAGACACGTATTGGAATACTGATCGGAAGGGTCCAGGTTCAAACCCCACCACCACCACCAAGTTGCCACTGCTAGGCCTTTAAACAAGGCCCTTAACCCTCAACTGCTCAGATGTATAATGAGATAATGAATGTAAGTCACTCTGGATAAGGGCATCTGCCCATGTTTGGTGGTTGTAGCCTTGATGGTCCCCCATAGTAACATAAAGATGGGTGTGAATTGGCTAAGACTGGAAAGGAGAAAATCTGAAAAACGTTTGAGAAACAATCCTAGGGTAAAAATCCTAATCTCAGACTGAGATTCAGGCGCAGGCCCAGATTCAGGGTTTTGGGAACTGGATTACAGACAACGTTCCTTAAAAGAGAACAAGTTTCTAAGCTTTACAAGACTAATAACTGAAGTGATATAGAGTTGCAGAGAGAGAGAGAGAGAGAGGAAAAAATGGTTGTGTGTGTGCTGGGGAGAAAGTGCTTTAGACCTGAACACAAAGACTTGCAGTTAAATGCAAAAATGTTCCCGTGAGAGAGCAGGTCAGACACCTGTCTCTGAATTTCGGCACACTTCAGTCAACACCGCTATATAATCTGTTTACAATCAGAGCTCTGAGCCAAAATTCGAATCCAATGCTAAAGTGTGTGTGTGTGTGTGTGTGTGTGCTAAGCGAGTGTGTGGGGGTGTTGCGGCAGGAGCCTGAAAGCAGGCTCTGTAATTCTGAGACTTGTGGGGGGATGGAAAGATTTTTTTTCCCAAAAGCCCAGCAGTAAGCCTCTTAAATACAGTGACCTCCTGAGGAGCAGCAGCTGAATCCGAAACCTGAGGCGGACATCTGAGACGCTGCTGCTGCTGCTGCTGCTGCGGCTTTTAAAGCTCCAACCAGGACGGCCTTGGACCGAGTTCACTCAGAAAAACTCGACAGGATTTCCTGTACAACGAAGCAGGTGTGAGTTGATTAAACCACGCTCCACTGGGCTGGAATCGTTGTTTTTAAAAGTTTTGGCACCCTCCGAGACGACAGCTGAAATTTTCCACTGATCAGCTTTGCTTTTATTAAAATCACCCCCCCCCCAAAAAAAAAAAAAACATCAAAAAACTTAGAATGCATTATCAGAAAGACACTTCAGGAAGTTCATGAAATTCAAAACGGCATTAAAACATTGCATTAAATTTAAACAGTGCAGTACAAATTTTTCTGTAATTCCATGTGTTTTTACATTTATTTATTCACTAGAAATCAATATTTGAGTGTTCAATTGGGTGCCAATAATTTTGGAAATGCCAGACTGTAGCACAGAAGAAGCAGTACTAAGTATATCATATTTAAATAAATATTTCAGCATCATAATACCTTTACTTGCTTATGTTTTTAAAATTTTATATAAATTTCTGTTCATCTTGATGAAAAGGTGCCAAAACTTTTGAAGTGGACAAGTACTAAAAGTTCCATCTGGGGGAAAAAAAATTGAAAACGAAAAACAACGCTGGATCCTGATTCCTTTGATTTGACATTCAGCTGCTTGTAAAGCAATATATCTACCACGTAGACTCGGTTTCAAAATTATTGGCACCTTTCCCGTACACTGATTTAAGATTTCCACTCGTGTGACTGGAATAACTGCTTTGCCTATATTAAAATTATTCCCATCAACAAATGAGTAATGCTTTCTCTTTTATTTGATCTGTAATCAAATGCATGCGGTCTTGAGAGCACAATAACACACACACACACAAAATGAAAAACCTGGGGTGCCAATACTTTTAAAAACCTCCATTTGAAGAATTTCAAATGTTGCATTCACATAAAACAATAGTGCATCACAGTATAATCATCCGCATGCAATGGTTAAGTTGCATGCAATTTAGAGTCAACAATAAAATTATTGGCACCCTTAAAACGAACAAATGACTCTACAGCAGAAAATGCACAGGAAGGTTGTACATATATACTTTTTGTTTTACTCAAAAAAAAAAAATTCATCATCTTTTGTTAGAAACATATTGCGCTTATTTCTGCACACCGCCTCATCATTATATTTGCATGAGTTTCACTTCAAACCGAAACAACCCCATTGTTGTTCGGAGAGCCGTTAAATCTTGAAGCAGGCTTGTTGCAGCAGCTCTGCGCTCCGTCGGTTAAAGAGCGGGAGAAGGGGGGTGGGATGGGGGTGAAAAAACTGTCACTTAGGCCCACAGTGGGGTTTTTACCACCCTTCGACACACACCGCGGGGTTTCCATCTGAAATGACCCACAGGCTAAACTGATCCACGTCACACGGCTCGGTCCAAAGCCTCTGACTGCTCGCTATCATCTAATTAACTTATCTAATCTAACGAACTCTCATGTGCGACACTCGGTTTGATTTAGAGATCGGCGTGTCCTGAAGTCTTTTATACCTCTTGCAAAATTATTCACACCCCTCGAACTGTTTCCTATTTTTTGTCTCGTTACAACCACAAACGTAAATGTATTTTATTAGGCCTCTACGTGACGGACCAAAATGTGGCCAAAATCCGAAAAATGTGACGTGCATTTGTATTGCTTTACTCTGATACCCCTTAAAAACAAATACATTTACATTTGTGGTCGTAACGTGTCAAAATATGAAAAAAAGGGGTTCAAAGGGGTATAAATACTTATGCAAAGCACTGTACCTACAATTACAATGTTCACTGATTGAATAACACCAGTCTCTCTCTCTCTCTGTTTCTGTCCTGATGTCAGAAAACCTAACCGTTATATAAAGCTATAGCTCTGACACTGGAGACTCCTTCCATGCATTTTTTTTTTAAACACCTCCTTACAGAAACATTCTCTTTCCTCATTTGCAATAATTAGTTTTTTGGTCGTGTTTCCCGGGTATCTTGATTCCTTCCTGGAATTTCCCATTCAAATTGGAAACATTTGCCACCTTAAAAATAAGTTTAAGTGTACACAAACATGACCTTTGCATATCTATATATACACACACACACACACACAAGTGTTTACACATACACCTTCAGAACAGTATGTGTGTGTGTGTGTGCGTGTGTGTGTGTGTGTGTGTGTGTGTGTGTGTGTGTGTGTACTTTCACCCATCCTTCATCTGCCTGTAGTATGTAAACATGAGAGAGTTTATCGGGATGCTAACTAAGCTCACGGTGACGGTTACGCCGGAGCGATTAGTCCGGGAAAGTCCAGGAGCAGTAACATGAGGATGTGTGTGTGTGTGTGTGTGTGTGTGTGTGTGTGTGTGTGTGTGTGTGTGTGTGTGTGTGTGTGCGAGAGAGAGAGAGAGGGGGAGAATTCACAAAGGGCTGGAAAGGTGTCACAACTCTACACCCTGTTCCCTGCAGTTCCTGAGCTCTTCACACCTCCGCCGGAGATGATTATCCTGCCGCTGGACTCCTCACAGCAGGCCCGCGCACCGCCCTGTGAAATCTCTCCCCTCTGGTCGTCTTCTAACAGAGATCTTCATCGCAAAACAAAACACAAAAACAAAAAACCCAAAGCAAATGGTCTGGGAGAGGGGACGCCATGCAAAGCCACATGGCAACCAGGATTCGAAAACGCTCCCTGACCTCTGACCTTTCAGACTATTCTTGCCTGGACATGTTTCAAGGGCGAGCACGAGGAACAACTGCGCCGGCTCTTAATCACTGTCGAGAGTTACACGCCACGTAAGCTTGGTCCGGGAGTGAAAACAATACGACACGAGCGCAAGTGTGTGTGTGTGTGTGTGTGTGTGTGTGTGTGTGTGTGTGTGTGTGTGTGTGTGTGCAAGCGTGCATGTTGTTTCTCTTTCTTTTCTTTTTTTTCTTCAGTGCAGACAAACCTGAAAAGTCACTCGGTCTTTACATAAGCGTGCACACGGCCGGTAACGAGCCTCGAGCTGCTGGATTGGTTTCACGCAGAGCTGTAAGCGTAATGAGCCCTACTCGGACGGGATTAGTGCTTAGGACAGGTGTGGTGATGCACTTATTATGAGAGTACGTCTGGGATTTCAGTCTGACTTTCAGTCATGGAGCTGAAAACGACCACAGCCCATAATAGCCCCGGCGAATATACTGCACTGTATCTGCTGTGTGAATCGACGTCCTGTATAAATCGAGATCGCTTTCTATCCTGTATGTATAGGGACACGTTTTTATTGATTATTGCTCCGTCTATATAAAGGCTCTCCAGGAAGCGTTTGCTCGTTTTCTCATTCCGAAACGGAAACAAACCGAGTTTAAAATCTAGCTGAAAGACGTGTCAAAGGACAGCAACGCTACCTGGTAAGTTATATAACTTAGGGACTTTACGTGATCTATTAATGATACGGCGTGGCCACGCCCACAGCAGCACGATTAAGCCAATCAGTGTGTACTGAGGGGAAACGTGTGCAGTTAATATGGAATTTTGTATTTGATGAGGATGTGTACATCGATGTAATTCATCATCACTGTATTGTTCCTTGTTATGTTACTATATTTGCAGCTACAGACGTCTAAAGAGGAACCTCGTCATATGAACCGAATCCGTTCTGGAGCCGAAAAAAACCCGTATAGTGTCGCAATACAATGCGAGGGAGAGCGTTCGTATGCAGAGGATCCGCTGGTTCCATCTTTACGATATTGCACTTTATCATTTTTAATTGATATTATATTGTATATAGTTTACATGTGTCTCCTTATCCTTATTTTTATGTTTCATTTTTATTTGATCAATATTTTGAATATACTGTACATACACGTCCTTTTTTTTTTTCGCCCTTTCTTTTAAATCTGCACCGTCTGGAGTTGGTTGCACTGTGATCCACTACTGTTGTACTTCCATTACAACCGCGTACTGTAAGTGACAAACAAAAATTCCCGAATCTCGTAGGCGCTCATTTTGACGGAGGGTGCCAATACTTTTGGAATGGACCCTACTAGAAGAAGGTACATCTGAGGAACAGCTAAATCCTATTTCAGTCGCTTTTAATGTTGCCAATGCCTGTAAAAATAATAGATGTTAAGGAGTTCGGTTTCAAAAGTATTGGCGCCCCCGTACGTCCTACCCCGTCATTCCCGATTTCCACCCCAAGCAACCTCTTCATGATGACATCACTGCATCTGCGCCCATCTGAGGTCAAATCAAATCAGGTGACAGTTGCGTCAGGCTTTGTTGTAGTTTATACTGAGTGCATTTATCGGTATAATTGATTTTAATGACGGCTGGCTGACATTGTTTTGAACAGTGAGATGTACTACACCTGTAGAGAGACGCTTTGAAACACAATGATGGCAAATCATTGAGCCGATTAAATCCTCTAAAGGATCGATCAGTAGTTAAAAGTCATGAGGTGATGATCGCGGCTTTACTTTATACACCTAATATACTTTATAGATGCTGATTGCTCCCAAGATGCTCTGATTAATAAACCCTTGGTCATAAACTCAGTAAGTATAATCCATGAAGCTAATTAAATCCTGTAACAAGTCATGACTGAGTGTTGTGCTGTAATCTTTTTTCAACCTCCCACCAGGAAAAGCAAAGCATTCCCACTTGTAAAGTAGAAACGGTGTAGCTGAATCGCGGGTGATGAAGAGGTGACGACACATCTCCACGGCCGCTCGAGGTGGTTACGGGAAACAACGCAGGAACCACTTCACAGTCAAACCAGTTATTTGGGGAGGAAAATACATCGAGTATACACCGCTCATCATAGTTAGCTAGCTGCTAACAGAAGAGACGACTCCATCAGATCCACGCGCAGGTTTTACACCGTTTTATACTTCAGATTATATATATATATATATATATATATATATATATATATTTTTTTTGTAACTTTGATGGAATCTGGTTTTATAGGTTCCATTTGTAAAAATATTTAAGGTCACGGAGCGGTCGTATAAGCATTTCACTGCATATCGTACTGTGTATGACTGTGTATGTGACAAATAAAATTTGAATTTGATTTTTTTGAGTACCAACAGAGTTTCTGTAAAGTCTTTCACAAGGCGTCGTGTCTAAATTCTTCGAGTATTCCTGAGAAAAATCGCCACACACTCCAGATACAGATACAGACACAGTTCACCTAAACCACTTGTTAACACCAGCTGTTCCACACAAGGCAGCGGATATGGATATCACGGGACGCTTCTTTTCCCACTCTGACCTCTGACCTCAAACACGTGTAGAGTCAAGTGGTACGAGCCGCAACGCAAATACTTCTCACAGCGCTGAATAATCCTGGAGTCTGGAAATGTCCGTTCATTTTCTATATATACAAAGAAAGACATTTGAAAGAAATGAAAGAAAAGAAATGTTGGACTACTGAAAAGCACACGGACATGTACAGCACTCCATACTTGGTCGGCCTCCCTCTGCATGAGTCACTGCAGCGTGAATGCGGCGTGGCATGAGGGCCATCAGTGTCATGGAAGCCCAGGTCGCTCTGAGAGCGGCTGAGTCGGCTCTCCTGCGCTGTTGGGTCCGGTGTCTCGCATCGTCCTCTTCACAGTACCCCATAGAACAGACCCCAAGCTGGACCCGTACACTAACCGGGTTACGGCTTCTATAGTAGCGACTGTTTACGGAAGGAGTCTCCAGTGTCAGTGCTTTTTAACAGCAGCCACAATAACAGTTACTGCTTATAACCATGGAGTCAAAGTCGTAACCATGAAGTCTGGTGAATAAGGCGTAAAAGCGGTCCGGTCGACATTCAGGCACGGTACGGCGATGAGACTCGGGGCCTGCAGTAAAGCATTTGAACGGTGCGAACGTTTTAAAGAAAGAAAGCCGTACGTCTGCGAGTTCCTGGGAGGCCGGCGTTTCAGACGTGAATCGGCTCCGGCGTCCCGAGAAACCGTTCTACCTTGATGGTGTCCGAGCTCTAGCGAGACACTGGGATGAGTGCATTAGTGGAGAAATAAAGGGAGCGTTCGCTCTCGGAACTGTGTTCTGTGATTCTGTACAATTAAAAGTCCCGCTTTGATGTGAACGCCCATCATAATAAATGATGTAATACTCAGTATAACCTGATTAAATTGTAGTAGTTCATCAATTAATTACTTTAAAACAGGTTGAAAAACTATGTGAATCAGTTAACACACACACACACACACACACACCAGCTACCCCAGGTATATCAGCCTAATTAATGCCACATACCACAAACCTAATTAAATCATAAGCTAATTAAACCCTGTCTCATAATGGTTTATTTCATTCCTGAGTGTTTTTTAAGTTGCTTATCGTGAACAGGTCATTTGACCAATCACAGACGTCTTACACAAAATTCCTTTACAATAACTGCAGACGTTTTTTTTTGTTGTTGTTGTTGTCGTCGTGGTCGTTCAGGGGAATTTCGTCAGGTGACGATGCTACGCTCTGGAGGGGGCAAAATAAACTGTGTTTAAGATCTTGTCGTAACCAGCAGAAGCCAGCGCACAGCAACGCAGACGGCCAATCAGATCGCGAGCATCAAGATTGTGAAGCTCCCGGGCCAAGAAAAGTGTGCGAAAGGTAACATGTGATCTATCAACTAGATACCTTTTTTTAAAGGTGAAGTTGAAGAAGAAGAAGAAAGCTCGCACAAAATGTGAAAGGAATTCTGACACAAGTTCTATAAGACGTGCTTGTGATCTCCTGCTGGACTGAATGAGATAAACCGAGTCTTAAACCCTTCAAACTCGAAGCACTTCTCCTAACAATAGACCCGGGACTCAGGATGAGACTCGGGAACAGAGCGCTGATGGAGATTTGCACGATCCCTCGGGCGACACATCACAATAGCGAGGGCGCAGGACAGACCACCGGGATTCCCGTCAGCTTCCATACTGTGACAAGTCGAGTAACTGATTATCTAAAGCCGAGAACAATGAGCTGAACTCACGCCGAGCCCGCAGTGTTACGCAACCCGAGCCTGAGAGGCAGATACACTTACAGTCTGCGCTCATTTACATCTCTACACACTCAGCACTTCACCCGCTGAGCTTAGAACCGACAGACTTCTGACAATTCTGTGATTTCATGCTCTTTCAAGTTTTCACCGTTAATTCGTTTCTTTTTTTCTTCATATATTTTCAAATAATGTTCTAGACAAATAATTTAATGTGCGCAAGAGGGTCACATCTTGTTGTGATTGGTCGCTCATGTGTATGTGTGTGTGTGTGTGTGTTTATAAATATACATTTGAGACTTTTTTCTGATATTATGTTATTATATTATAATAATAACATTTTATATAATATTATTATTATTTTCTGATACTGATATTAATCCTTCATTTCCAGTTAACAACATAAAAAATATTAAACTAATATGATTAACAATTATTAATGTATTAATGAGATAAAATTTAAATCAAGCTTATGAAATAATATGCATTATGACGCGTTATAATTAATCACAATATTGTCGATTGCGTAATGAAGAATTAAAGCAGCTCGTGGTTTCCTCCTAGTGGTGACGTCAGGTTAGTGCGTTCGTCTGTACAAAAAAAAAAAAACAACAACACGAAAACGCGCTAACATTTTATTTTAAAAAAATTATCACATTTAGAAATTGCATGACATTACGTTGTTGTGAAAAATACCTTCAAGTACATACTCCTAACTTATAAGCTGTAACAATTCTCTCACACAATTAGCAATACCAAAAAAAAGAAAGAAAATTATGATTTCTAGGAACAATTTTAAAAATCTGCTTAATCACAGTTTAATAATAGTGCATTATCATCATCATGCATCTTACACTCCAGATTTTTATTAGTTAAAGGGAAAAAAAAAATATATATATATATATATATATATATATATATATATACACACACACACGGTCAATGAAAGAAAAACTCACAATGGTCACATAAATAACTTTAATCTGACAAAAGTAATAATTAAAAAAATTCTATGAATGTTAACCAATGAAAGTCAGACATTGCTTTTCAACCATGCTTCAACGGAATTATTTAAAAAATAAACTCATGGAACAGGCCTGGACAAAAATGATGGTACCCCTAGAAAATACTGAAAATAATGTGACCAAAGGGACATGTTAATTCAAGGTGTGTCCACTAATTAGCATCACAGGTGTCTACAATCTTGTAATCAGTCAGTGGGCCTATATATAGGGCTCCAGGTCGTCACTGTGTTGTTTGGTGACATGGTATGTACCACACTCAACATGGACCAGAGGAAGCGAAGGAAAGAGTTGTCTCAGGAGATTCGAAAGAAAATTATAGACAAACATGTTAAAGGTAAAGGCTATAAGACCATTTCCAAGCAGTTAGATGTTCCTGTGACTACAGTTGCACATATTATTCAGAAATTTAAGATCCATGGGACTGTAGCCAACCTCCTGGACGTGGCCGCACGAGGAAAATTCATGACAAATCAAAGAGGCGGATAATCCCAATGGTAACAAAAGAGCCCAGAAAGACTTCTAAAGAGATCCAAGGTGAACTTCATGCTCAAGGAACATCAGTGTCAGATCGCACCATCCGTCGTTGTTTCAGCCAAAGTGGACTACATGGGAGACGACCAAGGAGGACACCATTGTTAAACAAATCAGAAAAAAGCCAGACTGGAATATGCCAAACTACATGTTGACAAGCCACAAAGCTTCTGGGAGAATGTCCTATGGGCAGATGAGACAAAAATGGAACTTTTTGCCAAGGCACATCAGCTCTATGTTCACAGATGGAAAAATGAAGCATATGAAGAAAAGAGCACTGTCCCTACTGTGAAACATGGAGGAGGCTCTGTTATGTTCTGGGACTGCTTTGCTGCATCTGGCACAGGGTGTCTTGAATCTGTGCAGAGTACAATGAAATCTCAAGACTATCAAGGGATTCTAGAGAGAAATGTGCTGGCCAGTGTCAGAAAGCTGGGTCTCAGTCGCAGGTCATGGGTCTTGCAACAGGACAATGACCCAAAACACACAGCTAAAAACACCCAAGAATGGCTAAGAGGAAAACATTGGACTATTCTAAAGTGGCCTTCTATGAGCCCTGACCTCAATCCTATTGAGCATCTTTGGAAGGAGCTGAAACATGCTGTCTGGAAAAGGCACCCTTCAAACCGGACACAACTGGAGCAGCTTGCTCATGAGGAGTGGGCCAAAATACCTGCAGAGAGGCGCAGAAGTCTCAGTGACAGTTACAGGAATCGTTTGATTGCAGTGATTGCCTCAAAAGGTTGTGCAACAAACTATTAAGTTAGGGGTGCCATCATTTTTGCCCAGGCCTGTTCCATGAGTTTATTTTTAAAAATAATTCTGTTGAAGCATGGTTGAAAAGCAAAGTCTGACTTTCATTGGTTAACATTCATAGAATTCTTATTTCTTATTACTTTTGTCAGATTAAAGTTATTTCTGTGACCATTGTGAGTTTTTCCTTCATTGACCGAAGGCTACCAACAATTTTGTCCACGTGTGTATGTGTATGTGTGTATATATATATATATATATATATACACACACATATATAGGCGCCCCCTTGGGTTCCAAGTGGAGACTCTTACAACAATACAGCTCTTGAGCAAAGTTAATAAAAAATGAAAAAAATAATATTTAAAAAATATTCCAGTAGTGTTTTCTGAATTAGGTTATGTTACAGTGCGTAGCATAAATATTATGGCAATTTTTTGCACATCTTTTATTTAGAAAATTATACACCTCCACTCAGAAGTTTGGCATCACTTGCAAATTTCTTTGTTATTGTTTAATGAATGATTTCCTACATTCTCTAAAAATACTGTGGATCACCAGCCTCAGAAATCACAGATTAACCTCAAACAGCACCTCAGATTAGAGCCATTATAAAGGATTTACAGAGCAGAAGTAGCAGATATACATCTCAATATCAATTTAGAGATTACTGGAGTTAGAAGGGGTGTCCAAACTTTTAAGCGGGTGTATATATATATATTCTCATTACAGTGTTTAATGACTTAAACACAACACTAACATACCTGTATTTAGCCGGGAATAAAACACTTTCTTTTCACAGAGCTAAAGAAGAAGACATGAAATACATCAAGTGTAAAAAGAGAAAAACAAGCACGGCCAAAAAAAAACAAAATCTACAAAAATTATAATAAAAATTCACACATTTATAAATATAATTATTTTGATTTTATTATCAAATGACACCTTAATTTATTAAGAAAAGAGACATTAAATTGTAAGTAAGGGTGCACAAACTTTTGCTCTCAAGTATAAAAACATCTTGAAATGGCGGATGATTATAATTAGTCACAGATTATGTGCTGAGGTATACGAGTTTTTAATTCCCCCTTTCTTTAATAGTTTATTTCTTTTCGTTCTAGCGGCTATGAAGCGTCGCACCCTCGACCGGCTTCTCTTTCTTCCTGTTTTACAGTTTTACGTCTAACTGTTAAAAAGCGCTGACACTGGAGACTCCTTCTGTTCATGCAACACGACGTGAACATCCTGTAGACCCTGTGAAGTCCCGAGATCGACAACATCGAGCGTTAATATAAACCCGTGTGCTGCCTGTAGAGGAGACGAATCCTCACCGTCTGACCAATCAGAATCCAGGATGCAGCATCTGAAAGGTTTTAAAACTGATTTAGCCTGAACGCTCAGTCGCGACTCACGTGGAGACTCAGACAGACGGTTACTACGTGATTTTGATTTTGTTAGGGGGATTTTCTGCTGAAGGGAAATCATGAGAGAGAGAGCGAGAGAGAGAGAGAGAGATGTTCGGGGCATGTTGCAGGACCAGACGCAGTGACATTTCCACCTCCGTCTCCTGAGCAGGAGCGCCGCAGTCGCCGCCGCCGCCGTCATGGCGTCTGACCGATGATCTCCTGACAGCTCCTGTAGACCCGCACCAGGCAGCTCAGCCGCGGCTTCGAGCTCTGACGGAACAATGCAAACCGTTAGCATTCCCTCATTACAGCTTCTCATCACGAGACTCCCTGAGCGATTACATCATCATTACAACCATCAGGAGACAGGTGACGTAGTACATGATTGAAAAAAAATGAAATAAAATAATAAAAACATTATTTATTCACTCATTTGATTGACTATTAAACTTCCACTTTGAACTTATTCCATTACATTACATTCCAGCTTCTAAGATTGAGTATTAAGTATTGGCACCCCCTGGGATACGACCAAGTCTTACTCAGGGATGTGAAGAGACTGCGGACACGACCAAAGCGTGGGAGAAATGCGTGGCAGCAACAATGCGAAAACATTCACATTTAATTTGTTATCCAGAGCGACTTACAAAAGGGCTTTGAAGTTTCCGTCATTGAATCTATTGCTAGGTTACGGGGTAAGAACAAGGCGTAGGGGTAGTTCAGCGAGACCCTTAACCCCCGACTGCACAGATATACAGCAGGTATAACGAGCTAACAATGATACGTCGCTCTGGATAAGGGGGTCTTAAATGTAAATGTAAGTACCGTCAGTCTAACACTCTTGGGAAGGTTTTCAGCCAAACCTAGGCACCAGGGGAAAAAAAAATCTTCATTTGTCTTAAAATAAAAAAGGTTTAAATGTAAAACCTTAGGGTGCATAAACTTTCGCTCTCGATGCCTAAATACATGCCGAAATGGCCGAAGATTAGAATTGATGACATGCAGCTGTTTTCGGAGGGTGATTATTTTCCTACAACCGAACACAAACCCGTGGCAGACTGAAGGTGTCGGGATTTGAACTTGCAACATTCTGCTGATCAGAAGCTCCGAGACTGAAGAGCTGAAAACCTGCAATGTTTATACTTCATGTATCCGGAGTCTTTTTTTTTTATTTTTATTTTTTAAATCATCATGGTCTTCACTATCACTAATCCTGGCTCCGCCTCCTGCTCCGCCTCCTGAGGAAGCAGTACCAGCGAGTGAGAACGCGAGACCAGTACAAACCTGGAAAAGCGGGACGACGCTGCTGACTCCGTCGGCCTCTGCGGGATCCTTCAGTAGAATGCACAGGTAGTAGATGACGTTTTGCTGAAAAGAAAGAAAACATGCACGTTAATATGATTCTCGTGGTGGGAGGGGCTTGTCTCTCTCACACTCTCTCCTGTCAATCGTAACACAACGGACCAATCGAGGTCATATATGAGCTCATGCATGCGGAAGAGGGCGGACTGCAGTGCTGGTACCCGGGTCGAGGTCCTGTATGAGCTTCTAGTCACATGACACTAGCTGTAGGAGTTACTTATCACGTTTCTTATTGTGTGATAAACCCATGAAAAGAATAGAAATGAGAACTTGCACAACACTTGTATGTCTAGCTCCGCCCCCTCGACCCGGGCCGGTTCTTCTAAATGACGCCACGCCTCATGAAATAAAAGACAGGTTTGAGCCGAGATGTCAGATCTAACATATCGGAGGTTTCCTCACCATGTAGATGGCCTCGTTGATGACGATGTCCTTGATCCTGCTCATCTCGATGAAGGTGGTGCTCTCGCGGCCCGAGGCGTACGCCGAGGACAGCTGGACGCCGAGCGAGCCGACCACCAGCAGCGTCTCGTGGTCCACCTTGACGAAGTGAACGTGCAGCAGCATTCCTAATAACGTCACGAAGATGGCGCCGGACAGAACCGCCGTGTTCTACGACACACATGCACCGTGTTTCTATGGCAACAGCTCCAAACTCCCAATCAATAAGGGGTTTCATTTTTAATATTAATCAATTTTTTTATTTATTACAGATAATTTGGAGATGTTTTCTGGGGATGATGGAGCATCTTCTTGATGTCATGGTTAATCTGTGAGCATTATATACAAATGGTCAAAGGTTTCTGATTACAGGATTATGATTTGTTTCTCTATGTTTTCTTCTCACTGTGCATTAAATATATGTGCAATATACTGTGCAATACCACAGATATGTATCTTAACTCATTTGTAAGTAATCTCACACCCTACTCCATTTGATGTTAACCCGAAAACCCATCCTTATTTTTATTTTTTCGCTGTTTTGTGTCGTGCTTTTTTGTCTTGTTATTTGTTTTGTTATGGGAGCTCTGTCACTAAAACAAATTCCTTGTACGTAAGTAAGCGTACTTGGCAATAAAAACTCTTCTGATTCTGATGTAACCAGTTATTTTTCTAAACCAAAAATATCCTTATTTGTTTATTAAAAAACAATCATAAACAATAAATATAATTCATAAACAATTCTGTCCCGAGCGCAGAAGCTTCTGAGCTTCCAAGAAAAATGCATTTTTATGGTGTTACATGATCACAAACTCACGCTCGTTATAAAACCTCTGATCTCCCTTTCTCTCTAATCTCTGTGAGCGAATTAGCCGCTCATTACACACAGTCTCACACCACCGCGGATAAGTTTTGAGACTTTGGAGGAGTTTGAGGCGGTAAAACGCCGCCGTTTCGTTACGATCCTCTGAGGTACTCACATATTTTCGCCTCGCGTGGTGGGACTGAATTATTCACCAAGTTTGTTTAGAAATGATAACTCTGGCGGATGACAGAGACACACGCCGCTCAGTAACAATGTAGCTTATTTGTTTGTTTAAATGTTAAGTTAAACTCTCTTGTATTTGAAGTTAGTTTGCATTGTTTAAATGCTGCGCTTGGTTTTTAAAGCGAGAAAACTTGATATTATAAGAAACAGGCTACATTTAAATACTCATAAAACTTTTGTAAAGACTGGAATTGTAACAAAATTGGGGGAAAATGTATATGTTTACAAAAACGTGATCGTTATAGAACAGCAATTTCAGCACTGAGGTATTGTGATAACATCGTATCACGAGGTGAATGAAAATTCCCATTCCAACTGATTACTGACTACTTCACATTCCGTACAGACCGAGTTTCACCCACACGGTCCATGTGATTAACGACTGTAGAACTCCTGTGATTACAGAGTGCCGTTATTGTCTGATATCAGCACTCACAAATACTTAATGATGGAAATCATGTCACGAATGGAGAAAAAAAGTCTCTAACTTTTTTCCCTGTAACTAAACCATGAGGAGAACATCTGCACAGCTGTGTGTGAGTGCACCTGGTTACCTGTGTGAGATAAAACCCAGCATACGCGAGCAGCCAGACGCCGCAGGTGATCACCATCACCCTGACTAGAGAGAGTTTAGCAGAGCTGACGGTGAACTCTCTGCAGAAAGGAGAATAATCCTGGCACGACAGTCTAATGGCTTTCCCATGGATGTCTCTGAACTCTTCCTTCTCAGCCATGTTGGATAGAAAATCTATAGAACTACAACGAATTAGTGTTATTATTTCTATATTTCTATTTAAAAAACAATTACTATTTATAATTAATGCGGTTTTTCATCATTACCCTTAAAGATTTAACAGTTTATAAACAAACAATAAGCCTTGCAGAAAGATATCGGTGCACAGACATGGCAGCATGACCTTCAAATCTTGAGCGGGTTGCATTCTGGGTAACTGAGTTATACGTAGATGTAAATGTTTCTAATCTTAAAATTCTGGTTGAAATTACTAAAATGCATTAAACATACTTATTTAGAAATGTGACATAATTCCAAGTTAAGTTAAAAAATTTAATGAAATGAAAAAGTATATATTTTAATCGATAAACAAGCTCAGTAAAAATTACTACAAATCCCGAAAACCCTTGCGACGCACCACCTTCGACCTTTAGACAAAAACAACTCGATCAGCTGATGTGACTAGGCAACCCTTCTTTCCTACCCGTTTTCCTAAAACCCCGCCTTCCCAACAGCGATTGGCTGGTAATCTGTATGGCGCGGCCAATACAAATCGATTATCCAATCATAATTCGAGTAGCGAATACAGTCAACCAATCGTCGCTTAAGGGGTGGGATTTTGTCGAATATGGTTAGGGGAAGAAAAATATCTGGCAGCAATATTCTACCGGGGAGGAGAGATATTTATGTGTAATTTTTAAACAAATCTCTGTTGTTAACAAACTGTTGTTTTTTTAGATAGTCGATGTCTTCCCGTGAATAATTAGTGTATTATGCTACACCCAGAGGCTTGTCTGGCAGAAAAACGCGATGTTGGGAGAGCACTTGTTTTGGTGTTTTGCTAGCTCAGTAACAACCTCTTCATCTGGGTAACGTAGACTTCACTTTACAGCGAGATTTAGCACGGGAGTGAATACATATATAACTTTAATCAGATAGACGGTAAATATCGTATTTAAATGCCAATGTTTCTAAGCTTAACGAACAAAAGCTGATGACGTCAACAGCGCACACGGCCAGCATATTTTAACCCAATTTAACATTTTTTAAATAATAAATTAAAAGATTAATTTGCGAATAATTCTCGCTAAAAATCGTGTTTATGCACCTTTGGCGTGTTTAGATATTTATCACCAGTAGACTGGTATTGTATTTTATTATATATTGTTTTCAGAAATATATATATATATATATATATATATATATATATATATATATATATATATATCGTAATTTAACATTTACATTCATTTAACATTAAAACTAAATTTGCCTAAATGTATATACAGTAGATAAAGAGATACCTCCACCCTTAATGTCTGCCGTATTATTACTATTGTATTGTTTTTAGGTTCAAGCTGACTTTATTATATAAATTTTGTCTGACTTCCGGTCAACCACTTCCGGATTATTTCCGGGTTTTAAATTTTTTTTTAGCTCACCTTAAAAGACAACATTACTAGACAATATCACTTTTAGTTATATTTAAAGTCGATTAACTACTAAATATAAATTTATTACTACTATTGTATTGTTGTTACGTTCAAACTTCCGGTTAATTTATGCTTAAAAAATAATTAGTTAATAGTTTTACCCAACTCCCAGGAGATAACGTTACCACAAAATATACTTTTATTAAAGTTATTTTTAAGGTTAATTAAGTATTAAATATAAATTAGTTTTTTCAAATAGGTTCAACTGGCTTTATTACATATTTTGTCCGACTTCCGGTCAACTACTTCCGGCTTATAAATGATTTAGTTTTTTTTTTTTTTTTTAACCCTCAGGAGTTAACTTTCAAATATAAATTTGTAAAATTAATTAAAAACAAACAAAAAACTTGGCTATTAAATTGGTACAAACTGGAAAGTTTTGAGTTTTTTTCAAGATTTTTAATGTTGGAAAAAAAACAGATGAAATAAACGTTTATATTGCACAGTATTACACATTGAATAAATAAATAAACTTGCTTGAATTATTTATACATTTATTTATTCACTTTTATATACAATTAAATATATATATATATAATTTGAGGTTTCATTCGACGGAGTTGGAAGCTACACTCATCTGCTAACTTGACAAACCAGTTGCCATGACAACACATCCAGAGAAGGATTAGCTACAGTAATAAATCTGAATTATCTGATGAGGATTAAGCTAGCCAATGGTTCACCTTCTTTACAGTTTAATTCACTATTCAGTAGTTACATTCTCGATCGATTGGCGCTACGTCTAGCTAAACATTAATAGTCGTTAATAGTCTCTAATTCTGCATTTCCCTTTCTCGTTTCTCCATTGTGAAAAAGCACTACCAAGTTACTCTAGTTGTACCACATTTCTTGTCATTTTATTTGTTTAGAACAGCTGCTTTATCGCTCGTTCAAAGCTAAAGTTGCTAAAAAATTGAGCAGAAGGCTTGTACATAGAGTATAAAGAAAGGAACAACCTGTACTCGTGTCCGAATTATTATAATTTTTTCCTTTATAAATTTCCTTTGTTTAAATGTGGTGGATGATTCTATATTCACTATAACACATTATCTTTTAAAAGAACTTATAGTCCAAGTCAAGACTGTAACAAACATTTCAGTCAGAGTCAACAAGACTGACCGACTCTGAATTGTATTTTGGTAGTCTGAAACACTCCTCTTGAATTCGCTGACATATCCTGATCGATAAAAACTTTATGATGAATTGATCTGGAAGGTTTAGGGTGACCGGTTAATCCGCTGGTACAGTTTTTTTACCCTGAGTAAGTAGACGTTCCTTTGGGTCACGTCCCCTTCGTCCCGTGACGCCAGTAGTTTAGAGGCAGAATGAGCGGGGTCGGAGATAAGGGTGTAAACGGGGTGCTGGTCTGTCAGGAGAGTTACGCGTGCGGCGGATCGGACGAAGCCGCCTACGAGTGCGATGAATGCGGCAGCTTGCAGTGCACACGGTGTGAGCTCGAGCTGCATCGCCAGGAGCGCATGCGCAACCACGACCGGGTCCGAATAGCGCCGGGCCACGTACCTTTCTGCGACCAGTGCAAAGGACACGCAGGCAGCCCGCCTAACGGCTCCCGGCACAGGGCCGTGGTGCGCTGTCAGGGCTGCAAGATCAATTTATGCCTGGACTGTCAGAAGCGGACGCACAGCGGCGTGAGCAAGAGGAAACACCCGCTCATCGCTTACCCACCATGCAAAGCACCTGAAAAGAACCCTAACGTTGTTGATGAAGAAGCAGACGATGGGAAAGCTCAGCTGGAAAAAGTGCACAGCTTCCTCCTGGTGGATGAGAAAGAAGAAATGCAGGTACGGGGCTGGAGTTGTTTATCTGCTTTAAAGTGTTTCATTCTTGAAATTGTAGAGCACAAGAAATTAAACATGCCTCACGTTGGTCCTGTGACTGTTGACGCTCGATTTCTAAACAGGTGAAGGACGCAGACGAGTTCGTGAGCAGACTAGGTTGCACCCCAGATGAGCTCCTGAAGGTGGTGTCCATCTTCGGTAACACGGGCGAAGGCAAATCCCACACCCTCAACCACACGTTCTTCAGAGGCCGGGAGGTGTTCAGGACGTCTCCTACGCAGGAGTCCTGCACGGTGGGCGTGTGGGCAGCCATGGACCCGCTCCACAGAGTAGTGGTCGTGGACACCGAAGGCCTCCTGGGAGCCGGAACTAACCAGGGCCAACGTATTCGTCTCCTGCTGAAAGTCCTGGCCGTGTCCGATCTGGTGATTTACCGCACACACGCCGACCGGCTGCACGACGACCTCTTCAAGTTCCTGGGCGACGCCTCGGACGCGTATTTAAAGCATTTCACCAAGGAGCTGAAAGCCACCACGGCCCGGTGCGGTCTGGACGTGCCACTTTCCACGCTGGGCCCGGCTGTCATCATCTTTCACGAAACCGTCCACACCAAATTATTGGGCTCAGGTCAGGAACATCAGGTTTCTCCGTTATTAAAAGAAACCAGCGACATTATTGTGACTCTTTAAACTATCAACATAACCGCTGGAAAATATTGTAAAATAATATTAAATACAAGTTCTGTCATGTTGCAGTCCCTCGCTTAGTTGTTGCTTTTATAATAAAATGTGTAACTATAAATAAATAAAAATAAAATAAATAATAATAAAAATGTTGACTTAATTAGGAAATACCATGTTATTATATAGTTAATTATAATTAATTAGTAAAGTATCTATTATAATAAATTATATAGTTAATTATTTCATTAAACAATAAGAAATTCATTCAATAAGCAATGTATTAGAAAAACTAATGAACATTCTTGTGTATATTATTATGGACTTTACATGGCAAATGAGTAGCTGCCATGTGTTTCTTAAAATGTAGTTTTTAAATTTTTATTTCCTGCAGACAAACCCTCAGAATCGGCAGAACGTCTGCTCCAGGAGCGTTTCCGCAAGCTTGGCCTGTACCCCGAGGCGTTCAGCTCGATCCAGTACAGAGGTACTCGAACCTACAACCCTCCGACTGACTTCAGCGGTCTGCTGCAGAGCGTGGAGCTGCAGCTGGACAACACCACCACGCGCTCGCCACGCACCGCCAGCGTCATCTACAAAGCCCTCAATGTGAGTTTCTCATTCACTACATCTTCATGAACGGGACAAGGAGCATCAGGACAACCTTCAACATCAGTACAGAAAATTATAATGTGTATAACAGTAAAGAGATGTACTCCCAGAAGAGTTCACTATATATTTAGAACAATAATGTAGGTTCTACAGAATAACTAGCCGAGTATTATCTTAGTCAATTTGTTAGAGATTTTTTTTTCTTATAGAATTAAAGTAAATATGCTATAACAAGGACTTTTATTAATGCAATACAAATGCTTAAATATACATATATAAAACATTTAAATGTAAGAGATTTTTTTTTGTTGTTGCAGTAATTACTAATAACAAAACCGTAGTAACGTTACATAGCAATTCCAGTTAAATATAGATTCATTATATTTATAAAGCTTCATGCTACGTGCCATGACTGAAACATTATAGCAATAATTTAAACAACTAAATCTAAAGAAATGTTGGCTATAGGGTCTCGTGTGTGTGTGTGTGTGTGTGTTGCCCCAGGCCCTGAGTGAGCGGTTTAGTGGTGAGATCCCTGACGAGCACCTGTCCAGTAACTCCTTCTTCCCTGATGAGTATTTTACCTGCTCAAGCATCTGTCTGAGCTGTGGGTGAGTGTCGTATCAACAGTACTGGTGTGCACTTCTCTACCCCTAGACTAAAACCTGCCCCGGACTTCTGTACCTCTAGACTCAGCTCTGTCCAGACCTGTATACCTTTAGCGCAAATCCAGCACCAGATTTCTGTACCTCCGGGCGAGACCCCACTCTGGCCGTCTCTGTACCTCCGGGCGAGACCCCACTCTGGCCGTCTCTGTACCTCCGGGCGAGACCCCACTCTGGCCGTCTCTGTACCTCCGGGCGAGACCCCACTCTGGCCGTCTCTGTACCTCCGGGCGAGACCCCACTCTGGCCGTCTCTGTACCTCCGGGCGAGACCCCACTCTGGCCGTCTCTGTACCTCCGGGCGAGACCCCACTCTGGCCGTCTCTGTACCTCCGGGCGAGACCCCACTCTGGCCGTCTCTGTACCTCC
Source organism: Clarias magur (assembly GCA_013621035.1). NCBI lineage: Eukaryota > Metazoa > Chordata > Actinopteri > Siluriformes > Clariidae > Clarias > Clarias magur. The sequence continues at coordinate 1,124,385 of QNUK01000146.1, read as the reverse complement.
GGGCGAGACCCCACTCTGGCCGTCTCTGTACCTCCGGGCGAGACCCCACTCTGGCCGTCTCTGTACCTCCGGGCGAGACCCCACTCTGGCCGTCTCTGTACCTCCGGGCGAGACCCCACTCTGGCCGTCTCTGTACCTCCGGGCGAGACCCCACTCTGGCCGTCTCTGTACCTCCGGGCGAGACCCCACTCTGGCCGTCTCTGTACCTCCGGGCGAGACCCCACTCTGGCCGTCTCTGTACCTCCGGGCGAGACCCCACTCTGGCCGTCTCTGTACCTCCGGGCGAGACCCCACTCTGGCCGTCTCTGTACCTCCGGGCGAGACCCCACTCTGGCCGTCTCTGTACCTCCGGGCGAGACCCCACTCTGGCCGTCTCTGTACCTCCGGGCGAGACCCCACTCTGGCCGTCTCTGTACCTCCGGGCGAGACCCCACTCTGGCCGTCTCTGTACCTCTGTATTAAGCCCCGCTCAGACTTCTATCTCTCTAGATTAAACCCTGCTTGGACTTTTGTATCTCTAGAGCAATCCCCATCCTGGACTTCTGTATGTCTTGTTTAAACCCAACCCTAGACTTTTGTACCTCTGGAACCCTGGTTTAAAATTTTTGTTGCTTTCTGAGCACAACTCATTTAACTAATTAGTGAATTATCAGCCCTTTTATGAATAGAACTGCATGTTGCAGAGCAGAGAAAACAGTAAAATACGCAGGGCAGGGAGTCCTCCATGACCAGCGTTTGGAATCGCTGCTCTAGACTAAACCCTGCTCTGGACTCCTGTACCTCTAGACTAATCACTACTGTGGTCTGGTTTTCAGCTCGGGCTGCAAGAACAGCATGAACCACCTGCGGGAGGGCGTGAGCCATGAGGCCAAGCACCGCTGCCGCTACTCCGCCCAGTACGACAACCGCATCTACACCTGCAAGGTACGTCCCGCTCTGTCCTCTTATAGCGTGTCCCCTCTGCTCAGGTGCTCAGGGATTTGATCTGATGTCCAGTGTGTTTGTTTCACCTTGTAGGCGTGCTACGAGAGCGGTAAGGAGGTGATCGTGGTTCCTAAGACCACAGCGTCCTCAGACTCGCCCTGGTTCGGTCTGGCCATTTACGCCTGGTCTGGGTGAGTGAGTCCTGAACTTGAACAGTGTGGCGCTGTTGATGATGATGATGCGTCAGAGCTGAAGGGGGAATTTTAATGCTCGTCTTTGCAGGTACGTAATTGAGTGTCCAAACTGTTCAGTGATCTACAGAAGCAGGCAGTACTGGTACGGGAACCAGGACCCGGTCGACACGGTGGTCCGTACTGAAATACACCACGTTTGGCCAGGGGTGAGAATGTTTTTGCATAATTTTGAGGATACTTCAAAAACACTCCTGCTTACCAACCTGATGATTTTTTCCCCCCCTCCTGCAGTCGAACGGGTTCTCGAAGGACAACAACAACGCTGCACAGAGGTTGCTGGATGGAGTGAACTACATGGCTCAGTCAGTGTCCGAGCTGAGCGTCAAGCCCGCAAAAGCCGTCACTTCCTGGCTCACAGACCAGATCGCCCCGGCTTACTGGAAACCCAACTCGCTCATACTGGTAAGTGTTCAGAGCAGGGCTTCCTAAACTACCAGATTTAGTTTTAAAATAATTAGGACAAATTGATAGAATGTTTCTAATATCCAGTTGTGAGGACTAACAGATTTGCACAACCAGGAGTGGGCAATGTGACAAAAACATTGTCACAAAACACAATTTAAAGCTTTGCTCACAAACTAACTGTGAAAGAGCTGCTGTTAATATTATTTAGGACATGAAACATCATCAACTTGACGAGTCGTGTGCTAATTGGAGGCGTCATCAAATAGTTTGGAGCTCTGTTTACAATAAAATACATTAATTTACTTTTGTTATCTGGTGAGTAGGGTGGGTGCGGAAGTGCTCAGACGACCATCATGCACACGTTGCCAATTGGTTTTTGACATTTTCGGGGTGTTATGTGTCACATGGTGCTGATCATATGAACTTGTGGTGAACTTGTCTCTGCAGAACTGCTCCAAGTGCGGCGAGGTCTTTAACGATAGCGATACGAAGCACCACTGCCGGGCATGCGGAGAAGGCTTCTGTGACGCCTGCTCGTCTAAAAGCAGACCCGTACCCGAGAGAGGATGGGGTCTGGCCCCCGTCAGGGTGTGCGACGCCTGCTTCCAAAACCGAGGAATCCCAGAGGGTGAGAATATGGACTCGCATACAGGCAGGTCTAGAAGTGTTTGGACAAGAACACACCACCGTCTTGGTGTCTTTACGTTTTTGCCTTTGATAGAAGTGTCAACTTTTAGCTTTAATTCAAGACTTTTTGAAATTTTTAACAGTTTAGAAATTTGAGGCCTTTGTTTCAGCAAATCTACATATTGTGATAAAGAATTATATCTGTTCATTACCGAAAATAGATCTCAATTCAATTGTTAAATGCGGTATAAGAATTCTCACTCGATTCTTCATTCCGTCTGCCTGTAAATGTTAACAGAGCTGTTGGACGCTGCTTTGGAGGAGGAGGAGAGCGGAACGCTGATCGCCAGGAAAGTGGGAGAGGCCGTACAGAACACTTTAGGAGCCGTGGTCACTGCCATAGACATCCCTCTGGGTGCGTGTTGCTGCACTCTCGACACTTAAATACCCTATCGTCACATGGTTACAGCGCTATGAACCAGTAAAAGAGGATTAGTGGCTGAATTACGCTCGTATTATTTAATTTTTTTATAATTGGAGGTTGTTATACAGTTCGTCCCCGTCTTACGTATATATTCAGATATGAACAAATCACAAAAGTAGCTCAACAAAACAGAGTTCACAGGTCCGGTACAGTGGAAAACAGCTCAGACAAAATGGTGTCCGGGATTCCCCTCGCGATTTAAAGTTGCAGAGGCGACACTGGTACAATTGACGAGTGAGATTGAGCCTTAGGCGCAGTTATGGTTTTTGGCCACATGATGGCAGTGTGGGGAAAGGGGACAGAGATTAATCGAGTGGATTAGTCTGATTTAAATTGTATATTCCTGTTAAAGGCGTATAAGACCCACTTTGTTGGACTTAAGAACAAATCCGACTTACGAACGTGCTCCCGGAATGGAACTTGTCCGTATGTCGGGGACTTCCTGTACCAATGTAATATATTTCGATGTCCACGGAGTCGTTCACTCTGGCATGAGAAGAGCTCAATTACACTTATTTAAACAAAACCACTTTTAGCCTAGTGGATTATTTTAGTTTTTATTAAAAGTTCATGTATTTTAATGAGCAGAATTCAGTTTTCATTAATACACAATTCTCTCTTTGCTGGTATAAAAAAGCTGCCAAGTCAACAAAGTATTAGAAATATATTATTAGTAAAAGATTACTCGTTCAAAAGGTATACCGAGTTTAGTTCATACTTTTTATCATACAACTACGCATGTGTCTTTACTTCTTGCGTGTCGGTATGGACAGATGCACAGACACGTGTACATTCTGTATATGAGACACGCTTTCGAATAAGTGCCCCGTTTACGCTGTCTATCGGCATTAACCCCACTCATGCTGTACGTTCTGATGTCGTCTCCCCCACCAGGACTGGTTAAAGATGCAGCACGGCCGGCGTACTGGGTTCCCGACCAGGACATCCGTTGCTGCTCTCAGTGCCAGCGCGAGTTTAACGCCCGTCTCTCCATCCATCACTGCCGGGCCTGCGGACAGGGTGTGTGTGATGGCTGCTCACCTGACCGGCGCGCCGTCCCGTCTCGCGGCTGGGATCATCCCGTACGAGTGTGTCTCGCGTGCAACCAGAAACCCGGAGACCTTTAGCAGGACCGGATTCCCGACACCGCGGACCGGGTCCGAGCCGCGTCAGGAGAGAGGCCGCGTGCGCCCGTCATCACCTCTCCGGTCAAACTGAGACTCAAGTATCGTGTTTAATTTGCAGCTTAATTTTAATTCATTTTTCTCATGGGAGAATGTTATTTTGACAATCCGTTATATGATCCCTAATACATACACAATCATATCCGCATCACATCCACCGTTACAGTCTGCATGAATCCAGGGAATCTTTGTACTGTAACGATGGGCGGGACGCTCGCAGGGCAGGCCTTAGGACGCCGCTTAGCCGCTCGTTCTGCTCCTTAACGTCTTCCCCTACTAGGAGAAACCTTTTTTCTATTATTATTATTATTTGTTTTGGTATTCGTATCCTTCGTCACATTACGTCCATTCGAATTAAAATGATTTCCCAGTTACAGAGGAGATTATACACTATTATTATAAGTTTAACATGAGCATTTAAATTTTTTTCTTTAACAGACAACCACTACCTTCTTCACACAGAGCAGCAAATACACTCCATCACGTTCAGTAGTGACCTGTGGAACGCGTGCCAAAACCTCTCACACAAAAAAAAACAAACAAACAAAACTGAGACTGAGTGGTTGTGCAGTTTAATTTAAGACACAGCAAGACCTAGTGACTGCATGCTTTACTTGTTCATATTCATGTTCCTGGGCCTTTCAAGACTTTTGGCAAAATTTTTTTTTTCTTTTCACGTCACTACTGAAGTGATGCACGTGCGAGACTGTAATTGTATCTTTTGGACAATGGCGTGAACTCCTCGTCGTATTCCTCAGGACGTCATCCTGCACAGTGATTCGGAAAACCCGGTTTTAATCCGTGTCGTTTCAGTGTTTGCTTTTACTTATCACGTTGTACAAGATTCCAGTGAGATTCTTGTCAGAGTTTATTATGACAAGAGAGCTGCTGTTTGATTACGCCTAACAGGGCGATTTCCTTCATCACTCGTCATCAGACTGTGCGAGCCACAGACGAAGCAGAAAAAATACTGAGCACCTAAAGGGGCACGAGTGAGGGGTAAATAAATCAGTTGAAGGAAAGAAAAAAAAAAAGAATAACTGGACATGGGATTCAAAAGAACAAAAAAAAAAAAAAAAAAGGGCCATAGGAGGAAAAAATTAAATTCGAGACCACGTGACTCATACTTCTAATCAATCTTTCTGTGCCAAAAATTAATGTTTTTTACTGAAAGTAAAAGTTGCTAATTCTCTCCATGCCTGTTTGTCAACCACGTGTACCCGTTTGCAAACCCCGTTCGCTTTTTCTTCCTTTATTATTTTTGTAGCGGTTGGCAGCCAGCTTTTAGGTGCATTACTGACACTGAACTGGTCTTACAAAACTTTACTGGGGGCCCTTTTTTTGCGTCCCATGTCTCTCTCTCTCTCTTTTTTTTTTTTTTGCAAATAAATCTTTTCCACTCATGTGCCATGCCATTTCCTAGACAGCTAGCCGTCTTATGAGTTGATCGCCTCCTGTTGGCGCATTTTAGATAAACGCTTATACTTGAAGATTTTAAATAAAAAAAATAAAAACTTACTCACACTGCCACGACCTGTCAGCATCCCTAAACCAACTCGTCTATTTTTTTTTGTTTGCGAATGGAAAAAAAATGTATTAAAAAAAAAAAAAAAAAGTTGAAAATCATACAATTTTAGCTTTAGCTCGATGACATGGCATGGCGTGAGCTCATCTGCTTTTGGCTACACATTATCATATTCACATCTCACTCAGTAGCTGTTAGCCCCTGGTACGGGTTAATGAAAATGTTGGGGGGAAAAAGTAACAAAAACAAATACAAAAAAACCACAAGGCTTGTCTGTAACTGAGCTTGTTTAATTTAAGATGTTCTTGGGATCGGGCTGACTGACCGTGACCGAGACTCGATTCAAAACTGTCATGTTTTATTCACCTTGTATGCTGAGTAAATTAAACATGGATACTTTTGATAGCGCGTGTCAGTGTGTGTGGGTTTCTCAGCCGCTCTAACAACATCCTGGATGATCGAGAAACGGCCGAGCAAGTGCACCGGCGTTCACGTTCCAGCAGATGGAGCTGCAGCTCTAACCTAATTCGGCATCATTACGAATGGTATATTTTTAAATTAGAGACTTTTTAACTGTAGAATCAATTAGATGTTCGTTTATTCAATGGAACACTGCTTCATAGAGGGTTCTCTATTCTTCTTTCTTTATTCGAAGAAGGTGTGTTCAAGAATCAGTCTCTGAGTTAAAGTGTGTTTGTGTTAGAAGAGGGAAAACTCTTAAACGAACAGGACAAGAAAGAATGTTAGGGGTCGGCATATAAAAACTGCCTCATTAGTGTTTATAAGGGAAAAAAAGAAGCAACAATGTGTGCATTTTAATATTTAGTTTCTTTCTTTTAATATTAAATCAACACACACCGTCTCCTCATTTCATTGTATTTGAATAGAATGAAATTAATCCTTGAGTAATGAAAATATCCAAAATATTAATCATCCAGACAGATACATCACGATACCTAGGTACCTATTTGATCCGTACTGCGATGCTCCGTCATCATTTTAGAAATATCCCGACTCGATGTTCACTTATTTTTATGATTTTGTTACAATTCTATACACAAGTTGCCACACAAACGAATCACAAATCAACTTTCCCTCAAAATTTTTGCAGTGTTTATTGCTAGTAGGTGCCTGGAAAGCTTATCGTTTTCTTTATACATGATCTCTCTGGTGTTTGGATTCCGCTAGAAAATAATTCCATTCAGTTTTCAGTACCAGTCAAAAGTTTGGATTTATTTTCTATATTCTACAACAGAACCTGGATTTGTTCAAAACTATGAAATGGCACAGAAGGAGTTAATTGATTATTTAACAACGACTACGAGCTCCACAATGAAACTGGTCTCTCATGAACAACTTCTCAGGAAAGCAAGACCAAAACTTACCTCAGAAATCACCTCGGATTAGAGCCGTTATGAAGGATTCACAGAGCAGAAGCAGCAGACGCGTCTATAGATCACGTGTTCAGAGGAGATTATTGTGTATTTTGGATAAACGCCTTCGATATTGTTTTACAGTGAAGAAGGAAATAAAAAAAATCCGGAAAGACAATGGAGTTAAAAGAAGGGGGTGTGCAAACTTTTGACTGGTAGTGTGATTTATTTATTTATTTTTCCTCTGAAAGATCGCTCCTGATCCTTGAATCATACATCATTAGGGTTTAAAATGCACCTGAAGTTCGCCTGAAAGTCACGCGACACCAGACGATGCACTGGAAACCAGCCTGTAGCTTCGTGACTGCCGGAGCGGCTCGGCTCAGACTCGTGCCTCGGGTGTCGTCCCGTCCTGAAAGTCTCCGTACGGGTAGTAATAGAGGTCGTGGCAGACGGCCATCAGGAGGCCGGGCAGTCCTCTGCGTCCCCCCAGCTGCGAGGAGAACACCACGTTGGGGATGGAGTCCTTTCCTGCAGGGTGAGGTGAAGGGATGGTCCTGAGGAGATGGCCGTCTCGGAGACTCCACAGACGAGTGTAGCAGTCCTGACCCACTGCAAACAACAACAAACAACAAGAATAACAACACGCTGTATTACAGACCTCGTGTTGATTAGTTCTGACGCATTCCATCGCATTCCGTAGCGACGATTTATTCACAGTGTCGGTGGCGTACCTGCGAGCAGCAGCCCCTCTTGCTCACACAGGTGGAGGGGCAGGTAGGCGTACTCGTTGTGATGCCCTTCATACTGCTGCACCACCCGTCTCGCGCGGACGTCCCACAGCTTGATCTGTATGGGAGAGAACGAGGCGGGGGTTAGACAGCGATCCGCGACGGCGTCGAGGTCAGATCAGGGTCGGCAGAGAGAGAAAGAGAGAGACCTTTCCGATCATGTCCGAGGCGACCAGGTAGTTCTCGTCCTGCAGGAGGCGTACTGAGGTGACTGCCGAGTCCTGGTGGAAGCGGGATGACTTCCAGCTGTGGTCCCGTCCGCGGCCCCGCTGCCTCAGGTCGATGCTGAAGATCTCGCCCGAGCGGCAGCCGTTAAACAGGACCGGCGCCTTGGACACGAGAGGTGTGGCGTTTGAAAATCGTGACATAAAATTCTGATCAAAACGTCGACGCGTTCGGGAAAAGTCAACACGCTTGCACTCACCCTGAGAGCAAACTGCTGGGTCAGAACGTCACTTCCTGTGCTGTAGGTCTGCCGCCGGCCCGTCACCGCGTCGGTCACGATGACGCTCCGGGAAAGACCTGAAAGACGAGCGGCTGAGCGACGCACAAAGAGCGGCATGGGAACGCGCACGAGACACCGAAACACGCACTTACCGGTGCTGAAGGTTTTATCGGCCTGCGGGTTCAGGCACCACGCACACGACCACGCTGTAGAGATCTTAAAGCTGCACAGCATCCCAGGCTGGTCTGATGACACACCACAACACAAAGTAGTGCCAGTACGTAACACTTCATTATTCAACAACTTCAATAATACAACTGACGTCTTGTATATATTAAATATATAACTACAAATTAATATTCAATATCGGTACACAAGTCTTACCGGGGTTGGAGTTACTGAAGAGCGACGCAGGCAGTAAACTGACACACCCTGGGGTCTGCGATATTCCCACCAAGCACAATCTGAGGACGGCGGTCAGGAAAACAAGCCTGATCGTCAGCGAGAGGCGCGGGAACCCGAGAGAGCTCATTAGAGGCGGAGCAGAAAGGATACAGGACGTGAGAGTCTGAGTGAGTGACCGACGCCCAGCACACGGAGTTCACCTGAAATGCAGAGCGGCGTTAACATCGTCATTGACTCAAAATCATGAGTGTGTGTGTGTGTGTGTGTGTGTGTGTGTGTGTGTGTGTGAGAGAATGCGCAGAGCCGAGTCCCAGCCTGGTCACCTTGCGGTTAGTGAAGTACAGGTTGTCGCACATCTCCACCGACAGAGATCCGTTCCTGCGGCCGCTGAAGTTCATGATGCCGTACTTGCAGCCGCCGTGCGACACGTCGTTGACCGTGAAGACGCGCTCGCACGCCGAGTCTGCCTGCGGAGGAACAGGACGCGGGTTATAATGCGCAGTGCTGCTTAAACCTCACAGAAGGGAAAGGGTTTCACAATGAGCTTGTAGAGGTGAGGAGCGGAGGCAGGAGCTCACCACGATGAGGCGGAAGTTATCCGTGTTCGGGCTGCTGGAGTCGGCGCTCTGGATCTCCAGCTTGTGCCGCTTCATCTCGCTCACCTTCACCTCATGGAGCAGCCTGGTGTTTAAAAAAAAAGAAAAGAAACCTAATCAATCATTCTATTGCACTTTATTAAGATTAGTGTTGAAGATGAAATGTTCCAAACATTCAACCGAAATTTATTCACTCCTGAGGAAAAAAAAAACGAAACGACACACACACACACCTGCCATTATCAGTCTGTTAATATTTAAGGAAATCATTAAGGATCTGTACGATAACTGTGTAATGGACATTGTTATGGGATTTATTTTTTTTATCTCAGGTTTGTTTACTTTCACTATCTGTACTTTCCAAGTGTAAATGTTCTGTTTTGCTGTTTTTAATTAACTGCGATAAAGGTAATTAACAAAGAAATATTAATTAAGAGAAATTATATAAACTCAAAGAACTGAAGAAGAAATAAACTTAAGGGGAAAACCAAGGCATAAATTAGAGAACAAATAAAGTAAAAGAAAAAAGAGTTAAGAAAAAAATTAAGTGAAGGGAAAAATTATTAAGAAAAAAATAAAAGAAAGGAAGGGGAAAAGGTAAAGAATAAATTAATTGAAGAAAAAAAGCAAAAGAACAACTGCAGAAAAAAAAATAGAAATAAAGTGAAAGAAGAAATAATTAAAGTGAAGAAAAAAGAAAAGGAAAAGTGAAGGAGAAAAGGAAAGAAGAAGAAAACTAAAAAGTGGGGAGGGGGGGAATAAATTTGAGAAAAAAAGAGAAAAAAAGTAAAGGGAAAAGATTAGAGTTAAAAAAAAAACAACAACTGAAGAAAAAAAGATAAGAAATAAAATTAAGAAGAGTGAAAACCTAAGTACAAACATTCTGCTTTGGCGTGTTTGGAAATAAACAATGCGTGTCAGAATTATTACTATAATTTGTATACGATCTTCTCCTGAAGATGTAAATAAAGTTCTATTGTGTCGTCTGAACTCGGGTCAACTGTCCGCGAGCATCACAAACACTGTGCGGTAACACCAATCGACTCGATTTGGGATTATGGAATTAAGAGTGAAACATGTGAAATCAGTTTTCTCTCTCTCTCTTTTTTTTTTTTTTTTTTAAACAGAAGCAATACATAAAATAAAACTAACTAAAATAAAAATACAATTAAAGTACAAAATACAAATAAAATATATAAATACATGCCAAACAAATCACTTACTCGATATATATTTAAAGCATATTAATAATAAAAAAAAACAACATCTCTCTGAAGTTTGTGTGTGTGTGTGTGTGTGTGTGTGTAGAGCTGGGCCCTGACAGTGTACCTGCAGTAGGATTGCGGACGCAGCTCTCCCAGGCGTCTCCTCTGCAGCAGCAGCGTGGAGTTCAGGCCGAGGCGTGGAGCTTTCTGCACACACACAATCACACACACGTTTCAGCATCACACGCTCTGAGTATAAAGCAGACGGCGCTTCAGGGCGCTCCGCCACTCACCTTCCTCACACACTCGTCCTCGGCCAGCAGCTCGGTCCTCCTCCTCTCGCGCTCCTTCGTCTCCAGCTGCTCCCTCGTCAGAGGGTTACAGTTATTGTGTCCGGGCAACAGGCGGAAGTAACGGTTCTTCTCAGGGTCGAAGTAAAAACCCGGCAGCTCTGTAGACGTGACCGAGACGAAGTGTTCAGTGTGAGAGGGTCAGACTCACAGCAGTCTGCTTTCACACGCAGTACAAACATTACATTGGTGTATAATTTGGATGCATTCGGCATTAGAAAAAAAATTTATAAAATCAAAAAAGACCGTGGAGTAAGAAGGGGTGTGCAAACTTGTCTATCTTGTGTGTGTTGTGTAATATTGTACACTAAAGGTTTCACCCTGTGTTTAGTGTGTGTGTCAAAAATATTACTGAAGAAGAGATAAGAATAATTACAAAGAAGAAAAAGAAATAAACTGAAAAAGAAAGAAAAAAGTAATAATAAATAAGGAGCTGAAACTGAAGGAAATTAAAAAGAAAAGGTTAATTACGAAGAAAAAGAAATACACTGAAAGAAGAAACAAATTAAGAACAGTGTTAATTAAATATGATTAATTAAATAAATAAATGAAATACTAATTAAGATGACAAACTCAGAAAAACTTAATCAACTGAAAAAGGGACAAACTGGAGAAAAAAAAATATTATAAACAAATATTTGTTTTATGAATAAATAACTTTATTTACAATGCTTCCTTTATATAATGTCCTTTCAGTTGTATATCATTATATATAATAAAATAATTTTAATTTCTTATCATTTTCTTTTGATTTTGTAACGATGCTTTGAGACAATGGCCATTTTAAAAGCGCCGTACAGATAGAGAAGGAACAGCCAATCAGAAGCGGTGTGTGGAAGTCTGTGATTGGCTGGTTTTGTAACACTGGACAAAGTTGAGCGCGCGTACAGGCAGAGTCGAGCGCGCGCGGAGAACATGTTGAGCGAGCAGTGGGGAGACTGCACGCGCATACAGTGCTTTGCCCGCTCTCAAAATATCGAACCGCGCGCTCAGAATTCTGGCAGGAATATCACGCCATAGTGAGGGAGGGTGAGGGCATGTGAGACAGTGTTTGGGGTGTGAGAGACGGCAAGTGTGTGTGTGTTGCGTTGCAGAGAGCTGACCTGGCGCAGGACCACTGGATGTGGAGGATGAAGCTGATTCTGATCCTGAACTTCTGTCTGATGATCTGCAAAACACCATCACACACACACACGTCAGATTAATGTGTAAAACGTCATCACCACATGGAGATCAGACCAGTGTAGTGATGTGTGGGATTTACTCAGGTGTGTCTGCTGGAGACCCATCACGCTGAGAATGATGATGATGATGACGTCTGCTCCTCCTCCCTCTCTTCATCTCTCCGCTAACTCACTAGCTAACAGTTAGCTAAACACTTAGCAACGACAACCCTACACGCTTTCTATGCTATTCATGTCCAAGTTAGACTATCTAGTTGCTTAAAACGCTTTAAAAAATCAGCATTAAACACATGTTACACGTTTTGCGTCTAAAATAAACGCACTTACACAACTATACAATGTAAAACTGTGTCCTCAACACGCACGTGAGATAACGCCTGTAGCAAGGGCTGCGTCCTAAATTCCTCCCACACACTTGGTCACTACCTAGGGCACCAAACAGTACACCCCTGCAGCCTCCCTAGTGCTCTACTTATCCGATTGGAATTAGAGGGTCGACGTTGGTTTCCGCGTTCTGTAGTTCCCGCCTACTCGATGTCGATTGGTTAAGTTTTTAAAACGCTGCATCAATTCGGAATATGATTGGTTATTCGTGCTGTCGGTCACATTGGTAAAAAAAAAAAAAAAAACAGAATAATGAATGAAATTAAAATGACATTTTTACATTAGCAAGATTATAAGATTTTATTTGATGTTAAATTAAATAGTTACATGTAAATTCAAGTTGGAATTACTGTTAAATGTATTAAAATGCTATTGAATTCTTGAATCTCGAATACATCATTTTAGGTGTAATATGAAGGTAAAAAAATATATATTACAATTATAGAAAAAATATATAGATATATTTAAATGTTTTATATGTAATATTATTGTATATTAATCTTGAAAATGTAGAAAAATATATGTACTATATATATCTGTATATTATAAATACGTGTACATGTCATTATTTAACTAGAATTGTGACATTATATGAAAAGAAATGAAAAAAGTAAAAAGAAAAGAAAAACAATAACCTTTTGCGTCTTGTCTAAGCCACGCCCACGTCCTGAATCAGAATAAAACGAAATAAAATAAAAAATGTAAATTTTACAAGATACAAACTTTTATTTGATGTTAAATAGAATTGAATTCGTTGAATTAAATGAAAGCTGAAATTATTATTAAACGTATTGAAATGCTAGAGAATTATTGAATCCTGAATACATCATATATTACAATTCATGAAAAATCTATTTAATATATATTTTTTTCATCCTAAATACGTACACTATACAGCTAGAATTGAGACATTACATCAAATAAATAAAGAAAAAAATGAACCTTTTGTGTAAATGCATTACATTGTAACACATTTAAATGGGTTTGACAGCTTGTCTAAGCCACGCCCACGTCCTGAATCCTGATATTCTATTGGCTGAATTCTGAATTTTTTTTTTCCCTTTTCATTTCTCGCTCTCTCTGTTTCTCTCTTTATGTTTCTCTCTCTCTTTTATACGGTTCCCAAAAAAAGTCTAAGATTTGAGTTTATTGGGTTACACTGTGGCAACATGGCGACTGTCATTCACAATCCACTAAAAGCGTGAGTATTTACTAATCATGCATGCGCATACAATACTAGTTGTGTTAAAAAAGAAAGAAAGGGAGAAAAATAGAAGAAACAGAACCATGCTTTTTTTCTTCTTTTGATCTCTGGGATTAAACGCACACACATGTGCTTATAATGCGCGTCTGCACTGTGTGCGTTTATCCCATGCAGTTTATTCTGTGTGTGTGTGTGTGTGTGTGTATACGCACAGATACTTCACCTGATCCTGAGATTTCTCCAACAATAAACCGTTATGAAACCGAATCATCACGCACGTGCATTCATTATTATTATCTATGCATTATTATTATTATTATTATTATTATTATTATAGTGAGTCTGTTTAGGCTTGATCATGCTCATGTGTTGTTTTAATCGTTACACAAACGAAATAAATATAAATATAGCAAACAAAAGAAAACGAAAACTTTGTTCCCTCGTGCTCCATTAAAAAAAATGTTTTTTTATTTCAACATATTATAAAGAACCTTTTTATATTAAGGCGACTTAGCAATGTCCATTAGGAAAAAAATAATGTCAACATTTAATATAACAAAATCTATTATATTTAGTTTTGTCAACCCATAATTATACATGCACACACACACACACACACACACAAACACACACACACACACACACACACATATATATTATTTATATATATATAGATAGATAGATAGATAGATAGATAGATAGATAGATAGATACTTTATTGGTAATAAAGACCTCTAATAAGTGAAATAAAGTTAATTGCAGGTTCTTGTGCGGTGAAGTGAGAACAGTGTAGATAATAACAGTTGTTCAAAGAACAGCACGACAGTGAACAAAACTGAGTCTGTATGTAATGGCAAAATATGTAATAGTAACCGTGACTGCGCCTTAAGAAGGAAAAGGAGAAAAACATGAAACTAATAGTACTGAAATATTGCAACATTCCCTTCTTTACTTTATACACGAACAAGACTAAACTTATTATCAGTTGTCTCTGGCTGTTTCAGATACTTTACACATGTTTTCTTAGTAACATGACAACCTGTTGTTATTATTATTATTATTATTATTATTATTATTATTGCTACGTTTTGTTGTTTTTGTCAAATGAAACTCACGAGAGAATTAAGTGAGAACAGAAGCAGGCTAGTTTCATGGAAGTTCTATAACGCTAAAAATAACCATAAATAAATCTAACTGATGTGATGATGTAACAAAAAAACACACAGTGCGTTTATAGAAAAATAATCAGTGTCACTAGTAATTTATCTTTAACAGCTTCACACAAATTGTTCAAATTCTCACATGAGCAACACGTACAGTATAGATTCCTATCACAGGGGGGTTCAGTAACGTTATCATACAGGGTGTTCATAAAGTCAGGAGTCGACAGCCATACAGTATGTCGTTCAAATACTTTTTTGATCTTCATCAGATATGGTAAGGAAAATCCACAAGGACATGACACAGTTGGTTATAAATAATGAATGGCTAATTAAAGATGTGTAGTTTTACTCTCACTGACGCTTGACGTTTCAGACACCCTGAAGATTCATCCGTGTTATTTCAAATAAGCAACCATACATTTTAATGAATTATAGGCTGATATTACAGGTTATGAATTATAGGTTATGTGACTGGGCGTGTCCCAGGTGTTGTCCAGTGATTAATGACACTAACTGTGTGTCTCAGCGTGGGTGAGAGTCGGCCTGTACGGTCCGCGGCACTGAGGAGAGAGCAGCTGCCTGACCACGCCCGCATTCACACCCAGTCACAGAAGTACTTTCAGCAGGAACACACATCTGATAACGCCACGTCGTCTTAAACAACACGCCGTCTCATCATGTCCTTCTGAATCGCCTCTGAACCGTCCGTGTCGTTCTGTTCACGGCTAACGCAAGCTACAAAGCTAACTAGCGTCTAACACAAGGCTGAATCTCACATTCCTCTCTAACCCCTGATCAAGGGCAATACTTGGTGTGTGGGACAAGCGACTGTACACCCTACATTGTGCACTAGCTTTCCATTTAATGCTGTTTGAGGTTCAACTCCGGAACCCAGGATTAACGTTAACGGAGCTGATATGCTAAGACGAAATATAAAGTAAATCTCATACGTTTCTCAGGACTGTCCACCATAGTGGACATAGCAGGCTACAGTAGTCCCGGGAAGAGTTTAAAACTACTTTCACCCGTTAATTTCACTAACTGTCGGTTGTCGACTCTGCCCGTCGCGGTTAGTTAGTTCCACCAGGAGTGGGCGGAGCAAAATAACCGGTTAAATAAAGAAACAAATCATAATCTGTTGATGATAAATGGTGTTTGTGGAGCTGTTGTAGAAAAGTCATATCACACTCAAGGCCGTGCTGATATTCAGTACAACAGCATGACCTGGTCTTGGGAGTGACAGATACACGTCCTGCACGGTGGCCAGAGGGATTTGTTGCAGAATAGTGTCCGGGTCACGACGTGATGCTGGTGGAGGAAAACGTTTCCTGACTCGCTCCTCCGAAGTGGCTCAATAATCTTTAGATCTGGTGAGTGTGCAGGCCATGGGAGATGTTCAACTTCACTTTCATGTTCATCAAACCACTCTGTCACCAGTCTCGCTGTGTGTATCGGTGCATCATCATCCTGGTACACGGCACCGCCTTCAGGATACAACGCTTGAACAATCGGGTGCACATGGTTCTCCAGAACGGTTCGGTAGTCCTCGGCAGTGACGCGCCCATCTAGCACAAGTATTGGGCCTCGGGAATGTCATGATATCACAGCCCAAACCATCACTGATCCGCCCCCATGCTTCACTCTGGACATGCAGCAGTCTGGGTGGTGCAGTCGCTTCTTTGGGGCTTCTCCACACCGTAACTCTCGCGGATGTGGGAAAGACAGTGAAGGTGGACTCATCAGAGAACAAGACATGTTTCACATTGTCCACAGCACAAGATTTTCACTGCTGGCACCATTGAAACTGACGTTTGGCATCGGCACGGGTGACCAAAGGTTTGGCTTTTGACCCTGTGGAGCTCCTGACGAACAGTTTTGGTGGAAACAGGCGAGTTGAGGTGCACATTTAATTCCGCAGTGAGTCGGGACGCTGTGGTTTTTTGTTTTTTTTTATACAATGCGGGTTCGCACCCGGACATCCCTTTCAGACGGCTTCCTTTTGCGTCCACAGTTACTCCTGTTGGATGGGCTTCGTCCTTCTTGCTGGTATGCGGACGTTACCTTGGATACCGCGGCTCTTGATGCATCACAAAGACTCGCTGTCTCAGCCACAGGTGCGCCAGCGAGACTCGCACCAACAATTTGTCCTCTTTCGGAACGCTGATATATCACAGATATTGTTGCGTGCGTTGCAATATTGTAAGCAGAACTGTGCTATTACTCTGCTGATTAAACCTTCACACTCTGCTCTTACTGGTGGAATCTGCAGTCAGTGAGGATCGGCCACCAGACTGGGAAATCTAGCCATGAAACCTCCAACGCGAAATTAGCCAGTGTTTCAGTTTCATTGTCCAACCCCCTGTATGTCTCAATAAAAAGGGGAAAACATCCAGCTAAGCCCTCAAGATGACGAACAGACAGTACATTTGTCATTGTGCGTATATACAAGTGTGTGTAGTGGGTGTTGCACTGTACACACACTGTGTAGTGCAGATTAGCGCCGTCCCAGCATCCTTCAGGGCCCATCTGTTCTGAGGAAACGCCTCAGAGAGGTGTCACTCCTCAAGAGACAGGGCCCCATCTGCTCCGAAATTTCACACACATGTACACGCAAATATATGTAGGGTGTTCAGTTGTAATCACAGGTTGACTGATGCTGCCGACTCCATAACTATTTTCTGGAGGAAAAAAGACTTATGGCTTACTTATGGTTTTAAATGCAAAATAAATGCAAAAAAAAAAAAAAAAATTCCTTCTTTATTAACTATTAAAATCATTCAATACTGATGGGGAAAGAATGACAAGAAAAATCAGTAAGCCAAGTAAGTTTTATTTATTAATCAGCTGGAATAAATTGTCGATCCCAGCCTGTCGATGTTTTAGCCAGGTCGCTAGTAGACGTAGCTCCTGATTACACTGATTTCATTTTTTTCTTTTCTTTTCTTTCTTCTGGACATCCTCGGACACACGCTGCACGCACTTGACAATGTACGCCGGACATGTGATCTTAACCGCCGCGATTGAGCAGGCGATATTCATCCAGAGTTCGTAGCCTGAATGGTCGTACGTAGCGGATTTCAACTCGCGTCAAGTCAAATCGAGCAGGGTTTTATAGTCATTTCAACCATATACAGTTCAGTACACAGTGACACGAAGCAACAATTCTCCTGGACCAAGGTGCCACATAAAACCCAAATTATCAACAATAACTAGCTAACCGAGATACCTAATTAGCTGATTGGCTAAGACAGAACCAATTAACACCATTAATTTTAAAAACTATATAAGAACTATAAGAAAAAACTTTAAGATAGACACCATAAAGTGTGTGTGCAAATGTGCAAACTAGAGTTTCTGTACAGTAATACGTACACCTGACATTAGCTAATTGGCTACTGAACTCTAGCAGCTAGCGACTGCGAGAAAAGTAGCGTTTGCATCACAGCATGCCAACTTCAGCGTTTATTTCCGTGTGGATTTTTCTTTGTTGCTTTGTTCCTCGTTATTTTTTTTTTTATTATTATTTTTTTCCAAATTCCGAAATGTTTCAGGATACAAAGAGCCGTAGTGTGTGGTTGAGATGCTAACGCTTAGCCTTTCTTCAGTGTCTTACTGTGTGTTTTAGGGGAACATGACTCCTATACGTACGTAGGTAGTGTATAGTTCTGTTCCGTACGCGAATGAGGTACTGAAGAGGTAACTGCGGTTATGTTCTGTTGAGCGGGGTCGGGTGGTGTGCTTGCAGAAGTCGGTTCCCCTCCCCCAGGTCGCGTGAGAGCGGTTCGGGGAGGGACATCGTCCGTCTGGATAAATCTATTCCCTGCATCGGCAACCAAAAAAAAAAACACAGAGGGGCCTGAAATCATTGTGTATACAAGAAGAACTGGGCTCGGTGCCAGTAAAGAGACTTCACAATACCGCTGGTTTCCCCTGCGTTCCTGCACATGTTTCATTTCCCAGTGACGGAGTAATAAGCCTCGGTTCTGCAGCTCACATGGTTTCTATCAGGGGGTTTACTTGTACCGCGCTCCCCTAAAGCCCCGACTGTAATAACTTACACTGCGTCCTGAACGTCCAGGAGCCGCTCCTCCGTTTAACAGGACAATAAAACCTATATAAGCGTCAGCGTGCAAAAGTTTGCGCACCCCATGGTTTGGAATAGTGGGGGCCGCCGTGGTAAAAAAATTCCCCCCCCCCCCCCGAGTTCAAAGATGAAATGTGAAATGTGCACGAGGTGAGAAAAGGACAAAGCAAAAAATGATAAATGTACAGTTTATATACAACTAATTCGATCTGCTCTACACTTTATTTGACTCGCGTGTCCGTATACATTGTCTCATGTTTTTTTTTTTTTTGTCTATAACTATCGTATAGATTGTGTCCGACTCGAACCGAATAACAATACACGCAGCTTCAAAGATCGGGGGAAAAGCTTTCGTCCTCGTCCCCTCGGGTTCCTCCGAGGTCTTTAAGCAAGACTCTTTCATATTCGTGAGCCCGTAATCATATTCCAGTCAGCGTACGATTTAAACCCAGCATCACGCCGGGCATATGGAGCGCCAAAAGAACAACAATGCTTTGAGAGAATTCCCTGATGCTAGTGATTTATTCATGGCCTCTGTAAATGCAACCACGAGAGGAATTTGAATATGAAAGGCTCGAACACGGCACACAGCTGAGCTCCGGGCTCGGGTCGGGCTGGGACAGCGGGCGCGGAATGCAGAAGTTTTCTGGTTTCTCCTGCTGTAAATAAAACCTTGGCTCGCTCCCGTCCTGCGAAATATCACAGACAGCTGCTGCTCTTTAGGGCGCAGTGCTTATTGTAGGTATAATAATAATAATATTAGTAATAATATGCCGACACTGTAAACCCTAATGCTCAAAGTAATTAAACATATTGAGTTAACAATTACAGTTAGTTCAGATCAATAGGCCTTGATGAGTATTTAGAACTTTTTGGTATTTATTTAGTTTGTAGAAAGGACACTTTTCAGGTTAGCTGAACAGATTTGATATTTTAAGCCGCAGTAACTGTCTCGTTAAAGTTCCACCAACGTGAAGTCTTTCAGCCGAGCGATTTTGTGTCCGTCGTCATCGCTGCACATGTAAACCGTCCACACTGAACTGTTTTGATCGAGATGGTGGATTGGTCCGTCTTCACATGAGGCTGTCAGTATAATCTTTACAAATCTGGGCACCATGAAGTTGTCAGAGCGCTGGTGGCTCAGTGGGAGGAGTTTCAGCTGCCATGTGAAAGGGCCCCGGGTTCGATTCCCAGCCGCTGGATGAAGCGCCCGTCCCAAGCCCAGATAATAACGGGCGGGTTGAGTTCAGAACGGCGTCTGGCGTGAAAAAAACTTGCGACAAACCGCCGTGACGACCCTTGAGCAGGCGAAAGACCAACAACAATCTATTTAATGTGCAACAACTAAAAAAAAAAATGCTAGTACGAGTTAGGCTACTCAGTAATGCAAGTAAAGAACGATTCATACGAACAAGTACAACAAACTCATGGAAACATCATTGCTTTAAAAGAAAAAATTGATGGAACTGGTTATCAAGTTTTATTATTCGAACTTATTCGGGCTTACAGTGTAATAGGAGGATAAATGTAAAAAATAAAATATGACTAAAAATAATTATAGCGAAATTATTTTTCTTTACTTTAGTAGTTACATAGCTTGTATTATTTTACTGCGACACTATTTAAATTACTGTACTTTAGAAGTTCTTTTTCCACTTATTATATTTCACTTATTATAGTTTTTTTATTTTTTATTATTTGCCATTGCCTTTGTATTATTCTAGTATTTTTGTTTGTACTACTTTTACATTTAATTTGTGCCTTTTGAAAAGTTACATCAATAATGACTGATGAATTGTATGATTGTATCATTTTTATTATTATTATTTCCTTTTTTTCAGTATGAAGTAGGAAAAAAACAACAATAGTACAATAGATAGTAAATAATAAGAATTGTGGATGGGAAGCACTAGTGACCATCTGATACAATATTATCATCATACGATTTATATTGAGATTCTGTACTTTAAGTATTACGATTTTAGTATATTATTACTATTATTATTATTATTATTATTATTTTTATCTCACAGTTAAAAGAAATCTCAAAAGGTAACTCAAACGGTTTATACCTTAGCCATGTTCAACAGCTTCACAACTGAACTGAACTGAACGTGTTTAACATTTAACTTCAAATGAAATCACAGTAAAAGCTACATTGTTACTGAACAGCGCGTATCTCCGTGACGTCATTCACCTCATGTTATTTCTGATTAAACTTAGCGAATAGTTCACTCCTACCACCTGAAATGCCTCCCACGTCTCGAAACCCAGCTTGACGATGAGCGCATGGTGAGCAGGTGCGAGTATATGGCGTGCGCACATAATGAGAGTGATTTTCACTCGCTGCGTTTGGAGGCTGGTGTAAGAGTGTGTAATGAGGAGTGTGTTTTTTTTTCCGCATGTGACTTTGGATCACGATAATACGTCATGAGATGCGTTTCTGTTGCATCACTCGGACGCTCGTGCACTCATGCAGGACGGATTATACGCAGTGAAAGCCCCAGTGCTGATTTAACACTTTCGGAGGTTATTTTTGTCCAGCTAGACCCTATAAACACTGCTGGGTGTGAGTTCAACTCTAGAGAATTTGACATGTACGAGGCTGATCATCGCCGACGGCCAATCATACTGCAAACCAGCCAAGTCCGCTCGCTGCCCGATGGACCAGTGTATCTCTATTATCAATGTAAAAATAGAAAAAATAAGTAAATAATAATAATAAAAATAATGATAATAATAATAATAATAATAATAATAATAATAATGATAATAATAATGAAATCTGTTAGGGGTCAATGTGGCGATACATTAATCACCACACAAAAGAACAGAGCTACACAACTGAATTAATTGTATCTATATAAATAAAAAAGGGTGAATTTTAACACGCTGGAGTCGTTTTAAGACAAAACCTCATCTTTATCACATCTACTTTTTCCATTTCTCATCAGAATGTGATTTCTGTGTATTAATAAGTGAGAAATAATAATAATAATAATAATAATAATAATAATAATAATATCACTCATTGCATTAAAGATCAGCAGATTATTATTAGATTTAACATTTGTAACCATCAATGATGTGTACTAACACTAGGCTTGAATAAAACTGCAATTGCAGTAAATATGATCACTGATCTAAATGATTTCCACTATGGAAATAAAAATAAAAAAAAATCATATACACATCATATGAAATTGTGTTATAAATGTATATAAAAGTATAATGTGAAAAAATATATTAACCATCATGAGCGTGTGTGTGTGTGTGTGTGTGTGTGTGACAGCACGGGGTCAGGAAGGCGATAAACAGATGCCGGCCCGGTCCCGGGTCGCATGTTATCTTCACGTGAGCGGTCCGTCTTTGTTTTCCGTCGTCTGCGGTTTCCTCAGATAGCACGAACGTTTCAATACACAGCATGAAATAATGCACGCAGGAAATCTGGACATGGCACAGGAAGTCAGAAGCAGGAGGGGGGTTCATGTACAAGGCTGAAGGGGCAATCATTCATTCTGGTAGAAAAATAGGTTCTGCGTGCCATATTTACATTCGAGTCACAGGACAAGAGGGTCCAACCCGGACAACACACACACACACACACACACACACACACACACACACACACACACACACACTAACATAATAACTTATTTTTATTTAACAAAGAAAATAAGAAAAATTTGTCAAGTTCTCCGTGAGGAGATGTTTAAGAGAGATGCTGGTGAGAGAACCGGAGTGTGTGTGTGTGTGTGTGTGTGTGTGTGTGTGTGTGTATACATTTCTCGCTGCCGTTACACAATGTTAAATGTAACTATAAATGGATATAAAGCATGATCTCATGTTTTCATGAAGTAAGGTTGTTATGCGTGCGTTTTCTTTGGTGTAAGAGGAATAACAGCGTACAGACGGCGGTGTGACGGCGACTCCGGGGTCAGAACTCTGGTGTTGTGGGGACGCAACACAAAGACCCCACTTCTTCTTCTTCTTCTTCTTCTTCTCTCTCAGAACACTGAGGTTCTTTGTGTCCCATCACCGTGTGCCAGTGTTTCCTCTTTCTCCACTTCTACATTCCTCACGTATCTGCTGATATAATAAACTCTCACAATAACCAGACTGTTCGTTTTTTTTATTTATTTTTTTCCTTTTTTGGCTGAAGTATAAAGTATAGAGACCTGAAAATCTTTGACTTTTCAAAAACAACTTTTAAGAAATCTACTTACAATATTAATATTCATAAATATGCAGTATTACTCCTGGACGTGACCGCGTGTGTGTGTGTGTGTGTGTGTGTGTGTGTGTGTGTGTGTGTGTGTGTGTGTGTGTGTGTGTATAAATGCTTCATAGCCGGAGAAAGGTGCAGTCCGACTCCTCGCTTGGTTTGGTAACATTACTGACTTATAGAACCTTTTTGTTTGTTTGTTTGTTTGTTTTTTTAAGTGATAAGATAAAAAAAGAGAAAATAATAACATTGTGATATTATCTCAACTTCATAATCAACTTGGTTTCTGGAGTGGAAATTGGGTTTTACTGAGAGAACTGGCCACATATTGTATTTTCAGATGTATTTAGTATTTTATATTTGTATTATGTCATGTTTTATTTTAATCCTAATAAATCATGTGACCTAATACAATATAAAATGTGAATTCAGCACAGGGAGGATTCATGTATTTTTTGCAGACTAATAATCAGAGCTGTGAATCATGAGTCGACTGTTGATTCAGTTTGATTCGAGTTTTGATTCGATTTGATTCAATAACACTAAAGCTTATAGTCCGGGTTTTTTTTTTTTTTTTTTTTTTTTCCAAGCAGGTTTTGAAATATTAAAAACTGCTGTAAATATCTTATAATGCAACTCGTGATGTTAGTTGTTTAAATGTCATGTTTCGTACAAGGCAGTAATCTTTTTTTTTTTTTTTTTTATTCAAACCAATCTTCTTCTCCATTCCAGTAGGTGGCAGTATTACACCGACCGAAGATAAACCGAAAGTGATACTTTTACAAAATGCGAGTATTTGCAAAAGATGCGATCAACTAGAATTTCCTGCTGCGTATATATTTAACGAATTTTGAAGGATCTGAGAATCTTTTTTTTTTTTTTTTTTAGTGTGATTCAATTCTGAATTGAAAACCGAACCGTTCACTCAAATAATAAGGTTGTTCAACAAAAGGTTGATTAAATCTCACGGCTCTCCTAATAGCTAATCGCTGATGCCAAAAACCAATTTCCTCACCATAGAATCTCTTAGCTGTGTGTCGATGTGACTGGAGGTTCACACCGTTCTCCGTCTCGCCCTCAGACTGGGAGATCAGTTCTATAGGGAGGCCATCGAGCACTGTCGCAGCTACAATGCCCGCCTGTGTGCCGAGCGCAGCATCCGGATGCCGTTCCTGGACTCGCAGACGGGCGTGGCTCAGAACAACTGCTACATCTGGATGGAGAAGCGACACAGGGGACCAGGTACAGGAACCACAAACTACGGTGTAGCGGTTAGCACTGTCGCCTTGCACCTCCAGGGTCCGGGTTCGATTCCCGTCCCCTTGTGCATGGAGTGTGCATGTTCTCCCCGTGCTTGGTGGGTTTCTTCCCGGTTCTCCGGTTTCCTCCCACAGTCCAAAGATTTGGCTAATTGGCGTTCCAAAATGACCCGTAGTGTGTGAAGGAGTATGTGTGTGTGTGTGTGTGTGTGTGTGTGTGCACGCCCTGTGACGGATTGGCAAATTGCCCAGGGTGTACCCTGCTCGTGCCCTAGGTCTCCTGGGATAGGATCCAGGCCCCTGCGAGCATGAATACAGGATAACGCACTCACTCATCATCTATACAGTATGTATACTGTATACTGTATCTGTAGATACAGGTGAGATAAAGGCGGACTCGAGCGCAGGTGTGTGTGTGTGAGCAACACCACGCATGCGGAACATGACGAGGCAAGACGACAGCATGACAATTCGTCACCTAAATATTTGTTCTGATTAGATCATGAAGCTACTTGTGGTCATGTGACATGTTGCGTGCAGTGAGCATGTGATGTACAGTAGGTGGCAGTATACTGGTGCAGCAGTGACATTAATGCAGGTACTGTTTATGGACTCCATCATCATACGCTTTAAATATACACAAATCAATAATGTCGACTCCTGGGTTTTGCATGAAAATAGAAAGGAGCGAGTGTGACGAAGTTACCAAAAGAACTCATATCCTCCAGCACGCTCAGTAAAACCTAACATCTGTTTTACTTAGGATACTGCACACATCTGTATCGAACACTACCGCTGATGTTCAAGCAAACCACACCAGATATTGACCGTTTATTGTTTGTTATTACTTGGTGCTTTTTATAGAAGTTTCTTTTAATGTAGAATTTTTTTTCTAAATCATCATTGCATATGGATTTTGTTTGGATGTTCCCAAGACTTTTGCACAGTGCTGTAAATAAAACAGCTGTTAGGTTTTACTGAGCGTGCTGGAGAATATGAGTCCTTTTGGTATACAACAAAATTTATACTACAGATAATAAGACTTTTCCACAGTACTATATATATAAAATGTATATCATACAGTATTCAATAGAATAGAAATACAAAATAATCTTTTTACAATCATCGCTGGATTTAAAATTGTGGGGTGCCAATAATTTTGAAACCAGCTTTTACCAGTATTTAGTGTCTCGTAATTGTTTCTGTTTGATTATTCATCTGGATAAATGTTTATAATAATAATAATAATTATCTGGATCCAGTCGTACCCTCGTGGTAGATGAAGCCAATGTCCTGGAATTCATGATTAAAACTCTATAAAAGTTATGTTTACCATGTTTTTTTTTTAAATCATATCTTTTCTTTTTACCATCTTTTCTAAATGGCGCCACTTATTCTGATGGTGACTGTAAATCTGCTCGGTATAAAACGAACATGGCGTCTAATCCGCTCACTCGGCCCGGCTTGTTTTTTGCTCTTCATACGAGACGCACGTTTCTCTGTGATTCGATTATGGATTTAATTGGACAGAAATATTTCTCGGACGCAGCCGGAGTCACGCGGACGCGGCCGTCGGGGCTGAAGCTAACCGTGCCGCTGAGAGACGGACGCAAATAGATGGAGAATCTAGCTCCGGTGTCTCAGACACACCCTGCAGTTTGTGGTGAACCAGAGTTTATGACGTGTTTTTATTTAGCTTATTACCCCCCCCCCCCCTCGCTCTCTCCCAGTGCCAATATCTGTTTCTACTGAAGTCTAAAAAGTCTTGTCTCGTTGCTGTTTAAGTGGTGCACGATCAGACGTTTTTATGTCATACTGTTTGCTTCACACATGCACACGCACGCACACACACACACACACACACACACACACACACACACACACACACACACACATATACCCCTTGTGTATGTATGTATGTATGTGTGTGTGTGTGTGTATGTGTGTGTGTGTGTGTGTGTGTGTGTGTGTTGGCACAGGACAGGCTGCGGGTCAGATGTACACCTACCCCGCCCGCTGCTGGAGAAAGAAACGGCGACTGCATCCACCGATCGACCCTCAGCTCAGACTGTGTGAACTCAGGCTTGGTATGTGAACAACACACTCTGTCTCTGTTTCTCTCTCACTCACACACACACACACACACACACACACACACACACACACACACACACACACACACACACCTTGGCTTCATATTTCCTCCCTTGCATCTTTTTCTCTCATTCCTTTTTTTTTTTTTTTCATGGTCATTTAAACGCTGTAGTCTTGGCCCCATCTGGCTCTTATTACCCTCCTCTGTGTTTCCCTCTCGGTCTCCGTGCCCTGCTCGGGCCCCTTAAATCACTGGTCCGTGCAGCATCAGAGTGAAAGTGAGGCTCGGTCCGGGTGCACGGTGGGTTTTTGTTGTTTTGTTTTTTTTGTGCATGGTGGCGATGCCGTTGGATTTGCATCACTGAGTAGGGAAGGAGAGCTTAAGGAACTCGATCGCTGAGGAATAAAGGTCCGCCTGTGTCCGCAGGAAGCCCGCGGCATCGTCTTCTCCTCTCTCAGGAACTATTTCATACTGCGCTTTTCCCACTAAGGGTCTCACCTAATCTCCGAAATTGAATCCCGTGAGGAAAAAGCGTGGAAAACTTAATTTGTCCGAACCGAACCCAAATAATAAATTCTTTGACATTTATAATGCGGATAGATTAGATCAGGTGGTTGGCGTGGTCTCAGGTCAGTCTAACCTACTGCAGAGACGCACACGGCCCACTAGAGAATAAAGGAATAAAAGTCTCATAGAAACATATAGAAAGACACAGTCACCCGAAACCTGAATATTAACATGTGCAGCCGTACCTCGGGATACGGATTCTCAAGTTCTTAAGGCGAAATGTCGTATTGTGAAACGCATTCTGCCATAGAAGATGATGTACACGCAGATAATCCGTTCCAGCCGCCCCAAAACTATCACCAATATTTCCAACATTATAATCATATTCCTGCATTTAAAAACAATCAAAACATTTAGAAAAGACATGCAAATGAAGTAAAATATGAAATAAATAGACATTAAACCTGACATGACCTTAATTTATGATTCCACTTGGAACCGGCTGCTTTAAAAACCAAACTGCAAGCGGCCCCGTTCTCTTCTTGCTACCGTCCGTGATAACGTTCTCAGGACCCGCGGTGCTGCGACTTCACCAAACCACAAAAACAAAATTTCAGTTTTTAAGGCGAAATTTCATGAGACGGTGTCGTTCCTATGTGGAGGTACCACTGAATCATGGTATCATAAGTAAGTGCCCCCTGCTCCCCAATCTGGATTTATGGGGTGCCAATAATTTTGAAACCAGTGTATACACTCGGATTTGTTTCCGTGTCGATCTGGATGCATGTTTATTATAATAATCCTAAATCCTTCATCTAGTCGTAACCTCGTGTCAGAGGAAGCCAGGTATGAAGGGGTGCCAATAATTCTAGATCATGTGAACAAAAGGTCGGAGTTGCAGCGCTAATGGGTTGGAACGAGGGCATCAGTTTGATTGATTGACGGATTGATAGGGTACAACAAAATTAGGTATCACTTTTTAAAAAGTGCATAAAAACTAAATAAATAGTGTAAAGGTTAAACAAATATGTACGGGGCTTTTATCATCCTTTATTAGCTTTTTTTATTTATTCTCTCTCTCCATTATTTTATGTATTCTCTCTCTCTCCGTTGCATTATTAGTCGCGTCTCGAAGGAAAGTCAAGTCATGCTCAGTAATTACACATAATAGTCAGCAGGTGGCGAAATTCCCTCCTTCAGATACTACTGTAGTGAAGTAAAAAGTACAGATCTCTGCCGTACTTTTGAGCGGAATGAAAGTAAATAAGTATCCTGTAATAAAAACTACCCAAGTGAAGTACAGATACATGAACTACTGTACAGTAACGAAGTAAACGTACTCGGCTCTGGATGCAGCATGCTGCCTCATGGGTGTTTTCATGGCCTATACACGAGGGTGCGGGATTAAAAACAACAAGAGTTTAGTGTCATGAATCAATTTCGAAATCTGTATATAGTTACGTTATAGCAGCGATGAACATCTGGTCATTTCACCGGCCTCTGTTTTTAATTTGACTATTGGACTATGGTTCAGAAGGTCCCAGGTTTAAACCCCACAAACACCAGGTTGTCCCTGTTGGGCCCTTGAGCACGGCCCTTAATTCTCTACTGCGCAGATGTATAATGAGATAAAAATGTACGTCTGTCTGGATATGTGAACATGTTTGGCTATCCGTTAAAAACTGATACAGACTATACAAGTACATAATAAATCAATTAGAAGAATATACTGTATATAAAAATGACGACTGATACCGTTATTGTTTTGGACTTGCACATCTCGCTATATAAAATAACTTTTCAAAATTGTTTTGTGCAGCCTGTCCATTTACTATGCTAATTAGGCCCAACCCCTTCTTCCGTGTCACGTTACATTTCCGCATTAAGTTTCCGTCATTGGATAGATGAGATCAACCATCATGGCGGACACAGAGACAACCCGCAAAAAAACTAATACTTGCTCGGTTTCCAATTAAAAGTTTGTTAAAAATCTTTGCTCGGTTTGCGGAACACTCGTAAACCAGGTTACTCACAGTCCAAGGTTCCACTGTGTGTGTATATACATAAAACTGTTGCATCACGTTTGTGCTGTCTGGACGTGTTGATTATTTGGATGTCGTTTTACAGTCGCAATATTTTTACGGGAATTTCCCAAGAAAAATCTTCACATGCTCGGGTTTCCGGCATCTCGTTTGCTTTGACAATTTGTCATGTGACCGTTGGATTTGCATACTCGTTAATATTCATTATTGTCTGCCAAAGATGGGCGTGTCCACAGGATCAGCCTCGTCTATTTCGATTCACATTGTATTTGCTGTGCTGACGTTATTTCATTTTTGTCTCTTGAACATTCATTCTTACACATGTGATGTACATTTGGAGGACCCTGTATGGTCCGTGACAGTCTTTAAGGAAAGTGTGCAGGAGAGGTGAAGCGCATGGCAGCATTAGTGGTTTAACTGTGCGGTGTTGTGAGACAGCGAGGGTACGGGTCACGCCTCTCGTCTCCAGGACTGCACATGAGTGCGGTGTGTAAAGGCCCCGGAGCTCGACCCCGGCCCGGTGTTTCTCCCAGCGCCGAAGCTCAGGCTTAAATTTCAGTCGAGGGATTCTGTTCTGCCGTTACACACACCATCGCTGTTTAAACTGCTCGCGTTGTACACAAACATGGCTCTACTTAAAATACCAGAGCAGTCAGCTGGACAGCGCTTTTAACGGTTTATGTCTCCTTTTTCTCACTCCTAATGAGTGCGTAAGTGCTCCCAGCTCCTGTAACGAGTCCACTTCTCTGGTTATTAAGTTTCCTTTTTATTAATAATAAAACCTCCACTCTGACACCGGCGCTGAGTTACGCGTTAACTTGCTGAGCGTTCTCTACGAGTCAAATCGATTATAGGCTTTACACTCTGCAAAGCGAAGAATCTGTACTTTTATTCCCTCAAGCCCAAAATATTCCTTTAACAAGCGTTTGGCGCGGTGCGTTCCTGAACCGCACGCTTGAGAGGAAGTCATTATTATTGTGTCTGCAGGTTTCCAGGAAAAGCTCCAAGTTCCTGGATGTATTTCCCAGGATTTATGATCGCATGCATGTATTAATAAAAGACTAAATTATTATTTATGGTTAAATAATAATACTATTATATTATAATATAAACACACTGGAAAGTATTAAATAGTGTATTATAATTTAAATTTACATGCTTGTGTAATTTGATAGAAAAAAAGGATCCTTTCCTTAAAGAGAATTTTTATAATAGTTATAGTATTAGTATTTATACGCAGTTATATAACAGTAAACTGGTGACCGGGTCATGGGCACCCAGGGCTCACCCATGTGCACGGGGACCAAAGGACCAGGACCGTCCAATCAAATCCCACAGAAAGGCCAGTGCAGTATAAATCACCGGGAAAAAAAAGTTAATGCTTGACACGAGAGAAAGTTAACAGAACAGCCAGTGCACACAGGGCGCAGCAGGCAAAGAGCACAAGGCCAACGACCCGGCCTCCAACTCCTCGGATCCTAATCCGATTGAGCACCCATGGGATACACCGGACAAACAAGAGGCCCCGCTCCTCATGCAACAGCACTCAAAGGATCTACTGCTAACGCACACCTTCAGAAGTCTTGTGGAGAAACGCTGTAACAACCTAAACACTGATGTTTTGCCAGTCGACAAGGCGACCGAGTCTGATAAATAGGCGCATCGCGGGAGATTTCTCGCCTGCCTGCTACGGGGAAGGCCCGGGTTCGATTTCCACGCACTGCCCAAACCCCAGACACTGGATCCAGTGCCGGTCCTGAACCCAGATAAAATTTAGAGAGTTGTGTCAGGAAGGGCATCTCGCGAAAAACCTGTGCAGATCGGATGATCCTCTGTGGTCACCCCTTGGCAGGAGCAACCGAAACACCACCAACAACAACTAATATATATATATTATTATATAATATTATATATATGTATATATATATAAAACATACAGCTATACATACATACGTATTCCAAAACACTCGTAAACCAAATAAAATGTTCCCATAGGAAATAGTAAAAACTCAAACTATTCGTTCCACAGCCCAAAAAAATAAATACATAAAAATAATTGACACAATATGTAAAGTAAAAATAAAACAAATTAACCTGCACTTTACCTTAAAAAAATAAATCCAGACAGATAAGTGTTTCCGTTTGTGCGCGCAGGCGCCGTGTATTTGTGTGTGTGTGTGTGTGTGTGTGTGTGTGTGGAATTAGCCCCTTCCCCCGCCTCGTCTTACACAGTAAAACTCCTCCTCCCTCCCCCCACTTCGCTTTTTAAGTTTCACAACAAACACACACACAACGGAAGCACTGTTTTAACAGAGAAAAAAAGAAATCTGTCTAATGACACTCGCTTGAGCGCAGACTAACGAAATCACTGCTGTAAAGTAAAAACATAAGTAATACTAATGAACCAGCACTTTACCTTTTGAAAAGAATCGCGACAGAGCAGAGTTTTCTGTGTGAAGAAAGCGTGTCTGCGTGTGCGTGTGTGAAGCCGAAAGAGTGTGTGTGTGTCGGTGTCAAATTACGCACGCGCACAGGCGAGAGAGAGTGTGTGTGTGTGTCGCTGTCAAATAACGCGTGCACACACATATGAGACACGATGAAACGGAGAGGGAGACGTTGATTATACCAGTTGCGATCACTTGCCGCTCGGTGTCAAAATAAGAGTCGCATTCATGATAGATGATACTTGGCACTCGTAAAATAATATTTGCTCGGTTTCCAATTAAAAATTTATTAAAAATCTTTGCTCGGTTTGCGGAACACTCGCAAACCAGGTTACTCGCAATCCAAGGTTCCACTTGTTTTCAAGTCTTTTCCCTAGATTATTTTTTTTAGTTAGCAACCGCAGTGTAAGGATCTATCCAGTGACGGAAACTTCAGAGCACTTTT
Organism: Clarias magur; assembly: GCA_013621035.1. Classification (NCBI taxonomy): domain Eukaryota; kingdom Metazoa; phylum Chordata; class Actinopteri; order Siluriformes; family Clariidae; genus Clarias; species Clarias magur. Next base: position 1,092,781 of record QNUK01000146.1, on the reverse strand, counting down.
CGGCTGCAGCCGCTCGATAGTTCAGGCCTGGAATTTCGTACAAGTCTATCTGAGCCTCCAATAACTACTTGGACTCCATATTACCATCAATGAACATCTCCTGTTATACTGACCTGCCTGCCACCTAACACACAGTGTGAGTGCAGATCAATTCCTGCTTTCTGTTTCACCCAGATGAGGACGGGTTCCCTGCTGAGTCCGGTTCCTCTCAAGGTTTCTTCCTACTGCCATCTCAGGGAGTTCTTCCTTGCCGTCGTCGCCCTCGGCTCGCTCATCAGGGACAATCTGACCACTTTGATTCATACACATTCACATTCCATACAGTCTTAAATAATGCTTTTGATTGTGTAAAGCTGCTTTGCGACGATGACACTTGTTAAAAGCGCCATAGAAATAAAATTGAATTGAATTTGACTTTTCTAAGTCGCGTCTGCCAAGTGCCTCGATGTAAATGTAAATCTTTATTTTACACATCACTGATTTTTTTTGTGAGACAGCATTTCACCGTCTTGCAAAAGGAACAGCGAGACGCGCTTTAGTGACATTTTACAGCGAGGAACAATTTTTATATTCCGTTTTTCTAAATCACTTCTGCATCGACATTAAATTCTTGTTTCACCTGAAAAAACATCGTTGGGCTCCGTGAGTACTGAGATGGGATTCATACTGAGAGGGAAGCTGTATAGGGAAAAGTAAATATTACTAAAATTATCGTATCGTTCATGTTAAAGAAGGTTATATTAAAGATTCTTTCCTACATTGTTAGGAATTATCTTACATGATTGTTATTTGTTTGACGGTTTTATACCATGATGCTGGCATGTGATGAGTCTCCGAACACAAAAAAAGTAATTGAAGCATGAAACGCACAAGAGGGTCGAGAGAGACGAGCTAATTCAAGCAGGTGCAGCGGTGCGGTGAGGCTACGGGCTGGAGACAGGAGACAAACAAAGGGCCGCGGCAAAGTAAAGAAAAATCACGAGGGATGAACTAGAAACAAATGATGCACAGGGATGAGACACAGATGTGCAGAGAACAAAGCACGGGACAGGAGGGCAATGGTCACGCCTCTGTCCTTCTCTGTCTCTGTCTCTCTCTCTCTCTCTCTCTCTCACACACACACACACACACACACACACACACACACACACTCTTTCTATCTCTGTCTCTTTCAGTCTTAACACCTGGAGGCTTGTTTTCCTTCATGACGCCTGAACAACAGAATAAATGTATGAAGAACAGGTGCATGTGAGACAAAGCCAGTGACCGTGAAATCATCAATAACCACACACACACACACACACACACACACACACACATTATTATTATTTACTCATTCACTTCATTTCAGTCGTACCTTTTGGAATAAACCCTTTGCCTTTTTTAATCTGTCTTCTTTCTTTTTCTCATTTCCTTCTCCTTTATCCTTATTTATTTATTTTTCTTTATATATCAGGATATTTTTCTCTCCGTGTCCGTCTCTTCCTTCATCCTTTCTTCCCTTTTATTGCAACATGTCTTCCTCATTCTTTTCCGTCCGTACTTCTTCTATCCCTTATCTTTCTCTTTCTATCCTGTTTCCCATTTGTTTCCTTCCTCCATGGTCCCTATTTTAAACGTTCTCCCTCCTCTGTCCCTCTTCATTTCTATCCATCCTTCCCTCTGTCTCTGGTCTGACATGTTCAGATCATTATTTGCCCAGTTTATTGCACTGAAGAAAAACAGAGGTACTTTTCGTTGACCAATTTCCTCTCTCTCTCTCTCTCTCTCTCTCTCTCTCTCTCTCTCAGAAGCTGAGTTGATGTCAAAGAAAGAAACTCCCCCGGCGGAGGCCACGGCTCTGGAGGCACTGATCAGAGGAGACGGCTTTCTGGACAAGAGGAGCAACAGCTCCAAGGAGGAAGAGACTCTGCTGGAGATTCAAGTAAACACACATACACACACACACACACACACAAACACACATACTTCCATACTCACATTATGTATACTGTATATGTATTATATATTTAAGTATAGTCCTACAGTAGTTTACGCTTTAACACTTCTCTCCCGAGTCATGTGATGGTACACGGACCTGAGAAATAAAGTGAAATCGAATAACCTTCCTCAAATCCTCCTCCTCCTCCTCCTCCTCCTCCTCCTCCTGCAGAGGGTGCTCGAGGCTGAAGAAAACGGAGACGGTTTCCATGACGACGACGAGTTCGAAGTGGAGACGCCGAAGAGAAAGCAGAGAAATAAAGGCAGGGTGAGAGACGGAAAAAGGGACAAGACAAGTCGACACAAAGAGAGAAATGTCCTGTCGCCGATACAGTGCTTAATGTCAATATTCATATTTATCAGATCGTTACATCTGCCATCATTTAAAGTTATTATAGCAGTTTACTGGAAAATACAATAACACACACACATGCACACACACACACACACACACACTGTTGACTTGATCTTAACTGTACTGTATGTTAACAAGCCAATGCCGCAAGCAGATCAGCAAATATGCACCCATTTGCTTATCATTAAAAATATAATGTCATTTTGTTTATTTTATTTCATTAACACAGTAGTATTGTTTCATGGAATTATTTAAACGATATATATAAAAAAAAAACACATCAGATATACAGTAAAAGTTCAAATCGTTGGAACAGAATGTACAGTGTAGTGTCGAGTTTGTTAGGCTTCGAGAAATTTAAATCCACATTACTGTACATAAACATGTTTTGAAGCTCCAACTGTAAAAGTCAGAGCTTCACTGAACAATGACTCTGTAAGTGAGTAAAACTTTTGTTCAGGGTCGAGGGTCGAGTCGTAAGAAGACGGAGGCGGTGACGGGAGACGATCAGGACAAACCCTACGTGTGTGACAGTAAGAGCTGATCAGCACATAACACATATCTCACACACACACACACACACACACACACACACACACACACACACACACACACACACACAATACAAGATGGACATCATTTATATAATATGATATGATGATAGATGGATCATAATTAGATAGAATAAACATTTCCTTCCCCTCATCGTAAATCGAACACTATCCTGAACAACAGAGAAAAACATGACAAATATTCTATTTCATATTGTAATCAGTTGTAAAAATTCTGCAGTTGTTTGTTTCATTTAAACGTATTATCCTTTTATAAAGATCAGCCAAATGTCTACACAAGGCATTAAAGTCATGCAGAAGAAGATGTAATTAATTAATTAATTAATTAATTTATTATTCTTATTAATAACTAATTAATTAACAATTGATTGACTGATAGATTAGTCAGTCAGTTAGCTCGTTAATTAATGCTAAATTATTCTGTAGAATATATTAACATTAAACATCAAAATATATAATATATGAATATTGTAATTATTTATTTGAACTGTTTTTTTTTTATATTCTTTGACAGAATTTTTTTTTATTAGCTCAAAAAAGAAAAAAACTTGCATTAATATGTTGATACTAAATGTATTGCTATATATGATATATTGATATATATCATGATAATAATATGAAAATATTTGTAAAATTATATTTATATAATATCTTTTTTTCTCTTCCTTTTCCTGAAGTCTGTATACTTTTTTCTTTTTGTCTGACTCTGTACATATACTGTAGACTTATAGCTTAGTACTTCTAAGTAAAACATATTTGGGGGCGGAGCTACACATGATGTCACTAAATGACCTCTTCACTTTGGTCCAGTCATGTCTGTTAGGGGTAGCAGGACCAATCTTTCATGCTAAGCTGGTTACTGAGGTTGATTACCAGCTTCTTGTCTTGCCACTCAGTTTATTTTGGACTCACGTTTGCATATTCAGGCAGATTAATGAGAATAAACGTCTTGAGATGTATCAAGGTCTAACCGACTGCGACGCGATTGATGCTACAGGCTGTGTTTTGTGTCCCTTTCAGCATGGACGTTATCTTCGAGAGCATGTGTCTGCCTGACAAAAAATAAATAATAATAATAAAAAAGAAAATTCCAGACGCATCTTTGAATGAAACTGTACATTTTTTTTCTGTCTCTCTTTTTGCTTTGTTTCTTCCCCGTTTCAGACAGATACAAACAAAAGCAAAGCACAAAAAGTGCTGACTCAGGTATCCAGCCATGACCATATCTCCTCCTTACTCGTATTTTTAGACGACGCAAATGACAAGGCATGCTGTGGCTTTAGCCGTATTTAGCTGTGTGTATTTATGTCATTCCGCTGGGGTTCACTAGAGCGGCTGTGCCTAACCTCTAACCTCGCTAACACGTTCTTTCCATGTCTGTAGTTTAGTTGCTTTCTAAACTCTAGCGTGCATGCTGTTAGCTAAGCGTGCTGTTTCCTGTGTGCTAATAGCTGTACTAAATCTATACAGCCTATAATCTGTTTATAATCGAACTCTGAATGTAGCAGAATTCACACGCCTGAAATCTACTTTCCATTTTATATTCTTTTTTTTGTTTGTTTGTTTACTGAGACTTTACAGAGAGCCAAAGTACAGCTTAGCTCATGTGGCAAACAAAACCAACCACGTTCTACACAATTCAAGCTGATGATGCAACAGTTACGTGAACATATTAACTCGAGGGAAAACTCATCCAAATATCTCTATCCAGTTTGCATTAGTTAGCTAACTTTCTGTACTAAGCTAACGCGCTACTGAGCTTGGTTAGCTGTTTCTGGAACCTACGTTAGCCTGACGTTTGCTGTCTTGCTTTAAATGACATAACAGCTACTGTAGCACAGCATCTACTGGTAACCAGAGCTAAAATGAGATGGAATTTCACACACTATGGAGTCTTCTGCCACTCTTACTACTAGGGAGTTTTATGTCAGTGTTATATCAGACTTATGGCTAGGCAGTCTTGGGTCAGTTTTATGGCTAAGGAGTGTTATGTCAGTCTTATGACTAGGGAGTGCTAAGTCATTTTTATGGTTAGGCAGTTTTGTGTCAGTCTTATGACTAGAGAGTGTTATGCCAGTCTTATGCATAGGGAGTGTTAGTTATAAGAGTAGGGAGTGTTATGTTAGTCCTCTGACTAGGAAGTGTTTTGTCTGTCTTATAAGTAGGGAGTGTTATGTCAGTCTTATGACTAGGGAGTGTTATGTCAGTCTTATGACTAAATAGTGTTACAGTATGTCAGTCTTATGAGTAGGGAGTGTTATGTCAGTCTTATGAGTAGGGCGTGTTATGTCAGTCTTATGAGTAGGGCGTGTTATGTCAGTCTTATGAGTAGGGAGTGTTATGTCAGTCTTATGACTAGGGAGTGTTATGTCAGTCTTATGACTAAATAGTGTTACAGTATGTCAGTCTTATGAGTAGGGAGTGTTATGTCAGTCTTATGAGTAGGGCGTGTTATGTCAGTCTTATGAGTAGGGAGTGTTATATCAGTCTTATGAGTAGGGAGTGTTATATCAGTCTTAAGACTTAGTAGTGTTACAGTATGTCAGCCTTATGTGTAGGGAGTGTTATGTCAGTCTTATGAGTAGGTCGTGTTATGTCAGTCTTATGAGTAGGTCGTGTTATGCCAGTCTTATGTGTAGGGAGTGTTATGTCAGTCTTATGTGTAGGTCGTGTTATGTCAGTCTTATGAGTAGGTCGTGTTATGCCAGTCTTATGTGTAGGGAGTGTTATGTCAGTCTTATGAGTAGGTCGTGTTATGTCAGTCTTATGAGTAGGGCGTGTTATGTCAGTCTTATGAGTAGGGAGTGTTATATCAGTCTTATGAGTAGGGAGTGTTATATCAGTCTTAAGACTTAGTAGTGTTACAGTATGTCAGTCTTATGTGTAGGGAGTGTTATGTCAGTCTTATGTGTAGGGAGTGTTATGTCAGTCTTATGAGTAGGTCGTGTTATGCCAGTCTTATGTGTAGGGAGTGTTATGTCAGTCTTATGAGTAGGTCGTGTTATGTCAGTCTTATGAGTAGGTCGTGTTATGTCAGTCTTATGACTAAGTAATATTACAGTATGTCAGTCTTATGCGTAGGAAGTGTTATGTCAGTCTTACGCATAGGGAGTGTCATGTCAATCTTATGAGTAGGGCGTGTTATGTCTTATGACAGAATGAAAGTATTTAAAAATGAGAATTAAAAATTTTCAGTTACTATTAATAATACTGCATTACTGCACATTTCTGGCTAAAATTTACAATCTAATTTTATTACTTAAGTCAATCCATCTCCACCAGTCAGGGTATACAGAAAATCTTGTACTGTACTCTTGCTAACAATCATTTTAATCTTGGAATAATTTAACTCCCTTATAGCATTCCAGCTATAACACACATCTAGTGTTGCACTATTTTTGGATAAGGGTTTGATACTGTGTTGACTTCATGACGCACTGTGTTGTAGTTTGTGGTAAGCGGTATAAAAATCGCCCTGGTCTGAGCTACCACTACACCCACACGCACCTCGCGGAGGAAGAAGGTGAGGAGGAGAGAGAACCTGAGATCCCTCAATCACCACCGGAAAATAAGACTCAAAACCACAAGCGTGAGTTAACCGCTGACATCACATCAATGATCCTGACTTGTCTCATTGTTAACTAAAGCAGACTCGAATTTTTGCATGTTTAAATACTGTAGTGCTGAAGAGACCAGGCGGTGGGGTCATTGCTAATGACTACTGCGACTTCTGTCTCGGGGACTCGGGCTCTAACAGGAAGACGGGCCAAGCTGAGGAGCTGGTGTCGTGCTCGGACTGTGGACGCTCCGGTGAGTTTGACCCCTGTTTGGGAAGCAGTAGTTACTATACTACTGTTACTTTATACTTTTTAGTACAGTCACTGTGGCTATATTTTCAATACAACAGTTATTTTATTGCCATCACTATATTATACTGTACTATACTACAGTTACAGTACTTTATTGTATTGTTAATGTAGTCTTACTATAGTAACACTACAGTAACATTACACTAAAGTAGTGTAATATAACAGTTAATACACTACATATTGTATACAACAATTAAAATATTGTAGTTACTACGTTACAACCCCTACAGTTACTAGATTGCATATTGTAAAATAGAGTTTCTGTACTACAGTTACTACAGTTACTATACTGCAGGTATCATATAACGGTTAACAGTGCTACAGTTACTATTCCAGAGTTTCTACAGGTACACACGTGTATATACTATGTTACAGGTACTGTACTATATGTATTATACTACAGTTACTATGCTACAGGTACTATACTCTATACTATACTCTACACTATAGTTTCTACTGTATCCTAATGTACAAGGTAACATATTGTAGAGCTGGTACACTACAGTTACTATACTACGGTTACTGTGCTACAGTTACCATGCTACAGGTGCTATATTGCAGTTATTATGCTACAGACACTATACTACAGTTACTATGCTACAGTTACTATACTACAATTAATATACTACAGTTACTGTGCTACAGTTACTATGCTACAGCTACTATACTACGGTTAATATAATACAGTTACTACTGTATGCTACAATTACTATGCTACAGGTACTATACTACAGTTACTAGGCTACAGTTATTATGCTACAGTTACTATACTACAGTTACTATACTAGTTATTATGCTACAGTTATTGTGCTACAGTTACTATACTACAGTTATTATGCTACAGTTACTCTGCTACAGTTACTATACTATAGTTATTATGCTACAGTTACTATATTACAGTTAATATACTACAGTTATTATTCTACAGTTACTCTGTTACTGTGCTACAGTTACTATGCCAAATGTACTATACTATGGTTATTATGCTACAGTTACTATGCAACAGTCACTCTGCTACAGTCACTATACTACAGTTATTATGCTACAGTTACTATATTACAGTTAATATACTACAGTTATTATGCTACAGTTAGTATGCTACAGTTAGTATGCTACAGTTACTTTGCTACAGTTACTATACTCCAGTTATTATGCTACAGTTAATATACTACAGTTATTATTCTACAGTTACTCTGCTACAGTTACTATACTACAGTTAATATACTACAGTTATTATTCTACAGTTACTCTGTTACTGTGCTACAGTTACTATGACAAAGGTACTATACTATGGTTATTATGCCACAGTTACTATACTACAGTTAATATACTACAGTTATTATGCTACAGTTACTCTGCTACAGTTAATATACTACAGTTATTATGCTACAGTTATTATGCTACAGTTACTATTTTACAGTTAATATACTACAGTTATTATGCTACAGTTACTATACTCCAGTTATTATGCTACAGTTACTATACTCCAGTTATTATGCTACAGTTACTATACTACAGTTATTATGCTACAGTTACTATACTCCAGTTATTATGCTACAGTTACTATACTCCAGTTATTATGCTACAGTTACTATACTACAGTTAATATGCTACAGTTATTATTCTACAGTTACTCTGCTACAGTTACTATACTACAGTTAGTATGCTACAGTTACTATACTCCAGTTATTATGCTACAGTTACTATACTCCAGTTATTATGCTACAGTTACTATACTACAGTTAATATACTACAGTTATTATTCTACAGTTACTCTGCTACAGTTACTATACTACAGTTAGTATGCTACAGTTACTATACTATAGTTTTTATAGTTACTATAACAGGTTATAGAGCTGGTACACTACAGTTGCTATGCTATTTTTGCTATGCTACTGTTTCTCTACTACTGTTACCATGCTACAGTTACTATACTACATTTACTAGACTACAGTTACTAGAATACAGTTACTATTACTAAGGTTAAATTTTATAGTTACTATTTTATTGTAACTACTGTATACTACAGTTATGATACCACTGTATGGTTAGTTTTATATAGTTTCCAAACTGCAGTTACTATACTACAGTTACTATTTTATTATATAGTACATGCAGTACAATATACAAACTGTAGTGTAGTAACTGTAGCATAGATATTGTTTCAGCACCGAAGTTTCTACACTACAAAAGGCAGTGTATGACCGTAACTGTTTAAGGATGAGGACTGTCTTAATGAATTGAAATGCACCATCAACATTTATTTTAATACTGTGTGTCGGCATTCCATTGCATTCACGTTTACATACACGTGTACCATAAAATCATATTTTGTTGGTACTTGGTTGTGTTTTACATTCTCATCACATCTTTGAGAATACTAAAGTCTTGTGTTATGAATTGTGTTGGTTCGAATTTTCCGACTTTACAATGGTGTGTATGCGCATTTAGTTGAAACTATAAAAAAAAGATTTTTTACATAACAATTTTGAATGACATCTGGTGAGAGGAAGGAAAAGAAGGCAATTACTTTTGAAATGAAAAGTAGCTCGCTGACTGTCCAGCATGGAGGCGGCACATCCAGACGAGTTTTCCCAGACGTGAGCGAGCTGAACACGTCAAATGTGGAAGAGGCTGAGATATGATGTCAACGAGGCCGGACGTACAGTATTAAATACTTTGACTTATCATATTCCCGACATAAGATGGGTTTCTTGGGATGTAACTCAAGTGAAGGAGCATCTCTACTGTATTTCACAAAGGTCTTTATTTATTACAAGAGCAAAATCTGAGATGTTTTATTGCTCGTATACCACAGCAATTTGCCAACAGTAACAGTTCAGTTTATTTATTAAATATATAGCAACTACGCACAATAGTTTCATCCCTACCCTGTTTTTTTTTTTTTTTTTTCTCTCTTGAATGTAATCATTAACAAAGCACATGTTGAGAAACCACAAAGTGTAACGTCTTCTCCTGAAAGTGACGGAAAACATTTCTGACTTTTAAAAGGTGCTGGCACTGGAGACTCCTTCCGTGGACGTCTACTTAGAAGTAGAAAAGTTGACCATATCAGCAATTACTCGCTTTTCTAATTCATTTATGTTAAGCGTCCGCTGTAGAAGACCGTATGAACGAGCTGTTGCTATAGAAACGGTAAGGTTTAGAACGGGCGCACTAACGAAAACCTGCACTGCTGTCAGAGCTGCTGGTCCAAAAAATGAATCAATACCTTCTGACCGAGTGGAATCCAGAATTCACAATTTAATGGGTTCAGTAAAGGTATTTTCTGCTTGTTTGCTGAAACAGGATGCGCCAGTTAAATCACAGAGATGGTGTGCATGTAGGCTGCTGTGCATTGAAACTGACAATCCTGTGTGTGTGTGTGTGTGTGTGTGTGTTCATTCTGTGTGTGTATTTCGAAAGCAAAAGCCTCTCATCATGTTTTTAAAAATACTTTATGAAACCGAGCTGAATTTTACCACCGCTCTTCCTCCATTTCCATTTTTCATTCTCATACTTTATTTATTTATTTTTAAATGGTTTGTCCTTCTAATGTCCTGTGGATGCGTCACTCATTCTTAACCTACTGCTCTTGGACGAGATCACAGGGAGAAACAGAGAGAGAGAGAGAGAGTAAAAATGTGTTTACCTGAGAAGCGTTTTGAAGCCTGGCTGACTGCTTGTGTTGTGTTTCTGCTGCGATGCCGATACGTCTGTGGTACATGTCAGCTGGACCCCGGAGACAGACGAGCCCGGGCGGACTTCCGGACTATTTCGACGGCACTTCCGACGAAAGCGAGGCCTCGACATTCCGCGGCTTCGAGGACGACGAGCTGGACGGGCTGCACTCGGACGACGGCGGCGGCGGCGGCGCTCTTGTACAGTGCCGATAGACAACAGAACACCAGGCGCGGGAATTATTCCTTTTCGCATCCTGGATATTGGATTTCCAATCTTTTCTACAGCGCGACCGCAGTATGCAGCTTTGTCTTTAAAGGAGTGTAGGCTGGGACACAAAAAAGACTCCTTAATTTTGTTAATAAATGATCAACTAATATGGATTTATAATAGTGGAAGAGACATAAAAAACACCTGTAAGCAGAGAGTGTAGACAAGATGACGAGTGTTTTATTTTATTAAAAGAAAAAAACCCTGGGCAGATCAGTTTGAGAAGTTCGGTTCTGATCCGCGAGGAGGTTCTGGAAGAAAAACACCAAGCCGAGAGGTAAGAGCCAATCAGAAGCACGGAACAAAAATTGAACCGAACAGCAAAATACGGGGAGAATGAGTGACGTTCCCTGGACATAAATGCCAAACATGATGTTTCTACTGTGCATCGCTTCATACACATCGTAGTTACATTTTATTTAATAAGCATGTATAAAGCCTTAACCCAGAAGCATCGTTTGTTTTAAACACTAAATTCTGAATTAGGAATTATATATATATATATATATATATATATATATATATATATATATACAGTCGTAGCCAAAAGTTTTGAGAATTACATAAATATTGGAAATTGGAAAAGTTGCTGTTTAAAAATGGCTTCACAGGCGAGGATATTGTGGCTACTAAGATTGCACCCGAATCAACAATTTATAGGATCATCAAGAACTTCAAGGAAAGAGGTTCAGTTCTTGTTAAGAAGGCTTCAGGGCATCCAAGAAAGTCCAGCAAGCGCCAGGATCGTCTCCTAAAGAGGATTCAGCTGCGGGATCGGAGTGTCACCAGTGCAGAGCTGCTCAGGAATGGCAGCAGGCAGGCGTGAGCGCATCTGCACACACAGTGAGGCCAAGACTTTTGGCCTGGTGTGAAGAAGGGCAGCAAAGAAGCCACTTCTCTCCAAAAAAAAACCCCCATCAGAGACAGATTGATCTTCTGCAAAAAGTATGGTGAATGGACTGCTGAGGACTGGGGCAAAGTCATATTCTCGGGTGAAGCCTCTTTCCGATTGTTTGGGGCATCTGGAAAAAGGCTCGTCCGGAGAAGAAAAGGTGACGCTACCATCAGTCCTGTGTCATGCCAACAGTAAAGCATCCTGAGACCATTCATGTGTGGGGTTGCTTCTCATCCAAGGGAGTGGGCTCACTCCAAATTTTGCCCAAAAACACGGCCATGAATAAAGAATGGTACCAAAACACCCTCCAACAGCAACTTCTTCCAACAATCCAACAACAGTTTGGTGAAGAACAATGCATTTTCCAGCACGATGGAGCACCGAGCCATAAGGCAAAAGTGAGAACTAAGTGGCTCGGGGACCAAAACGTTGAAATTTTGGGTCCATGGCCTGGAAACTCCCCAGATCTTAATCCCATTGAGAACTTGTGGTCAATCCTCAAGAGGCGGGTGGACAAACAAAACCCCACTGATTCTGACAAACACCAAGAAGTGATTATGAAAGAATGGGTTGCGATCAGTCAGGATTTGGCCCAGAAGTTGATTGAGAGCAGCCCAGTCGAATTGCAGAGGTCCTGAAAAAGAAGCGCCAACACTGCAAATACTGACTCTTCGCATAAATGTCATGTGATTGTCGAGAAAAGCCTTTGAAACGCATGAAGTGCTTGTAATTATATTTCAGTACATCACAGAAACGACTGAAACAAAGATCTAAAAGCGGTTTAGCAGCAAACTTTGTGAAAACGAATATTTGTGTCATTCTCAAAACTTTTGGCCACGACTGTACATATAGAATCATAGCAACTTTCATCAACCCTTTACAAACATGTGTGAACGTTTATTACAAAACATATGACATTTAAAAAAAAAAAAGATTTGATGTCCAGCTGACATTTGAGTCGGATTTTCATCGACATAACATGATATCATGACACATTCCAGGCCGGATTATGTATTAGAATGCCATAAAGTGTTATTATGCAATTATGCAAGTGTTTCTATCCAACTTACACATCTTTTTCCTTTTACATTTCCAGCTTTAGTCAGACTTAAGGAACAGATTTTTTTGCATTATTCCACTTTCCACGCTGATTGTTATGACAACTGTTATAAACCCTCATAACCCTTTACAAAAGCGTTAGGACACTTTATTTACAGTAGACCATTATGATAGCTGACTTTGTAGCTTGGTACGCTTTCGGTGTATCAGAATCACCTGATAATGAAGCGACATAGCTTTTCCAAGTGGAGATTAATATAATTACTTACTGTGTAACTCCTGGACAGTGAAGGTTATAACAGCGTAATGAATGTCGGTGTTAGAACCTTGGCTGTGCAGCAGTTATGCAGATTGTAGCGCTACTAAGAAACTGTAAAGTGTAAACGCCCAATTTAAAGTTTTACCCCCGAATGGGGAAAAAGCATGAACATTGGAGACTCATTCCATAAATGTAGCTAATAATGGATAATAAATAAATGAAAGTGTTGCAGTTTGCTGTGATGTACAGTAAGAGAAATCAAGCACTTTTAGGTATGCTGTTCTATGTTGACAGACAGCAGAGGGCGCTTATCTTACACACAGCTCCTTTAATAGCTTAACAGAACGCCCCCGCTGACCTCTGCGTTCCCCGTTCCCGCTCCTCTTTCCCCAGGCCACCCGACTTGCCTTCAGTTCACGGAGAACATGATGCAGGCGGTGAGGACGTACCAGTGGCAGTGTATCGAGTGCAAGTCGTGCAGCCTGTGCGGCACCTCGGAGAACGACGTAAGAGCTCACGCTGTACGTGGTTTTGTCTCACACTGCCTTGTTTTCTGTAACCCTGACCTGAGTGTGTTTGTCCTGTCTTAGGATCAGCTCCTGTTCTGCGACGACTGCGATCGGGGGTATCACATGTACTGCCTCAAACCTCCCATGACTCAGCCGCCTGAAGGTAAACCTCACAGTATATACACACACACACACAGCCGGCTCGGCTCTTCGTGGATAAAAGCAGGCTCTAGCCCAGGCATGGGCAAGCTACGTCCCGGGGGCCACATGCAGCCCGTGTAACGTTTTGATTCGGCCCGCCAAACTTGAAAAAATGGATTAAATTAACCTCGTTAATGTTTTATTTCCCCTGTAATTCTGATGTTGCCTCACTAGATGGCGCACTCTAGATATATTGGCTTTGTTGAGGTGAAGCGTAGGCCTATTACTCCACGTTTGCACTTTACCCTTTGACCAAAGCATGCCATCTATCTGCTCCTGTTCCGGCCCCTTTGTCAAATGTTAGAACTCAATGTGGCCCATGAATCAAAAAGTTTGCCCACCCCTGCACTAGCCTGTCTTAAACCAGACTTAGATACACACATGGACAATATTATTGGTACCCTTTCGTTAAAGAAAGTAAAACCTCATTGAAATAACTTTAAACTGACAAAAGTAATAATACATAAAAATGTACTGAAAATGATCTAATTATTGGAGATGGTCTTATAGGCTTTACCTTTAACATCTTTTTCTATCATTTTCTTTCTACTCTCTCCCTACCTTTCTGTGGTCCATGTTCAAACTTTAAACAGGCAGACTGACAGATCTCAAGTTTGAAGACACGCTTTCGTTTGGCATCTGCCTACGGTCGAATTATTTTCAGTCTTTTCTTGGGGTGCCATTATTTTTGGCCATTCCAGGCCAGTTTCATTATTATTATTATTATTTTTTTTTAAATACTCCTGTCGACCCACAATTCAAAAGCAATGTCTGATTTTCGTTAGTTTGTTTTCAGTGAATTTGTACTTAGTGTTAACCACTACGCCACCGTGCCGCGTCTGTCACATTGCACCTCAAGGTTTTGGGTTCGATTCCCACCTCGGGGTCTGTGTGCATGGAGATTGCATGTTCTCCCCGTGCTTGGTGGGTTTCCTTCAGGTTCCCAAATTGTGAATATTGACCGGAGGTCCTACCACGCTTGTACAAATGAAAATAAATACATTTTTTAATTTTTTTAAAAAAAAAAAATAAATAAAAGAATTTTTAATTTATTAACTTAATTAAATTTAATTTAACTTTTGTCCGTTTAGAGTATTTTCAGTGACCATTGCGAGTTTTTCATTCTTTAGCGTAAGGTTACCAGCAATGTTGTCCAAGTCCAAGCATTATATTCATTTCAAACTCAATTGCAAACGATAACCTCTCTATTTCTTTTTCTTTTTCTTAAATGATGCCTCATGGCTCACCTGCAGTACCTTCAATGACCACTAGGGGCAAGCCACGTTATGGAAAAGACAGCACTAGGCAATTACTGTGAAATATTAGCAATACGTATCGAACCCTCGTGCATTATCATTATTCCCATCTGCCAGTTCAATTGTTCTGCAATGATCTGTATTATACATTTATACAATTTTATTGTGATTTAAAATGTAATCCCGGTGTTGCAGTGTTTATCCTTTCGGCTCCAAGATCCTTCGTGTCCTCTTGAGTTTCTTATATCTTCTCACAAAAGCATGCGAATAGGTGGACCGGTCATGTGAATTTGCCCCTGGGTGTTAGCGAGTGTAGTGCATGGTGCCGTGTGATGACCTGCCACTTGCTCATTTCTCCCACATACTCACTGATTCCGATCCCTTAGCCTCGCATGACCCTGAACAGAATAAAACTGGAAATAAATTAAATGAACGCATTGTTAATATCCACCACCAGGTGGTGTTCATTTCCACTGATGGAGAGATCAAGTTCTCAAAGATGTTCAGACCCAAACTAAAGCTTCCAAACTAAGTGTCAGATTAAAATAATAATAAAAAAAAGGTAGATATTGGAGTAATTACAGTACTCTGTAAAGCTTTAAATTAAGGATCATGTATAAGGGTTTATTTAAAATACCTATTAGATTACATACTCAGTGTATAATCTCATTCTTAATAATAATTTGTATGATGAGATTTTCTTAAATCCAATACACAGTATCTACTTTGTGCTTTAATAAACCAATAATAAGATCTTAATTAACCTCTTTATAGGCTTTGTTGCATTACACACACACACACACACACACATTAAATCCATACTATAAATGTTCACAGGAAGCTGGAGCTGCCATCTTTGTTTGGACTCACTAAAGGACAAGGCGTCGGCTTTTGGAGAACCCTGAACACCAAGAGCGGAGTTTCTCATGATCCGTGTCACGAGCCACACCGCACAAGGTCTCACACACACACACTCCGCTTGGAAGATCTACCTCACAAAGCGAATCCGAACGAAACCGGTTCAATCCAGTTTTAAAGGCAATGGAAAGATTATACGTGCCGCCCCTTTAAATACTGTACATTATAGAAGAATACAGTATATACTGCAATATGAAGTGTAACATTTTGGTCATGGTGCATGTGTACTCCATATGATTAGTGATATCCCTGCTGCTTTTCTCTCTCTCTCTCTATTCCTGTCCGGATGTTCTCGTCTCTTCGTCTTCTTCTCCTTCCTGTCCCGCGTTCTCTATAATGCATTAGAAGCTCTATTTTCAGAGCCAATTTATCAAAACCAATCCTCACGTCTGCTGAATATTTTATCTCTTCCTGGCGAGGCCTACAGTCTGAGAGACAATGCAGTTTAAAGTCTTTTTTTTGTTTTGTTTTGATGCATCATCAATCAGTCGAGTGTTTTTTGTAGTGATATTTTTTGTTTTCCTTTTCCTCTCTCTCTTATGAATCGCTGTCCTTGTCACTTTTTATACTTTGCAGTTTAATAAATGTAACTGAAAAAGACGGATGTTGGGAAATCGATGATTTAATACTGTGTGTGAACGATGAATGTAGTAACTTTGTACGGTTTGACTCTGGAGGGCAGCAGCACACAAAGACTAGTACTAGTAGGTGATGGAGACAGATTAGGGCGTGTCGATCTTATAAACCGTCCTGTGTCTATAAGGCAAAAAGACCCAATGTTGACTTTACACAATATAGTGTTTATGTACAGTAGGTCAAGAAATAAACCATTTGTAGCTTTTAAAATGTCACAAAGACAAAATTATAATTGCAATGTAAGTTTTTATCCCTTTACTTATCCCATAAGATAATAACTTGTTCCTACAATATATTTTTAAAAAATCTCACTTTTCAGGGGTAGGCGTAAACGTCATAAACATCAGTAAAAATAAATCGTTTTAATTACCATGACGTATTAGGGCCAATATGGGACGTTTTAAAAAAGTTGGAAGGGCAGGGGCGGGGACTTTCTGAGTTTAAAACTCAAGTTGTAAGTTTTGTAACTTTTTTCAAAATTTTCGAATTTAAAAATTGTGGGAGAAAAAATGCACATTCATGAGAAAAAAACTCAAAATATTCAAGTTTAAAACTAAGAATATTGTGAGGAGAAAAATGCACATTTATTAGAAAAAAATTATCAAGTTTAAAACTCAAAATTTGACGAGAAAAAAGCTCTGAATTTTCCGAGAAGAAAATAGAAATTTTAAAGTTCTTCATCAAGGAAAAAGTAAAGTTTAATTAGATCTTGCACTCAACACATGATGCAAAGAAGTGACGTCTGCACAACCTTGCAAAGTGTATACGCGGTTTCCTTCCTCGACGGAAAAAAACACAAATTACCGAGTTTAAAAACTCATAAATTTATGAGTATTTTCTTGCAATCTACTGAGTTTTAATCTTGAACGTTTTTTTTTTTTTTTTTTCTCTCGAAAATTTCTATAGATTTTTGTTTTTTAAAAAGTTTTAAATTTGGAAATTCCCCATCCCTCCACTTCCAACTCGGCGTTAATACGGCATCATATTTAATAACTTATGGATCTAAAAAGCTAAATTTGTGCATTTCTCAGGTTCAGGCACCTCATCTACAATGAGAAGAGCATTTAATATATCGATTGTACACTTTTCTGGCCACAAGCTTCAGGATCTTGAAAGCTGTGATCTTAATCATACAACATCCTTTAAAGATTTATAGGATTGATGAAATATACCAGGATCTGTCCTTTTGAACCATGCAAAACAGCGGGTGCCAAAACTTTAAATGTCATGGTTTGTGCCAAATGAAAGAAATTAAAACAACAATGAGAAAAAGAATCGATGAACTTTGATGCACTTTCTTTATTGGTTGACTCAGGACATGACATCCTTCTACTCATCTTCATCATCATCATCTTCACCTACTAATATTTTTAATCTCTGGAAAAGGAAAAAAAAAAAAGCTGTAAAATCCTTTAAGAAATGTCCCATGCATAGATTTGTGCTTGTTGTGCCTCTAATAGTAATAATCGCTCTGGATATTCTACACAGCATTCTCTATGTGCACACTGGCTGCAGCGAGTATAAACAAATAAATACATGTACTACATTACACGCTTCATATGGCGACGCTGCGGTACGTCAGGAAAAGACAGAGGGAGGGATGAAGAGTTCCTCGCAGGTGCGACTCGTCCCGTCACACTGATGATGATGATGAGCTGATTATGGGGTTGACGAGACCCTCGGAGTGTCTGCTTTCTGTTTCCCCCCTCTGTGCGTCTCTGGCAGTGATGGCGCTTCATGAACCACTTCAAGATACACACCTTCCTGAATTGGCAGTTTTTTTGTTTTTTTTGGGTAGGGGGGGGGGGCGCACTGGACTGGAACCCTTGCCATCGTTCGAGCATATGAGGTCCTCTAGAGTTCGCAGGGACTCTTAAGGAGGGAAGGATGTGTGTGTGTGTGTGTGTGTGTGTGTACATTCAGAGTATATTTACAGTTTCAGTTTGGCAGGCAGGTTCGATAAAGTGTTTAACATTAAAGGTTAAGGTAGACGGTGTGCTATTAATTCATACACAGGTTCAATGAATATTTTATTAAATCCACAGTCACTGTGCTCTCACTCCATGTTCATCTCTCAAAGAAGCTCTTATACACTGCTTTCACACGTTCACAACTTTTTAAAGTTTGAATGTTAGCTGGCGCATGTTTCTTCAGCCTCTGACAACACACCCAACGATTCCATCTAGTAGAAGCTAGATAACTAACTAACTAACGTTAGCTTTAAGGTCTAGACTCTCAGTAATGGAGATTAAATAAAGATCAGTGTAACTCTGGTGATCTTCATGTACTTCACTGTAGCTCTAAATGCAGGAAATCAAAAACATTCGATCTCAGCTCAAGTTAAACCTGCGATGGTGTCTTAGAGCCGTCTTTAATTTAGTAAAAGTAAAAACCTATAATATTACAACAATTAAGTAATAATAATAATAATATAATTTTATGACATTATTATTCACATTTTAACATATTATTTAAATTTTTGTTGTAATATTATAACATTATTCGCAAAATAACAACTTTTTTTCTATATTATAACTTTACTCAAAATGTTCTTTTCATAATGTTTTAATTTTTCTTCCTAAATGTTGCTAATTTATTTTAAACCTATTACAATTTTAGTATTTAAATTTATTTAAATTTAAATTAATAATTGTTCATGACTTTTTTAAATTATTCTTGTAATATTGTAATTTTTCCCCTCCTAAATTTTGCAAATCTATTTGTGTACTATTACAATGTTATTCCAGTATATTTTTTACTTTATTTCCAATAGAGATTTTTTTTATATTACAACTTTTTATTGTAATATTATAACAAATTTTCCCTAAAATTCCACAAATTGTTTCCCTAAATGTAGCAATTTAGTTTTTTTTTTTTTGCACTATTATAACAAAATTATAACATTTTCTCCCATGATTTTGGATAAACTTCTCCGCCTAATGTTGCGAATTTATTGTCAAATTATAATAATTTTATTTTCAAATGATCTTGACTTTTTTTCTGCAACTTTGCATTATTTGATCTTTTTTTGTCATTAAATTGATGTCCAATCACCATGGCTCTGAAACACCATCATACGTAGCCAAACTCGTTACTGTAGATACACTGGAACACCAACAACCAAATCTTTGGAGACACATTGTTCTCACCCTGCAATAACCTGCGATCTGATTCGTGCTTGATGTCTCTTTGTGCTTCTTTTTGAAAAGTTGAAATGCTGAGTGTGGCAGCACACAAAAGACATTTCAGTGATTTTAAACATATTTTCTATCGTCTATAACCGTACTGTATGTGTGATTACCAGTTGCAAAAACTGGAAACTTGAATTTCACTTTTTTTTTCAGGTTTTCAAGAGCTGTCTGTAGTTTTCCTACATAAATGATCTACGAGTTGATCTACTCTCAGACATCTCATTTCATTTTATTTATTTCATATTTAACATTAATGTTGTTTTTCGGAAAATTATCAATGCTCTTTTTCATCACTCCATCCTGATAATATATAAAATGCATCTATCTATCTATCTATCTATCTATCTATCTATCTATCTATCTATCTATCTATCTATCTATCTATCTGTCTGTCTGTCTGTCTGTCTGTCTGTCTGTCTGTCTGTCTGTCTGTCTAAAACAATTAAGAATACATATCCTGATTCTTTTGTGTCGCAACTTGTACATCTCCACACTGACTTTGATTATTTTGGATAAAATTTTAAAGTTCTATATGTTTGGATTTGAGGTGTTAAAATGCTGCAGTTCCTCTATAATCCTGAAGTAAAATGGGGGGCGCTCTAAACAATTAATACTTTGGCAGACAGCACAGCATCTTGTCTGGAAGGAAATTCGCTTGGAATTGCAAATAACTCAAAAAATATAAATGATTGTATCGGAAAATCGTGATATTTATCGAATAGTGGTAATCACACATATGTGCTATATAGACACATGAAAAATAAAAACTTTAAACCCTGTTTAAACGCTCGCTCCGATAACCTGCAGTAACTGCAAGTGAGATTGTCTGGAACGTAATGAAAATGAAGCTGAGATGTGCTCTGTGTGTGTGTGTGTGTGTGTGCGTGTGCGTGTGTGTGTGTGCGTGTGTGTGTGTGTGTGTGTGTGTGTGTGTGTGTGTGTGTGTGTGTGTGTGTGTGTGTGTGTGTGTGTGTGTGCGTGTGCTTTGAACACTTCACATCCTGGACCCTTGGAGTTCAACGTTGTGCAAATCCTCATCGAGAAACATCTGAACATCACAAGCCCTTGTTATTTATCCTTCACCTCGTGTGGAATGTTTGAGACTGAAAGCTCTGCTTCCTCCACCACCACCACCATCCACTCACGATCACGCCACACGGTGAACAGTGGACGAACAGGATGACGGACTGGTTAAATAGCCATTGAAGCAGTGTGTGTTTTGTTCCCTTTTGTCACTTCTGGTAAGAAAAATGAGAACACAGAAATAAAAACCTGACATTCGTACCGTTTGTGCAGCCTTTTTGTCGTTATCTCATGTCGGAGGTTTGAATATAATCGGGTTAAATACAGACGGTCCTGGTTGGTAAGGTTTTCCTTGACTTATTGCATGCCGTAGAGTCTGTAGCTACGCCACCGAGGTGAGGCAGGCGGTCCGTGAGTCGGCCGTGTCGGTGTACAGCGTCAGGCCGCTTCCTCCACCTCCTCGTCTGGGTTGAACGAGGTTAATCGCGGCCCGGGGATCGTCAGGACGACTGCATGAGGCCCGTCAGACGCTTCCCCGTCAGAGACTTACCCTGAAACAACCCGTGAACAAATACATCATCAAACATTCATACGAGGAGAATGTGTCTCAAGCAATCATCTCAAGTCCTAAATCTCTGTATATCTAAAATTCATTTTTCATATCTGGAGGTAAATGAATGAACCAGAATAGTCTTGGAGAGTCTATGATTTTAGGCGAATTCTCTTGGATTTACACAGTTAAACTGAATTTAATAGAAAATTATTACAATTCAATTATTTATTAGTCACTGATAAGGACTAAAACAATACGCTGTTAGAGGAAATTAAATCACTACACCTTTTCCTAAAACCTTGCAATTTAATTTCTCTTAATAACAGCAACACTCTGCACTTTCCATCCATCTAGGAACCTCTGTAGTCCAACTAGAGACGATGGAGGCCAGTTGTGATCATTGTGTGTATTCCCAATTTTTGATCATGGTAGGACCTCCGGTCAACATTCACACACACATGGGGTGCTGTATAATGGCTGACCCTGAGCTCTGACCCCAGCCTACTTACTGTGCAGTAGTGTATATGTGACGATTAAAAGCTGAACTTGACTTGTCAACCAACCAGACTGGAGAATTTAACAGGTCTGTGGTGGACGTCAATATAAAGTGATTATTTTACACCCTGTAGCTTTTACCATAATGGTTAATGTTAATGGTTCATGCTGTTCTCATGGATTTCCAGTGACTTGGCTATATAGTGTATGACTATAAAACACTTATTAATACAATTTCATAATCAGGATGAATCAGGAAGAATTGATGAAAAAAGAAAAACTCCAGAAAGGCAACCGCAAATTGTGCTAAAAGTATTAATTGAAAAAACAAAACCAAAAAAAAAAAAAACACAGATGGTTCTCAGAGGTAGAAGGAGATTAACACATGGGCATATCTGCGTCTGTATCACACAAGAGTCGAACATGTTCTGGTTAATGAATACATTTTTCTGCCATGCCATAACTGTGCACGTACTAAGTGAGTTCCACTATAGGTAAATAACAGGAAGGGTGTCAATATTTATATCTCTGTGAAAGTACAGAGAATGTCGAGCACAACTGTGTCATCTTTTTTTTTTTTTTTTTTCCCAATTTTCTCCCTAATTTAGTCGTGTTCAATTCCTCCCCGTCACTAGGGGGCTCCCACATTAAGGCTACTACTACCACTCAGCCGCACTGCGCGAGCTCACAGACGCCCCTGATTGGCTGTAGAGCCGTGATTAATGTCCGAGCACTATGTACCTCTCATCCCTCCCCTCTGAGAGAGCTCGGCCAATCAGCTCTCTCTAGCTCTCTCTAGCTCTCTCCAGCTGCGAGAGGTTACAGCACCACCCGGGATTCGAACTAGTGATCTCCGGATGACAGGGCGAGCGCTTTAACCACTGCGCCACTCGGAGGCCCACAACTGTGTCATCTGATGTAAAAAAATAAATAACTAAAAATATATATACAGAGGTATACAGAGGTGGGTATGACATGTATTTTTCAAATTATAATAATTATTATAATTATAATATATACTAATATAAAATTGAATAATTGAAAGAGTTTCTCAGTACTTGAAAAGTCTTTTTTACCGAATACTATTTTTACTCTTACTTGAGTAATATTCTGGATGACTACTTTTTATTTTGCTTCTACTTGAGTAATATTATTTAGAAGTACAGCTACTCTTACTTGAATACAGTTTTTGACTACTCTACCCACATCTGTATATATACTGTACATATAGTTATGATGCTGTTGTATATGTATGATTTTATGTAGTCTCTTTATTCGTTGATGTCTGGTGCATTACAGACTGCAGCTTGAATGATCGGCGCTCAGGCTCACTCACCACGCTGCGGGTGAATTTCTCCAGAGACGTGCGGCGACCCTGCTCACTTTCAGGCTGTTTAAAAAACACACACACACACAAAATCGCAGGCTGTTTGTCAATAGAATCCAAAATGGTACTACTGTGGTTAAAAAGCGACAGGTTCCACCCCAGGTTTTTATCTCGACTCACATTAAAAGGCGTCAGATTGCTAGAAGACGTTTCATAAAATAAATTATTAAAAGTTCACAGATAGAAATTCAGCATCAGAATTCAGTAAAGCTGTGCTGTGACGTGTTTTGGGTTTGGATTTTTTTTCAGCATTATGTACACCACCTCTCTCTCTCGCACGCGCACACACACACACACACACACACACACACACAGACCTTCTTTCTGGCGAGCAGGAGGTCCTGGTAAGCGCTGGAGCGTAAGAAACGGGTGTAGCTGTCACTCTTCATCAGCTTGTAGATGTGATCCTGAGGAAGAGGAGATAATGGATGTGGGAAGAGTGAGAATGTGTTCAGCATTGACGACAGGACGAGGTTTCAGCTGCCACTCTATGAAACCCAAAATGGTCAGGCACTGACTGGAGAGGTGAGGCTCGGTCTCAGGAACGCCGTCAGGTGAGAATGTGAGCTTACGTATACATTATAAACACACAGAGACATTCTGTCTCGCGGATTGAAGACTCCTGAAAATGTATTTAAAACCCGCCCATATCTCCATCTATTCTACTTAAATACACTTCCACTCTCCAGGTAGCATTTGCATATATGGATTCAACATGGATCAGTGTCACAATCTATGGTGTTAAAGACACACCCGCTCAGAGCAGGTCTTATACAAAGACTTACCCACATCCCCGTACATGGTCTTAAGGACACACCCACCCAAGTTACTCTCATTTCCATATATGGAGTCAAAGCCAACACTTTCAACATCAATGAATATTAACTTTAATATTGATTTTTGGGTGCCAATAACTTTGATAACAGCCACTGGCAAATAATTATAATCATATATTTTTAAAAGTACTGCACAAAATCTAATTAAATTATGGTGTCCTTATTATTATTAATATTATTATTATTATTAATAATAATAATAATCATCATAATCATAAGCATTATCATAAGTATAAAACGAGTATAAACAATAATAATAGTATTTTTTTAAAGGGCACCACAACATTTTATATAATTTTCCTCTTCATTATCATTATCAGTACCATTACTAATGTAGTTGTACGCTGTATAATGAAAAGAGGAAGAAGCCTTTATTATGATAATAATAATAATAATAATAATAATAATCCTCTATCCGCTATAAAACAGGAAACCATATGAAACGTGTTCTCTTGCCTGTGCGTCCTCAAAGCTGTAGCGTCCGGGGTCTTTGAGATTCTGGCTGGTTCTCTCGTAACTGTGCGAGTCCAGGTTTATGGAGCTCGGAGCACCTTCAGCCAGAAACTCCTGCCAGATCTCCTGAGCCCGTGTGGAGACATCCTGCAGGGGGCGCCGCTTCAAATCCTGCACCGCCAACCAGAACCTGAGGAAAAGAGGCACACAGAGAAGTCTTGACTTATTCATGAAGGTCTCAGAGTACTTTTTTTTTATAGAATTTATTTTTCAATTAAAGATGAAAGAGCAGCAGGTCTTAATCCTTACTCCCAAGCGGTTGAGTCAGACAAGCCTCAAATACAATGGACTTTGCACCTTTAGTCAGTAGCATAACCACTTTAGCTGTGCTGACGTCTAGACTTTTGTGTTCCACAAAGCATTAAGCTCTCTTTAGGAAGTTGCAAAAGTGCTGACACTGGAGACTCCTTACATAAAAGTTCCATAAACCCACCTCCACGCAATAAAAATCTCAACAACAATAACATTCATTTACAGCAATGGGTAAGCTGTTGCCATAGAAACAATAACATATTATTGTATATCACATATAACATATTATTATTATTATTATTATTATTATTATGATATAAAATATACATCTAAATAATAATAATAATAATAATAATAATAATAATAATAATAAAGAAATGCAGAAAGAAATCATTAAACATGACCTTGATGTATTCCCGAGCTGCGTGATGAAATGGAGGACTGGAACATTACATGACATTACGCCTGAGTGGTACTTTTTTCCATTAGTGCTCTCATAAGCCACAAGTTGCAGGAAGAACATTCGGTACTCAGGATTAGCACAGAAAGAGAGAGAGAGAGGTGGGAGAGCCTAAATGTTCCCTTTCCCCTCGCTGTCCGCACATAATGCTCGGCCGTATCTCTATTGATCTCACACGGCTTGCAATATTGAAGCATTTTAAGCTATTAAGGAGCCCGAGGGAGAGCCGGAGAGTCGAGAGTCCATATCATATCCACTCCGCTCACGGTTTCATAAGTGGCCGAGGCCTGTGTGAGACAGCGGCCCCCCCTGAAGCGATTCCATTCATGCGGGGAGATAGCGCCAGGCAGGAGAGAAGCGTGAATAGACCCAGGAAACGGTTTTATCTCTTTCATGCTCGCCTCGAGGTTTCGCTGACCTCCACGTTATCTCGAAAGCACACTTCAGGGCCTTCCTGTCCCAGACTGGCCGCACACACAGACACCCACAGGTCCATCTGACTCACTAAACCGGCCTCTTATTACCGGCAGGGACACAAACATGAATTTAGAAATGTGCATTTTTGCTAATGATAGGGGAAATAAACACAATTAGAAAATGAGGGGTTGCGATTTCACGAGTTTAAAACACCACAACGCAAAATACTCACAATACTGTATAGACTACAAGTAGACGCACCTCCTTCAAACTCCTGATGTTTATTTCTTTCTACACTGTAAAACGTTACTGAAGGCGTTTATCCAAAATATACAACAATCTCTACAATTTGATTAATTGGTGATTTCTGAGGCTGGTGACTCTAAATGAACGTCTCCTCTGCAGCAGTAAGTTTGGGTCTCGTTTTCCTGGGAAGGTCTTCAGGAGGGACAGTTTCATCATGGAGCTTGATGGGTTTTACACACACACTCGACTCAATACTGTTCTTGTAAGAACTGATCCAGAACAGCCAGGTTCAAGTCCCACTACCACCAAGTTGTCCCTGTTGGGCCCTTGAGCGAGGCCCTTAACCCCAACTGCTCAGATGTATAATGAGATAAAAATGTAAGTCGCTCTGGATAAGGGCGTCTGCCAAATGCCTAGATGTATTTGTTCTTAGCTAAAGTTATTTTCTATATTTCATTTCTCATTTCATTCCATATTTATTTTCTATTAATAATCTTTCTTTAAGGTCACGGGCGGTTGTTTAAGCATTTCACTGCATGTGTATGCACCGTGTATGTGACAAATGAAATTTGAATTTGAATTTTTTTTTATTTTGATTTGACCTTAAACTAATAATTTAGTTTATTTGCTAGCAATCGCTAGCAGTTAAAAGCTAGCTCCTAACCAGGAAGTTTAACAGAACATAAACACATATTTAGAGTCTCTTATCTCATTACAGCTACAAAAAAAACAACAACAACAACAAAAAACCACTAATGGTACTGGTTGAAGGTTCAAAATCGCATGTCAGAGTTTGAGTCCATATATGGAAATGAGAAAAGTCATCAAAACGGGCGTGTGCATGTTCTCCCCGTGCTTGGTTTCCTCTGGGTACTCCGGTTTCCTCCAACAGTCCAAAAACATGCTCTGTTTAGATTAGGCTTATATATATTTTTTTTTCCATATATATATAAACCAGGATATGAAGTTCACATACTGAGCATCGGTGAGAGGGAAGAAGATTTAAATCACCAAGACAAAAAAGAAAGATGAAAAGAAAAGAAAAAATCAAAAACCTCACCGCAGGTTCTCTGAACTGAACTCCGACTCCAAGAACTTGAGGAACTGGTCACGGCCGACTGGATCCTTCAAAGCCTCATCTAAAGAAAAGCCCCATTTCCGCACCCTCTGCTGGCTCGGGTCTTTGCTGATAGATGGATGAAAAGAATCAAAAGTAAGAGAGAGAGAGAGAGAGAGAGAGAGGGGTGAATTTATCTCTTCTCCTCATAAATGTCCATCACTGAGCCTTATTTTAACCTGTAATTAATCACACTGAATAAATCATCACAGCAGCGACTCAAATGCTTCGGGGAGAATTAATTTCTCCATCATTTATCCTGATCGTCTCCAACCCTGAACACCAAGCCGAGCTATATTTAAAGGATATTAGGATTAACACCTACATTGTCCTCTGAGACACCTTACTCGTTTCAGCTGGAACTTTCTCATCATCTTATAGTTTCTTTTAAGCTTATATCATCATAATGGATCAGATCCTGAAAGAGCGCAGAAGGAAAAAAGAAAATTAAAGCCAGAGATAGAGTGTGGTGGAGGTGGAAGACTCGAACCTGGCCTCCATCTCCCAAAAAGTCGTATCATCGCCGACCCAGGGGTTGGAGGGCTCCAGGGCGGACACAAACGGGTCATAGTCCAGGTACTGCTCGGTGTAGCTCATCAGCCTGCCGGAGAGAAAACCTCACATCAGAATGAACCGCTCAGGACACCGGGCCTGGGTTCACACTCTAGATATGATAGGACGGTGCGTGAAGGGTTTAACGTTCATCAGCTACATTCTGATCCACACACACACGACCTCCCGTATTACAGCATAGTAACATACTGTCCTGTTTCTTACATCCTGGCTTTATGGATTTTAACCTATTTCAACCTTTCTTCTACTGTAACCACAGCCGACTTCACCCAAACATAAATAAATACTAACTAAATTATTTGACCTCTAATAGAAAGGAACAGACGACGGAAAACAATCAATCCAGCAACAGGAACAAAAAGTGACATAAAACAACCGCACAGTTAACCAGATCAGTCACGTGACTCATAGCCACACCTCCTTATTACATACTCATCCAGGCCACACCCCTTTCTGTAATTTCAACACATCTGTCCATCAATCTATCAGTCTTTCTATTTGTTCATCTGTTTGTCCAGCTATCTCTCTATCTATCTGTCCTCCAGCCTGTCTACCTGTTCATATAGCTGTCTGTCCCTCTATTTATTTCTTCACCTAGCTGTTTGTCTTTCCATTCTTATAGCTAACTATCTCTTTATCGGTCTGTCTAAGTGCGCATCCATCTGTCTATTTGTCTGTCTGCCTAACTACCTATTCTTATATCTGTCTCTCTGGTAAACCTGGTGGTACCTGTCTGTCTGTCTGTCTGTCTGTCATTCCATCTGTCTATCTATCTGCCACACTATCCATTTTTATATCCATCTGTCTGTCTATGTGTATGTCTGTCTATCTGTTCATGCATGCATCCGTCTGTTTAGCATTTCATGCATCTGTCTGTTTGGTCATGCGTCTGTCAGCTTGTCTGTTTATTAATGCATCTGTCTGTCTGTCTGTCTGTTTCTTCACCTGTCTGTCTGTTCGTGTATCTGTCTGTTTGTCTGCTTCTGTATCCATCTGTCTTTCTGTTCATCTACCGGCCTATCCATCTATCCAAGTGTCAATTTACCTGTCTGTCTGTCTGTTCATCCCTCTGTCACTATGTCTATCCTTCTATCTGTCCATCTGTGCATCTCTGTGTCTAGTATCAGTCCATCAATTTATAACTCCATGCTCCGAGCTCATCTTTCTAGACATCTGTCTGTCAATTTGTCCATCTATCTGTATGTCTGCCCATTCGACTTTCTATGTTTTCCCCCCTCGATATTTCTGTCTGTCTTTCAGTGAGTGTACAGTTTACAGACTTGTGCTCAAATTCTGAGTGACATCATTAAGGGGGTTTTGATGTTAAAGGGCTTTAAGGACTGAACAGATTGTTTGTAATGGACAAAAGTACAAAGAGCTCAACCTGTTCCTTGGCATAGAAAAAAAAAAAAAAAAGGATCTCACGATTTCACTCACGTTTCTGCCACTTTGGACATTTTCATACAGTGTCTGTCCAGCTGAGTGTTCAGGAATAAAATCTGCAGGAAATAAGATGTTACGCTTCCAACATTACTGTTTTTTCAGCATTATGTACACAACCTCTCTCTCTCGCATGCGCACACACACGCGCGCACACACACACACACACACACACACACACACACACACACACCTCTTTCTCGACGTCCTCCTTAGTGTCCTTTCTGCTTTGCTGAATGTGTGTGTGTACAGGACTCTGCGTCTGAGTGTCTTCTGCCACTCCATACACTGACTACACACACACACGACACAAATTTCACACCATCACAACAGAAATAAAAATATTTGTTGATGCCATTATTTTTTGATGGTGATGGTTATTTTCAGGCACTGCACATCTTCCCACAAAATCACACATATGCACACACACACACACACACACACACACACACACACACACGTTACCTTCTTAACTCGCTGGGGATTTTTCATGCGCCGACACTTCCTGATGTCCATTTCAGTGGTATTAACACAGCCTGGCTGCAGGTCAGAAAAGGAAAAAACATTTCTCACTTCTCTCTTTTTCAGGCTCAAACTCAACATGTTCCCTGTGTTCCCCA
This sequence comes from Clarias magur, assembly GCA_013621035.1. Taxonomy (NCBI): domain Eukaryota; kingdom Metazoa; phylum Chordata; class Actinopteri; order Siluriformes; family Clariidae; genus Clarias; species Clarias magur. The sequence goes on along the minus strand of QNUK01000146.1, from coordinate 1,063,198 downwards.
TGATCTGAATGTTTCCCAAGATCTCAGTTCTCCCCATGTTCTCTACTTCTCTGTGTTCTGTAGTTATTTGTGTTCTCTAGTTCTCCGAGTTCTCTATGTTTCTCCAAGTCCTGTGTTCTCTGTGTTCATTATATTTCCCAGTAATCTCTCTGTTCCCTGTGTTCTCTAGCTCTCTGTGTTCTCTAGTTCCCTGTGTTCTCTAGCTCTCTGTGTTCTCTAGTTCCCTGTGTTCTCTAGTTCCCTGTGTTCTCTAGTTCCCTGTGTTCTCTAGTTCCCTGTGTTCTCTAGTTCTCTGAGTTCTCTATGTTTCCCATGTCATTGTATTCTCTGTGTGCACTGTGTTCTCTGTGTTCCCCATGTTCTCAGTAATCTCACTGTTCCCTGTGTTCTCTAGTTCTCTGAGTTCTCTAGTTCCCTGTGTTCTCTAGTTCCTTGTGTTATCTACCTCCCTCTCTGTGTTCTATAATTAACTGTGATCTCTAATTCCCTGCCTTCTCTTGTCCTCTGTGTTCTCTAATTCCCTACATTCCCATTGTTCCCTGCGTTCTCTGTGTTCCCCATGTTCCCTGTGTTCTCTCTGCTCCCTGTGTTCCCTGGGTTCTCTGTGTTCTCCATGTTCCCTGTGTTCCCTGCGTACCTATTGTTCCCTGGGTTCTCTGTGTTCCCCCATCATTGTGCTTTCCCTCTTCCCTATATTCTTTTTGTTCACTGTGTTCCCCACATCCTCAGGGGTCCACTGATCTGATCTTTGTCTTCTCCATGTACTCGTGTGTTTCCTGATTTCCTCATGTTCTCACCTGACAATAGTAAACATGTGTAAAGGATGTGTGTGTGTGTGTCTGTGTGTGTGTGCATGTGAGCTGAACTAAAAGGCTCATATGAATCATTCCTACTGTTGCTACCGATCAGGAAATCCATAATCTACACACACCACTGGCCTGTGCACGTCCCAGAACGCCCGCTCCTGACTGTCCAGGATCTTCCTGTCCGTCTTATCCTTCTTCCGGTCAATCCTAAAAAATAAAAAATAAAAAACAGAGAGGAAACACACACTCGTAATAACACAGAGGGGGTGTGCAGAGAAATGTTCAGCCGTGAGCATCTATGAAGAACACAGTTGATGACAGACAGATCCGGTCAATGTGCTGAGAACATGTTAGTCCACTGATCGACCTGGACACTGATGGTCACAGCGGCGTGTCTTCCACTTGTGTCTCTTTCCACGACCAAACTGAACAGACAAACTGTCAACATGTCTTCACCTAAAATTCAGTCCATGAAATAGCGAGAAAATAGAAAGCCACGCTCCGTGTGGCTGCCACAGGGATTAAACCCTCACACTCACACACCTGCTGAATGGTGATGTCATTAATCGTTACACTTCACTCCTCCGCATGGAAACACCGCATGGTCCTAAAGCCCTCAGCCTCAGAGTGCTCGATTTATTTTGTACAGTATGAGTACAGGGAAGAGGAAGCCTGCTTAAGGAAACCTTTCACTGCAAGTCATCCTCTTCCTCATCCTCCTCCTGCTCTTCCTCTTCATAATCTTCATTCTCCTCCGCATCGTCCTCACCATTACCATCTTCATACGCTTTCCTCTCCTCCTCTTCCTTTTCATAATGTCCATCATCTTCCTCCCCATCACAGTCACCATCCTCATACTCCTCCTCCGCTTTATAATCTTAATCATTCCCCTCATCACCATTCTCCTCCTCCTCTTCCTCCTCCTCCTCCTCCTATTCATAATCTTCATCATCCTCCTCATCACCATCCTCACAGTCCTCCTCCACATAATCTTCATCCTCCTCCTGTTCATAATCCTCATCATCCGCCTCCTCCTCATACTCGCCATTACCATCCTCTCAATCCTACAGTTCCTCATCCTCCTCTTCTTCGTAATCTTCATCATCCTCCTCCTCATCCTCGCAGTTAACCTCCTCATACTCCTCCTCTTCCTCTTTATAATCTTCGTCATCCTCTTTATCGCCATCTTCATACTCCTACTATTCCTCCTCTTCTTCATAATCTTCACCATTCCTCTTCCTCTACATAATCTTTGTCTTCCTCTTCCTCACCCTCCCCATCACCATCCTCGTACTCCTCCTCCTCTTCATAATCCTCGTCATCCTTGCCATTACCATCCTCTTCTTCTTCATTCTCCTCATACTCACCATCCTTCTCCTCCTCCTCATCATCATCACATTGATTATCCTTATTCTCATCATCGTCATCATCATCATCATCATCAACACCACCTTCATCCTCATTATTAATATTACATCCTCCACCTCATTATCTTCATCACCACTAACTTCATACTAAACATTAATAATATCCTCACCACCACCATCATCATCATCATCATCTTCCTCCTCTTCATCATCACCTGATCACTCATCTTCATCTGCATAATCAATATCATGCTCATGTTCTCCTTCCTCATTTTTATCATCCTTCTCATCATCCGCACCTCAATCTGCATCCTAAATATCATTACCACCATCCTCACCATCTTTATCCTCCTCCCCATCATCATCATCATCATCATCATCATCATCATGACCTTACACTTGTCTGAGAGTGGAGTGAATTCATTTCCAATGCTGAAACCCTTATGTAATTGACATTTCAGACACAATATCTCTCTCTCTCTCTCTCTCTCTCTCTCTCTCTCACACACTCACACTCACACACACACACACACACACACACACACACACACACACACAGGAACAGAAACAAACAAACTGTTGATCCAGTTTTCTAATTTCATACATCACATCGTATCTCTGCTCTACACTAACAATAATAACACTCATACACAGACCAGAGTGTTCACACACTACATACTGTATGTAGTGAGTGTGTGTGTGTGTGTGTGTGTGTGTGTGTGTGTGTGTGTGTGTGTGTGTGTGTGTGTGTGTGTGTGTGTGTGTGTGTTGAAAGTCAGCTCTGTGTGTTTGCAAAGGAAAGTCAACACCTATGAGTTAATAAGGTTCACGTCGTTGCCCTGACGACAGCACTTACTTAACCTGAGCCTCGGCCTGCATGAAGATGAACTCCCACTTCCTGGAGAACGCTCGCTGCAACCTCGCCAGGTTCTCCTGAAGGACACGGGACAGGAAAGAACAGGAGAGAGAAAAGGACATTAGGGAAGAGACAAAAATGAGTAAATGAATAATAGGGAGAAAAAAGAAATAAAGTAAAAAAATAAATCAATAAAAAGAAGGAAGGTAAATAAATAATTTAAGAAATGAAGAAATGAAGGAAGGAGGGAGGAAGGGAATTATGAGGATAAATAAACAAAAAAAAAAAACAAGTAA
>QNUK01000146.1:834873-1054873 GCA_013621035.1 Clarias magur | reverse complement strand
AGTTATCAAGTGAAAGATCAGGTGTGGCTCCTGCTTGGTGGGAATAAAACTGGAGGTTACCCATACTGGCCCTTTTTGGATCAAATTGGACACCACTGCTCAGGAGGACCCAGAAAAACTTTGCTCAGTCACACATTAGGATGTCACTGGCCCATCCAAGACAACCCAGGACCACCCAAGCACACCTAGAACCAACCTGGCCCATATAGACCCACCAAAGACTGTCCTGGCCCACTCAAGTCCACCCAAGACCATCCAAGCCCACCCAGGACCACCCATCCAGACCTATCCAGACCTATCCAAGCCCATACTTGCTCACTCAAGTCCTTCCTGGAATACCAAAGCCCACCCAGTACCACCCTTGCCCATCCAGGCCCCACCAGGTCCATCATGGCTCACTCACGACCATCAAGGACCACCCTGGCCCATCCAGGCGGCCCCAGGAACCACTCTGATTGGCTCTGCTTACCTGTGACCACGCTGGGAATCTTTGACATGAAGCTCTTGACAGTTCTGATAGGTACGCCTTCGGTTTCCTCCTGCATTCGGGTGATTATGTCCTCAATCTGCCGGCAGAGAGGAAAAACAGACTGTATGAGTTTTCACAGGTATATCACACATATCTCTGGATTCATATTTTTCACAGGGAGGCTATTAGCACCTTATTGAAAACAGGAATGTGTACTATTTACTAACATTTCATTCATTCGCACTCGCTATCCTGTTGCTCACACTTACTCTATTGCACGACAGACACTGACTGGGAGGAGAGGATATACTGTATGAACACTTGAAGATGAGTAATATTTGTTTGTTTTCTATTACAGTATGTGCTGATTGTGTGGGAAAAAAGCAACCTCATCAAGGGTGAATATCCAATCGATTGATGTTGATCGGCCATATTTACTAAAAAGAAATGGAAAACTAGTAAAAAGAAATGTCAACACCTTTAGCTCATAATAACATTTCATGTTTCCCATCCTCCAGAATTCTCATGAGATGAACACGACATGTAGCTACGCAGATAATATAATAATATACAGAAAGTGTCAAACATAATAAATGTCAATATTACCTATAAATAATATATATTATACAACACTTAGTGGGCTTCATCCAATCAGATTACTCTGTCGGAATCAACCGTGGTGTAATATATATTGCGTTATTCAAAGGTTGGTTCCAAATGCATCATCTGATTGAACGAGAGGTGTCCCATGCGCTGATATTCAATACCACAGCACTCCCTCTCGAGTGATAGCACTTAAATAACTAGCTAGAAAATAAAGAAAGTGTACGCAACTCCACAGAAAGAAGAAGGTCTAGAGATAGATCGTTATACACAACAACTGCGACTCTGTTATTTTCACTAAATATGTTTAACTGCAAAGTGTAGCAATAAGAAGGAAAGTTACGAATGATGGTGTAACCCTGGGCTTTCCACAACCTTCTGTGCTCCGAAATCTAAAAGTATCGCCTGTTATTGTTCCGCTTGCTAATTAGTCAGCTTTAATAAACCGCGTCACGCTTTGGATGATAAGAAATTTTTTAACGTGGTATGCGTTGTACTTTAGCACATGCTACTGCTATTTTCAGCCAATAAATTCAAGTTTTGGTGAGCATGCAAATATCTTATTTCTCCATCTAAGTAAGTCACTGTGTAAAGATTATAATAATGTAAACAAGCTGAGAGCTACCTCATATCTATAAATAACTTCGTCACTGGTGAAAAAAGGCTTTTACTCAGCAGGAGAGACAGAGTAATCAGATTAGGACGCACTTTCTGCCGCCCAGATTGCACATTGTTATCGCCATTCGCTGACGCTCAACACTGTTTTGCATGAGGCGGTAAGACCCCAGACGCGTAACGCATGTCTATATATAAACCCAAAACAAAAGCAATCAACAAACCACTGAGCCGGCTGAGTAAAGCAAGACGTCCTCACATTAACGCGGTACATCATCATCAGACATCAGACATACAGTAGCACACTCGGTCCATCACCATGCATAAATCATGGGTGCAAGTTGTAAGGCATAGCTGATGCTTCACAAAGTAGATAAATAAAGATATTATGTACACGGACAGATAAGAGTAGGCAGATGGGTTTCTTTGGTTCGTCTTTCCACCCACATGTGTACACCTTATATAAGCTATATTTTGATAGATTGGAAACAATCCCAGATAAATACCAGCATTTCCCCCCTCTTACAACAACAACAACTGTATTTATAAGAATTATATATAGGTCACACATGCATGCTAAACATATATAAGTTTATTTATGTTCAATATTATATATATACACATTTTACTATATTATATTATATTATATTATATTATATTATATTATATTATATTATATTATATATTATATATGTGTTAAACTTGTATATATTTATTTAAAACTATGATTTGGGTTAGCTAAGCATAGCTACCTGGCAAACTGATGATGTAAAAATCATTAAAAGCTGTAAAAATGTTTTACAATTGTTTTTAAATTCTTTAAAAACAACAACAACAACAACATAGCATTATGAGTCAATATCAGCATTGTCAAGTTTACTCATCTAGTTGACTGTTTTTACTAAAGATAATTAACATTTGTAAACACGGTTTAGAGATCATGTACAGTACTGTTTATTAGACTAATTCTAGCTGTAGCTTTATACATAGCAGTTTAGCAGTTTAGTTTGTACTTACAATAAATTGTAGTAAAATCCGTGAAAGTGATTTTGAAATCACTGTCAGAAATCTTGCTTTTCTTATTAGTAAAGCATGTTTACTTACTCTGTGACTATGATTAAAAACTCTATCGGGTTATTTTGCGTTAACAACTTACTGAGCTCTAGCAATTCGTGCTAACTGGCTAGTGCTGCCTATTAAGACTTTTGTGAATATAATTTAAATATCCTGGCAAACATTTCTGTCAGGATAGTTCACTGTTTAGATTATGTCCATTTATAAATACTGTATGATTCAGAATCGTGTCACATCCTGCCGTGCTAAGTTAGCTTACTAGTGACTCCCAAGAATCCTGTCAGTTTATAGCCAGCTAGTTAGCATTAGTATTAGAAATGTATTTTATTTTATTAACATCTGTAAATACTGTAAAAATCCTGTCAGGTTAACTCATATAACCTAGACATATTTGTAAATATGATTCTAAAACCTTATTCATTTCGTTAGATAGCTAGTGTTAATTAGCAGTGAATTTAAGACTAGCTCACAGTATCTACTGTATTACAGTCTTACTTATTTTCCTAATTTTACTAGTGTACTACAGTTTTTTTTAAATTGTTGATACAGTAAATACAGTTTAAAAGTCCTGTCAGAAATCTTCCCAGGTTAGCCAGCTAGCTAACAAAAGTTTTGTACTGTATAAAACTTTTATTTTTATACTGTACATGAAGGCCTCTATACAGTATATGTGTTCAAAGAGTGAACACAATATAAGCTAACAATTACCTCAGTACTTAAGCCCTTATTGCTGTAGTATTATTTTAGTTTTGATAATCATTCAGGTATTTAAGAACACTAGGTCCAGTTTGATGAGGTGTTGAAGTGGAGTGGAGTCAGTCACCAGTCTTATTTTCCTATAACATTTGTCTTATACTCCCACAAATTGCTAATAATTATTTATTGAGGCTTTATTGTAAGTGTTATATTATTGATGTTACAGTGTTGTACAGTAGTTGTTAGTGCTGTGGCCTTGCACCTCCAGCGCCCGGTGAATGTTGACTAGAGGTCCTGCCTTGGTCATAAAATGGGAATAAATACAATGGTCACCACCAGTGGCCTCCACAGTCCCTAGTTGGATCCAGAGGTTCCTAGATGGATTGATGGTTACACAATAGCTCCTATAAAGTAGCACTTACATTGATAGTAGCTACTGTATAAACCATAAATCTCTTCCTTCACCAGCCTTGTTCGTCTCTCTCTCTTAAAGTTTATGACAGACAAAGACATCTTGTCTTTTTATAGAGGCAGCAGAAGAATAAACTCTCCTGTCCTGAAGATGTCACAGCTTCACCTCTGACTGTTATTACAGCATACAGCGCTATTGTTCAATCTGCTGCTATTAAACGCATTGAAGATACCGCTGTTTTAACATCCCCGAATTATTCTCCATAACCACCCAGCTATAAATCCATTCTCACCACCATCACACTTATCACCCATTAAACCATGCATTACATTCCAACATGTGCTCCACCTTTCACTTCTCCAACCTAAAAAAAACTCTAGGCCTTGCTCTAAAACACAATAAACAGATCGATGAGCATGTCTGAGTCTGCCCCCTCGGGGGCTCTGATCAAGACAGCTGTGTTTTATCTTCATACAACATGTGACTGCGTGCTCCAGTTTTCAGCCCTCAGGTTAATCCATGATAAACCACAGCTGGATAGCGGCAGAGTGATATGTCCAGATCGATACCCGTTGCAACAGATCTACTTTTTAGGAATGATGTCACTTTGGAACATGTTTCTGATCAAAAAGTGGAAAGCAAAGACAAGATCTGTTGATCATTACATCGTTACATTAGTAGCCTTGAATGCTTAATGTAGCTTTGTGACATTCTCAAATTGTGATTAGTCTGAAGCTTTTCACTTAATATTATTTTGCAGTAAACAGTAGAGCAGGTGCAAATTACAGGCTTACAGGTTTCTATAGGAATGATTTATACGTGAACATACGTATAAACGCAATCAAAACTAAGTAAAAACTCTCTAAATAATTATTAGCCGTGAGCTGGAGGACGGTCTTCAACAAATTACCACCCCTTTTTTCTGTAAAACTCATGAACAATAGTGAATCCAAAGTGGGGATTTATAAAGACACAAAATTATATTTGAAAAAAGATAAAAGCATGTACTGTACACCCACAATAGAGACCAATGTGACTTTCCAAAACGAAAAGCGTGTTGTTGTTTATACTGTATGATGATGTGTAAAGAGATATATTATTATCCGAGGTGGGTAGAGTAGGCAAAAAATTCACTCAAGTAAGAGTAGCTGTACTTCAAAATAATATTACTCAAGTAGAAGTAAAAAGTAGTCATCCAGAATATTACTCAAGTAAGAGTAAACAAATATTTTCATGAAAAGATACTCAAGTACTGATTAGCTGCTGATTATTTATTTATTTATTTATTTATTTAGAAATTGTATTAATTATATATTAGTGCATATGTGTGTGTGTGTGCGTATGCTGAAGTGTGTGTCTGTTTTGGCAGATAGAGGAGACACCGCAGTATGACTTTTTGCAAAGTGATGCCAGTGAAGCATCATATTTTTCGGGATGCATAAAAAATGTATAACGCATGTGTTGGTGATTAATTCCGTACTGAAACTTACTTATATATTCATAGACTGTTAAAGAAACATTTATATGTACAATTAAAGTTAACATATAATCACACAAACATGAAAAAAAAAAAAAAAAGCATTCTATATACACCGCAAGATTGTACACCAACCGCAAGCTCCCACTAGGAGCAGCATGGATTTATGGGCGTTCCGCAAAAATTAGAGAAAGATACTGAAACTTTGATTTTGAATTCATAGAACACCATTCGCAAACTAGATATGCTAACATCCCAGATCTATCCATCCAAGCCATGCTAACATCCCAGGTCTAGCTATGCTAACATCTCAGAACTAGCCATGCAAACAACCCAGAACAGGCCGTCCTAGCCATGCTAACATATTTAACAAAACAAACTTTAATGAAGCACAATATTAAATGCAACTCTTACTGGAATAAACATTGTGACTTTACATTCTTTATTAAAAACAAATAATTTGTGGTAAACTGCTGTGGTTAGCTGTCCTAACCCCCCAGAACTAACATTCCAGAACTAGCGATCCTATTTGTAACCACAGGATAGCAAGACGCACAGACGATCCCACTTGGGCCGGACGCAAGATGATGGCACAACATGAACGAACGTCATCTCCTTAAAGGTTCAGCTTATTCACCAGAAGAGCAATCAGAGAAAAAGGCAAGTAACACACGTTCTTTGATGCCGGCTGTTTGTACATAATTTCAGTCATTTCATTTCATTTCCACTAATCATAGCCTTCTGGAAGCACAAAACACAGCGTATAAACACCGACTGATTCCAGCCAGAGGGGGAAGTAAAAGAAATGATTCGGAAAACACTAATTGGTTTGAACGAGTGAAGCGGGGATCGCAAACGCGATCTTAACAGCGAGGCTTCCTACAAATCCCTGACTACTAGAACTGATTTTTCTTTCATCGCTGTCAGGCTACATAGCAAGATGAAATGCGTGCAACGAATGCACTCGTGTCAGATCTTTTATTTAAAGTCACTTGGCCTCGCGCCCATAAGTTTGCTCAGAGCTGCATTCTCGGCATGGGGCTTTCTGAAGGAGCTGTTTGCTGGAGCCTCTTCAGGGAGAAACTTACACCGCACTTCCTGTTAGATGTTAGACAACAGCACACTGCTTGAAGCTTCTGCTCTGCCCTAAACAAAGTGTCAGACATTATCCAGGACCAGAAACTGTACTTTTTCATTGAATACCAGGATAAAGGTTTTTGGTGCCTATTCAAAAAAGAAAATTTGTAAACAGGCTTGAAAACGGTATGCTAAATGACCAAAACTAGCCATGCCAATAAACCCTAAACTAGAACATTCCAGAACTCGCCATGGCAACAGCTTCAAACTAGGCATACACCTTAGAGCTCTCTAAATAAAGCATCAGAACAGCTCACAATTAGCCTTACAAACAGACACAGACTAGACATGCTAACATCGAAGAAATAGTCGTGATAACACCATGGAATTAATTATGCGTACATCCTAGAACTAGTCATGCTAATATCCCAAAACCAGCCACGCTAATGTCCCAGAACTAGCTGTGCTCACATCCTAGAACTAACAGCGCTAGCATGTTTAAACTAGGCATGCGAACATCCAACATCTACAGTAGCATTCAGAATGCTACAGCATGTTAGCCATACTATCTTTCTAGTATCAGTCATGCTGACACCACAGAATTATCCATGCTAATCCATGTTAACAGGAACTAGAACCAGAACCAGCTAGCTCTGAATTTTCTCTAATAACCAGTAACATCAAAAATCATCACAGAACAGACGCGAGCTCCAAACCACAGCAGCAACTGAAACAGATAGAGCTCGCTAGTTCACTAACGTACATTAATTAGCTGTTTATTTCTAGCTAACATCTTGTTTTTTTTCTTTTGTTTATTTCGTTTAATCAGTGCTATAGCACATACATCCCCTGTGTTACTGTTAGCGCCTCGCGGTTATCGAACATCCGCGAGATTAGCTTAGCTGGAGAATTCTGCCAAAGTTCAGCGAATCTGCTTTGTTTTTGTTTTCAGTCTCCCAGAGCAAATAGCAGCCAGCATTTCACACACCAGGATTAGAAAGTAGCTCGAATATCAGAATTATTGCAGAAATAATGATTCAGTTCAGTCCAGCTTCCCTACAAAGATCCAGAGGCATTCTTTCCCTCTCTCTCTGTTGGTCTCAAGAGAAGCTGAGTCAAACTGAGCCAGAATCTTATCTAACCTTACTCCAGTTATCTAACGCTTGTTTTTAGATGCCATGCATAAAGTATTCTGAGTTACAGAATAAGTTACAGTGCGTTACATAAATAAAATGTACATTAACAAAACAAAAACTGTACTAAACAGTAGAGCAAACCACATGAAGTCAGGTATTAAGGGATGTTTGTTCACGTTTGAAATAAATTAACATCTTGTTTCCAAGTCCATGTGTGTACGCATGGTTTACATTACGGGATCTTACTACTGTCCATATCGATGACCCGAATTTTTTCGTGTGAAAATATGTGAAGATCACGTGATCAACCACGGTCTTCTTAGGTTCCCCACACTGTGCACCCTGAGCACCACCGTCAAACGCATTTAACACTCATCTTTCACTTTCATTTTGTACATTTTGCTACTAAGTCACTTGTGTTCTTTTTTAATTCTGTTTTATGTCTGTTTAAACTTAATTTCCAGTACAGTGGTCTATTTTCTGTGTAATGTTTCCAGTTTTAGGTCATGGACAGTTGTGTAAGCATTCTAGTGTGTGGTTGTTTGTGTGAAAATTAATAACCGAATTTGACTTTAAATAACTGATCGGAATGTCGGGTTTGATTCCCAGCACTGCCAAGTTGCCCTGTTGGGCCCTTGAGCAAGGCCATTAACCCTACATACTTCAGGGGTGCTGTAACCTCGCAGACCCTGCGCTCCGCCCCAGCTTCACTGTGCACTTCAAGGTGACAAATAATTGATTATTATTGTTATTAATAATAATAATAATAATAATAATAATTAATAATAATAATAATAAACAAAAAACTATTACATATAACTGAAAATCAAGAAGTACACTGAAATACAAGAAATACAAGAATTAATTCAAGAAATACACTGCCAAAAAAAAAAAAAAAAAAGTTACTTTTTTTACTTGAAGATTTCAATCACCTTTATCTTTGATCACACACACACAATGTGGTGTCCAGTTCACGTGTGAAAATGATTCGTCATGCTCCCAGAGCCAGACCCCTGTTAAACATGAACCACAAAAGAGAAGAGGCTACAGAAATGGGACGATGATGGCATTTTAGGAGTTCGCATGTTCTCCCTGTGCTTGCTGGGTTTACTCTGCTCACAGTTTAAAGTGGCGTTTCCAAATTGCCCGTAATATGTGAACTTGTGTATGCCCATCAAAGGTGCCCCCCCTCCCCACCTGGGACAGCCCTCCTACGACCCTGCATAGGATCAGCAGTATAATAAATGGGTGAGATAGAGATAGAGAGAGAGAGAGAGAGAGAGAGAGAGAGAGGACTTCCACACTTATTAGTCAGCAGCGTGTAAACCAGCACCTGCTCAATCACATGCTGTTACTTTTTGATGATGTAATGGAAGTACTACGATGAATAACATGAGTCTTAGGAAGGGTGAAAAAGGGTCGCTTAACTAATGCAAAATCGACTTAAGTTTAATTTCATAATTGCACAAAGGTAGTGCTTTTTAGTATTGATATTATACCATAATGTACAGTATTATTAAAATATTAATGCATCCTGCCGCAAACCGGAAGCATGCATTGATTTGGGAAGACTTGCTGCTGACTTGCAGCATTACTAGATATTAAGAAAGAAAAGACGGAGAAAAACAGGGATAGTGCTTCTGCACTTTATTTCCTCCCTTAGGACGTGTTCCTCATTTGTAATTTTCTCAGTCGTTCAACAAATTAGCTTTAAACGCTGTTGTAAGTCAACAACGTCCTCCATCAGAATCACTGAGCAGATTGTGCTTTATATTAGACGTCTCCAAATTCTAAACCAATCAGAGGTGAAGTAAAATCGAGTCTTCTGTCTCTCTCTCTCTCTCTCACACACACGCGCTCTCTCGCTCTCCCTCTCTTGTCATCATCTCAGAGGGTTTTAAAGAGCAGACAGCAGCAGACGTGGGTGGCAAGACGTCAAATACACCCAAAAGGAGCTCCTTCTCAATCAAATCCACCCTCGCAAACTTGATTACAACACTTCACAAAGCCCTGCAACTGCCACTTACTGAAAGGAAGAATGAGCACCATGAGAGCTGTCTGGCTGCACTTCAACCAGGGTTAAGCAGCAAGGTCATTTCAAGGCGACGGAGAGGGACGTGGGCTGACGAGAAGCGCGGCCGCCGATCGACTTTTGCCAAAACGAAAAAAAAAAAAAAAAGCACGTCGCTATGAAGTAGCATCAGGGAAAGTCTTTTTTTTTTTTTTTCCTCTTCTTTTGTCTTCTTTATTTTTTTATTAGTGGACTGAATCTAGGGCAGCACGAGCAGGCGTATCACCGCAGGAGGCGGTAGTGCTGCCATAGAGAACTGCACGAGGGGGACATGTGACGGTCATACGGCATCCTGTGGATCATCAGGCGCGGAGCCGCCGGCCCTGATCGATGCTGCTGATTTTCCACAGCCGGCTTCTGATAGAACGACTGTCGAGTTCACCCGCCCAATCGTGACCAGCATTTTTCCGTTTGACGCAGAGGAGTGGGCGAAGCAAGCAAGGAAATTGAGGATAATATGAGGGAAGAGTAAAAACACGAGTCAGAAACAGAGCATGTTGGATTAGAGAGCATATGTCAGTTAAACACTTAACACAAATAATACGCAGAATAATAAAGTGTCTAAAACGGATAATCCCTGCACCTCTCTGCTTATGCCCGACTATGCAGATTGGAAACTGCCATCCCAGCTAACCTAATATCACCACGGTGAACTGACTCCTACTGAACTAGCTCACGCCAACACCCTTTACTGTAGTAGCTGATGGGAATCATCACAGAGCACCCGTCACGATTTTATCACCATACCTACGTGCCGATTCGACTTTTATCGTGATTCTTGAGGTATCATGATTTTTTATAAATACACTACAATATTTTCCGAAACAAACATGACGAATAATTCGCTCCTACAGCCGATGGGTGAATAGTTCAGATTTTAAACATACATTATATAATTACATAATAATAATAATAATAATAATAATAAAAAACTAAAATTTATAAGATTTGCATACATGAATTGACACACAAAAGAATATTGATATATAACCAAAACGGTTTTCCTCCATCTCTACTGTTTCGTGTCTGAATGTTTCTAGGTATCACCTCTTATCATCTTCGAAATTATCCAGTAAAAAAAAAAAAAAAAAAAAAAATTGGTTCAAATTTGGATTTATAAAGTTACATCACTAACTAAGCTCAAGCATAGCCCCGCCCCCCGAGTCAGTTTTGTACAGGAGTCTCTGTTTTTGAAATCTGAAATGTACATCTCATCTCATCTCATCGTCTATAGCGCTTTATCCTGTATACAGGGTTGCAGGGAGCCTGGAGCCTATCCCAGGAGACTTAGGGCACGAGGCGCGAGGGTACACCCTGATAATCCATCACCGGGCGCGCATACTGTACACACACTCACATGCTCACACTATTGAACACCAATTAGCCTAATCTGCTGGTCAAACCCCATGCACACAGACGCTGAGGCGAGAATCGAACCCGGACCCCGGAGGTGCAAGGTAACAGTGCTAACCACTACACCGCCGTGCCGGCCTCTGAAAAAGGACATTTTATATGAATTATTCCTTACTCATTCTGTAGCTCTCTTTTTTTTTTGTACATTTTTCCACTTTCCTTAAAGTGATGTGTTTTTCTTTTTCTGCTGTTGGATAGGGAGTTCATTAAATGCAGAAAAAGCCCAGTCAGATTCATATCGAAAATCGTGTTGGTAAATTTATTCCATGCATTTCGGGTAGCGTGAAAATATACCGTAGCAGAACATTCAGCAGAAGGGAAGATAACACAAAATAAAAAGATGTTCCTATTGTGCTGTGTTTAGACAAACAAAATTGCAAAACAAAACAAAAAAAAGAACAAAAAAGTTGTACTGTCTATGTAAAAGAATTTCCAGTTCTAAAGCTCTTCATGCTTTTAAACATATAAACACATGCTGCACTCGATCAGTCAGCACCAACGGAACAAAAGCTCTGGAAGTGAAATAGAAGGTTTCTAAAGGAAACGAAAAGTGTATGAAAACTGTCTTCGCTATTGCATTATCCCACTCACTGGCCACTTTATTAAAAACCTATGTACAGCTTCGGATTCATGCCATCATCCATCATCGCCAGCCAACTATGTGGCAGCAGTGCATTGCATAAAAACGCTTCGTTCACATCCGGCATCAGAATGAGACCAGCTGAAGTGAAGTAGTTCGGAAATCTCCTGGTATTTTCACACCCTTTCCACAGAGGAATGGTGTAGTTGTGATGTTCAGCGGAAGTGTACAGTACGGTCTCACATGCATGGCAAAAATGTGGTTGGAAGTTCCTAATTAGATTATTTTTATTTCCCTATCGAAGAATGCACACCTCACAGAGTGCTATATAATGAAAGAAAATCACACAAATTAACACTGATAGACACACATTTGTGCTTTTTTTTTTTTTTTTAGCACTCAAAGAAAACGTGCATAAAATGCTTCATTTAAAAAAGAAAATATAAAAAAAAACCTTGTTTTTCCCTCCAAAACCTGCAAAATGGATTTATCTCATTTTGCTATCAAACTGAATCTAAAATGTTACTGACAGTCGTATAAGATGCATTCTATATAAAAAAAATTTTTTTTTTTTAAAGTGATAATGAGATCTGAGATCCAAGTCATGCTTCTGTGTAACTGATGAATGTTTTCAATAATCGACTAAACAAAGAACTGGGAATTAATAGGAAAGAGTTTGCCAGACTGGTTTGAGTGGACAGGAATTGATTTAATCACTCTACACAACCGTGTTGATCAGAAAAGCCAAAGCCCAAGAACGTCAAGGCGGATGTGTTATGACAGCAGAAACCTACAACACTGTAGTGCTTTCAAAGAAGTTTTTTCATCGAAGATCATATCTAGTCTCGAAATAAAAAGACACGCCGGTCGAATCTCGGCTTTCCGTAGATGTTTTTAAGCCACCTGGTCTTGCAGCTGAGGTATAAAAGCTGCAGGTGAGGGATCATTTCAAGCGTCCTCATCTCTCATCAAAGAGCACCTCTGTTAATGTAGCTGTCAGAAGTAGCTGTCGCGACACTGCCTCTCCACCTGAGACTTCAAAGCTTATAGCTAAGTGCAGCTCAAACACGCCCACGCTAATCACATTAAGTTAGGTCACGGCACGGTGAGAGTTTCCTCACTCCTCTGCTCTAACTCGGCGTCCGTCTCAGCTTAGAACTTCATATTACGGTATGACCGAGTTCATTTCCTCTTGGGCTATTTAGACCAGCGGTCCTCAAACAGTGAGACACAGTCTCGAGACAAACTCGGGATTTGATCAAAAAAGTCACACTGTGTGATTATATTTCAATTTACAATTATATTACATATTACAATTTATTGTATTGTAATTTAACTGTTAAATAGACCATTTTGTGATCAAACATTTACCTAGACTAACAGCAAAATAATATAAAATGGTCATATTACAGATTAGGAGGAGGATTTTTCTTTTCTTCGGTATCAAGAAGAAAAGGGAGCCGCTTTGAGTTTCGTTTTTAAAGCAGCCGGTGCCAAAAGTGCCAAGAATTAGTGAAAAAAAGATGAGTGTCTATGTGTTTCATAGAATATTTTACTTTACTTACATGTCTTCTTTAAATGTGTTGATTGTTTTTCGATGTAAAAATATGACCGTAGTCTTAGAAATTGGTAGTTTTGGGTGGCTGGAACGGATTATCTGCATTTACATTATTTCCTATGGGACAATGTGTCTCACAATACTGGACTCAGTAGGAGTAAATCAGTGTGTAGTAGGACCCACTCATAAAGCAGGTCACACTTTAGATTTAATATTATCCTTCGGATTAAGTATAGGAAATATAACCACAATTCCACAGTCTGAAGTTATCTCAGATCACTACCTTGTCTCGATTAAAGCGTGTTCTAGTAATAATGTACGCACAGCACCGCGCTTCCACCTTAAACGTACATTTACATCAAATACCGCACAGAGCTTTATCAATAATCTCCCAGAGTTATCTACTTTGATTGGATCGCCATCTGACTTCACAGAACTCGAACAGGCGAATGAATATCTAGAGTCAGCACTTCGTTATAGCTTAGATAATGTCGCTCCAGTTAAAAGGAAAATGATTAGAGATAAGAAACTCGCTCCTTGGTATAATGACCACACACGTGCTTTAAAACAAACCGCTCGAAAATTCGAACGTAAATGGCGCCAAACTAAATTGATAGTATTCAAAATAGCTTGGAAGGAGAGCATCCTGATCTATAAAAAAGCTCTCAGTGATGCTAGATCAACATATTTCTCCACTCTAATAGAAAATAACAAAAACAACCCGAGATTTTTATTTAATACCGTAGCTAAATGAACTAAAAACAAGACCACTGCAGAAATCTCCACAACATCATCATGCAGTAGTGAGGATTTCATGAACTTTTTCAATAACAAAATCATAGATATTAGGCAAAAAAATTCAGGCTTTGAAACCAGACAATTGAAATAATTCAGATGATCTAACCACATCACATCAGAACTTACAACACTTTACTCCCCTTGAAGCGAGGGAACTAATTTCACTCATCTCTTCTTCAAAATCGTCAACCTGTATATTAGATCCTATACCGACACATTTTCTCAAGCAGATAGTACCAGCAATAACAGAACCCCTGTTGAAAGTAATTAACTGTTCACTCAGTAGTGGGTACGTCCCCAAATCCTTTAAATTAGCCGTTATTAAACCGCTAATCAAGAAATCTGACCTTGACCCCTGTCTGCTTTCTAATTACAGGCCGATATCAAACCTTCCGTTTATCTCCAAGATCCTGGAAAAGGTAGTATCACAGCAGCTCTGTTCACATCTACACAGAAATAGCATAAATGAACTGTATCAGTCAGGATTTAGGCCTCATCACAGCACAGAGACAGCACTTGTTAAAGTAGTAAACGACCTCCTATGGGCCTCTGATCAGGGTTGCATCACTATACTTGTGTTACTGGACCTCAGTGCAGCTTTTGACACCATTGATCATAGTATTCTCCTTCACAGATTAGAAAAGGTAGTAGGAATTAAGGGAACTGCCCTCTTGTGGCTCAGATCCTATTTGACTGATCGTTATCAGTTTGTAGATTTAGATGGTGACCATTCCTCATGTTCTCAAGTGGAGTTTGGTGTTCCACAGGGCTCAGTTTTAGGCCCACTGCTTTTTTCCCTTTACATGCTTCCTCTGGGCAACATAATTCGTAAACATGGTATTAGTTTTCATTGTTATGCTGATGACACACAATTATATGTCTCAGCAAAACCAGATGAGAAAAACCACTTTGCTAAAATTGAGCAGTGTGTGCAGGACATAAGACATTGGATGTTAATTAATTTTCTTCTGCTTAATCCTGATAAGACAGAAGTTCTAGTCATAGGACCACAAGTAGCTAGAAGTAAGCTTTCTGATCAGACTGTAACTTTAGATGGCCTTTCTGTTCCATCAAGTGCAACAGTTAAAGACCTCGGTGTGATTATAGATTCCAGCCTTTCGTTTGAAGCTCATGTAGATTATATCACCAGGATAGCTTTCTTTCACCTTAGAAATATTGCCAAGATAAGAAACATATTGTCACTAAATGATGCAGAAAAATTAGTTGATTCTTTTATCACCTCTAGGTTGGACTATTGTAACGCCTTACTGTCTGGTTGTTCAACTAGGTGTATAAACAAGCTTCAGTTAGTACAGAATGCAGCAGCGAGAGTCCTCACTAGAACCAGAAGATACGAGCACATCACCCCTATCTTATCTACACTGCATTGGCTCCCTGTGAAATTTCGCATCGATTTCAAGATACTACTTTTGACATTTAAAGCACTAAATGGTCTCGCGCCACAGTATTTGAGTGAACTGTTAGTGTCTTACGATCCGCCACGCCTACTTCGATCAAAGGATGCAGGCTGCCTGTCAGTACCACGTATTATTAAAACTACAGCAGGGGGCAGAGCTTTTTCTTACAAAGCCCCAAAGTTATGGAATAGTCTTCCTGTTAATGTTCGGGACTCAGACACAGTCTCAGTGTTTAAGTCTAGGCTAAAAACCTATTTATTTAGCCAAGCATTTTTTGTAAATAGATTAACCTTAGGTAAAGGAGCAGATCTGGGGGACTCATGGACGTAGAGTATTCTGGTGAACTGGTATGTTTAGATGCTGTCCTCCCCACTCTCATTGTTCACTCAGGTTTGTTGACGGTGAGGTGATTGGTTGCTTTACATCTCAGTTCCCCCTCATGTTTGTGTTTCCTTCTGGCTCTCCCTTTTAGTTATGCTGTTATAGTTAGTCCTGCCGGAGTCCCTGCTTGCACTTTGCACTAATATACATTCACCTTATACATGTTGACTGTGACCAGACCTAACTGCCATCTCTCCTTATTTTCTGTTCTCTCCTTTTCTGCTCTCTCTCTCTCTCTCCTCTCTCCTTTCCCTCTCTCTGTCTCTCTGTCGAGCTATACATGTTCGCTCCTGAGTTGCCAGTGATCCAGACCCCTCTGCCCTCTGGAGCCGTCTAACCCGTCCTGGAGTCCTGCTTCTGGTTGGAGATCTCGTCGCATGGATGCCCCGTGTGGTCTGCCTGGATTCGTATGGTGGCTGGGGATGGTTTCCATGAAGACTGTCCTATCATCGATTGATGCTCTGGGGACCTGTGACTTCAGTTGTTCGATAGCTCAGGACTGGAATCTCCTACAGTCTACCTGAGCCTCCAGAAACAAACTGGACTCCTTTTAATTTTAATTTTAACACATCTCCTGTTATAATGAACTTCCAGTCTTACACATTATTATGCTGATCAATCCCTGCTATCCGTTATCACCCAGATGAGGATGGGTTCCCTGTTGAGTCTGGTTCCTCTCAAGGTTTCTTCCTATTACCATCTCAGGGAGTTTTTCCTTGCCACCGTCGCCCTCGGCTTGCTCATCAGGTTCAATCTTATCATTTTGATTCATACATATTGCGTAAAAACTTACTTCTTTTTATTGTGTAAAGCTGCTTTGTGACAATGTCAATTGTTAAAAGCGCTATATAACTAAAATTGACTTGGCTTGACAATACTTACGTAAGAACCCGCCCTTGGAATGGATTAAATGCGTATCCCGAGGTACCACTATACATTGACAAACTATTAGGAAACTACTGACCGGTTTTTGACAAACTCATAAATACATACAGTGGAACCTTGGATTACGAGCATAATTCGTTCCAGAAGTGGGCTTGTATTCCAAAACACTCGTAAACCAAATCAAATCTTCACAAGAAATAATGAAAACTCAAATAATTTGTTCTACAGCCGCCCCCCCCCCAAAAAAAACTGAAAAATACTGCACTTTACCCTTAAAAAAAGTAAAAATAAATCCCAACAGATAAGTGTTTCCATTTGTGCGTGCAGGCGCCGTGTATTTGTGTATGTATGTGTGTGTGTGTGTGTGTGTGTGTGTGTGTGTGTGTGAATTAGCCCCTTCCCTTGCCTCGTCTTACACAGTAATACTCCTCCTCCCTCCCCCCACCTCACTTTTTAAGTTTCACAACAAACACACACACAACGGAAACATTGTTTTAATAGGAAAAAAGAAATCTCTAATGACATTCGAGTGAGTGCAGACTAACGGAATCACTGCTGTAAAGTAAAAAAAATACAAAACAAATGAACCAGCACTTTACCTTTGAAAAGAATCGCAACAGAGCAGAGTTTCTGTGTAGAGCAGAGTGTGCTTGTCTGTGTGAAGCCGTGGAGGGGGGGTGTAAAGGCGAGAGAGTGGGTGTGTGTGTCGGTGTCAAAAAACTAGGCACTCGTAAACCAAGACATGCTTGTTTTTCAAGTAAAAATTTATTAAAAATCTTTGCTCGTCTTGCGGAACACTCGTAAACCGAGTTACTCGCAATCCAAGGTTCCACTGTAAATACCTGACAATCTGTATATTACCTGTTATAAATCGAAGCCTTTTGAGAATTAAATACTAAAACTTTCGTATTACATTTTTAATTGTTATGCAAATAATTGTGCAGCACTAATATAAATAAAATATCATACTTCTAAATAATCTATAGTAGAGGATAAAAACATAAATGTCTGTAGCAAAATTACATTTTCTAAACATGAACGAGCATGGTTTCTGTTCTGTTGAACGTTAGTCCACAGACATGCAGGGATTTAAATTTAAAATTATTTATCAGACCAGAGATAGTCTATAGAGATTGCTGCAAAAGTTTGAAAGGGATCTTTTTATGGAATTCATAGATTTCTTTTTATTTTGACTACTTTTTTCATCTACTTTGATCTGATTAACAAAGTAACATACAGAAATACAGAATATTTAAAACGCAAATGCACCGAGAATGCTTTTATTCAGCGCTTCTGGTTCTGATCATTGTCATATCTGTTCAAAGTTAAAGGACTGCTTCGTGACTCTGACCACCAGGGAGGAAAGAGAAAAGTCACAGGAAGGAGCTGCCGGTGTTTACTTTCATGCTGGCGGTAAAAATAACAAGCTCGCAGGACACAAAGTTCTTGCTCATTAACACGGGAATGTCCTGGGATTTCGGGGCTGATTTATTTATTCACAAAAGCTGTGCGGCTGGTAATGTTTCTCAGTTTAAAACAAATCCCTAGTCAGACTATCAATAGTGGAAAAACGTTTAATAGCAAGAATGTTAAAATATTGCTTTGATTATGTATACTTTAAAATGTCGCCTAGTTTAAAGTACTCATTTGTTGATATTTTGGACATACTGTAGAACCCATTAACATGTTGCTTACAAGATATTGCATTATACAATAGTACAAATCAGAAAGAGCTGCGGGAGTAGGATTAGCGTTAGCTTTAGCTTAGATTAAGCCAAGCAATGTGGCGGTCAATTCACGTGCGAAAATGACTCATTTCTCGTTTCATGTACTTCCCTTCTCACCCAGACACGCCCATCGCTCTGGAATAGGATCAATATGGACTCATCAGGTCACATGACCTTTTTTTTTATCGCTCCAAAGTTCAATCCTTACAGTATCTTCCCTAGCAAACTGAAGTCTTTTTTTTCCTGATAAGGCTCATTATCAAGTGGTTTTCTTTTGGACACACAGCCGATCATGCTCATTCATGTGTTCAAGATGACGATTCAGCACTATCCTTCCAGGTTTTAGTAATGTATTGGACAGTTCTTAACCCAGTTCCTGTCATTTTAACATTTCCTTGATTTGATACAGACCTTTTTTTCCCCCCAGGCAGTGTACAGTATTTTAATTATTATTATTATTATTATTTTTTTTTTTAATGACCCATCGTCACCATTCAGTCCCGTTAGTTGCTTATCCGGGTTGCTTATAATCGCGCACTTTTCCATAATTGACATTTTCATGTGAATAGTTCCGATTTAATTCGATCACTGCGTCATGAAATCGCTGAACTATTGAAGAATTACTTTGAGGCAGAAGAAAAGCTGAATAAATCCTTGTTAAAAATCTTCTTTTGAAAACATTTCATTCAGCGCCGTTTTAAATTTTCGACCCTGTATTGTCAGACAGCGCTACAATACAAAGCTAAATGAAGCTTTTATAGTTCATGACTGTGCTGAAACGGGGACAATAGTCACGCTCTCTCTCTCTCTCACACTGTGCTTGTTGCGGCGGCGCTTTTCATTCAAGATAACGCCTCGTCGAAGAGACAGAGAGACTACTCTGGAGAAACTCTACTTTTTTGGAGAAATGAGGAATGAGATTAAGGTTCATGCAAACGCTTGGCTGCAAGGCAGAAACTACACACACACACACACACACACACACACACACACAATTATTTTTAGAAAAGAATTCTCTGTAAACAACGCGTGATTAACAACAATCTACAATCACAAGCACATAAACTCCACCATGTCCTGACGCTTGCAAGCCACTTTAGCCCCTCTACTCTCTCACTCTCTCCGTCAATGCAGTCAACTTCATCTTACTTCGTCCTTCTACACCATGAACTAAATCATGCATTAAGAATGAACTGCTGACGGCAGAAGCCCCGAGTTCATTTACGCTCGCGGTCTTGGTGCTGCACAGCCTCATTTCCGCAAGCCCTAAGCACGTAATCAAAAGGGTTCTGCTTTCGCCGAGGAAATTTCACACAGCGTAGCGGATAATCCACGTCCCCGAGGTAGGCCCCCCGAAAAAAAAAAAAAAAATCATTATAATCAAATCTATTCAATCGTAACAAAAGCACACGTGTTAATCACCATCTGAAATAAATTGCCTCTCGCTCCGGGATGGAGGTTTAGTGTCATAATCCCGTAATTAAAAGGAAAAAAAAAAAATGTTATGGTTAGCTTTGAAACGGCTGAAGGTCAGACCTGATGCTCGGGCTGCCTCGTGCTCCGAGTGGAGGGGCTGGTGCTGACAGCTGGAAGATGTACTTCTTAATGGGAATGTAATGACAGGGCCGTCAAGCTCCCTGGAGACGAGCGCAGTGCAGCAGCCACAACACTTTCCTCTTTTCTGTCAGAATACACCTCACGGTAATGACTTGGCCATACGGTTAAACTGGCTATCAAAGGGCATCCGATCGCCCGCTGACAGGCTGTCTGTGCTGAACGTGTGTAGAGCCCTGAATCTCAAACCTGCAGAGATCCACAGAGGAGTGAGTGCATATTAAAAACCTGCTGAATTGCAGCAACCGATCTATAAATGGAACATAATACACAAGACCAGGGACGCAGGCGGCCCAAACACAGTCTCAGTGCTGATTTTATTATTTGTACGTTATAAATATAAGACAAAAATGTGTGATGATTTTATATCAGCCCATTTTTTTTTTCTCGCTTCAAACAATAATCATTTAAAATGCAAATTATTCATATTTCTCAAATTCAAATTTTATTTGTCACATACTGTGCACCGTCATACGCAGTACGATATGCAGTGAAATGCTTAAAGGACTGGCCATGACCTTAAAAAAGATTATTAATAGAAAATAAATATGGAATAAAATGAGAAATAAAATATAGAGGAAAATATAGCTATAGAAAATTAAACAAACTGTAAAATACAGTACAAGAAAAACCTAGCTGTACAAATACAAAGTAAAAAAAATATAAGAAACATATTTAGAAAGTATTGAAACTCAAATTGTTGTAAGCTCCTAGAAGCATATGACCGTAAATAGCATTTTGGTAAAAAGTTTAAGAAGCAAAAAGAAAAAACGTAAAAAAGCTGTAGTGTCCGTAACCATGTCAAATTTATTTCTCAATATCTTGACAATTTAGCACTTTAGAATAATACACTTTTTCAGGTTTACGCCGTTTCATGTGAAATCTAAATCGGCCGAGTTTCATCTGAATGACAGTTAAGATCGTTGAAAGATTTGAATTCAAAAAAGTTCCGGATTCTCTAAAACATGAAAGGGAACGAAACTGTATTTAGCAAATGGGTTTCTTTGTATCTAATAAAAATATAAATGTGGATGTATATTTACAAAAAAACGAAGCATGGATCAGGAGAGAAGAAGCGTTAAGTATTATGGAAAAAATGATGTTATATGATCCAATCTGAAAATTCACTTTTTCACCTACAGCAGGTGACACTTTTTCTAGCACCGATACCATGTTTTGGCCGATAGCAAATTTTATACAAGCTGCTTTCATGAAATCCGGTCGAGTATGTTGTCTAGTTAAGACTAGGGCTTGTGATTCATTATCAAATCCTTAATGCATTAAAATTCTTTAACACTGATCATTTCAAATTCCTCAATCTGATTCAGGACATATTGGATCGGACAACTGAACACTTTTGGAAAGAACTGCAACAGAACCCTCCTGGACATCCTGACATCAGAGCCTGAGCTCACTAATGCTCTTACAAGCTGAATGAACACAAATCCTTACAACACTACTGTGCAGTGACGTCTGCCTTCTCCAAAAACAAGAAACATGAACAATTACATTTTGATCCCTGCCATGCTGACAGAAAGTTTTCTTTGGTGTTCAGGAGACGGTCATTGATCACCGCTCTAAGCCTCCAGTAAGAGCATCGTCGTTTACATTAGCCCAAAGCCAGAATGAGCGCAGACATTTGTGTCTCGTTCACCTAATAAATCAATGTTTTCTTTTCCCACCGTCCTAATGAGTGCAATCGCTTTTGTTTAAAGACATTCTACAATAGAGCTAGAAATTATGAAAGCAACTTGACTCAGTGTAAATTTCTGAGCCATCATAACGGGTCGGAGGTGAAAAGTCGCAACGCTTAGTTTTGCACTTTGGCCAATAGAGGGCAGTAAGTAAAACGTAGCAAAATTTTCAATTTCAGCAAAAATCCTGATGTCAAAATGAGGCTAAGGGTTCCGTCTTTCTCTTGAGGAATATGTGGTATGGTACTTACTATACCACATATTCATCAAGACAATATTCGAAAAATATTTTTGATGATGTTTTCTAAGGCTTGTAAACAAACTCGCATTGGCCATATCTCAGCAACCGGACATGATCGAAATGGGGCTTATTGGACCTGGAATCTGAAAATGTGCAGAACTCAAATCACCCCAAATTTTCCTTAATTCCTGATTTGATGTGACAGGACACATTTATCAACAAACACTGGGCTTTATTTATCCAGATAAAGATATATATCCTAAAAAGAACCTGGTGCAGTGAGTAAAGTGTTTACTTGAATGTAAGTGCAATTATCCTCAAAGTAAGTAATCTCTCTCATCATTCCCGGATTCAATTCAAAGCCAGTACCTGGTACACAGATAAAATAAGAAGGATTGCTCTCTGTTTGTTTACACACAGTCTAAGCTGGACAGCACATTACCCGGGCTTACTAATATTCTTTTGTAATATACTGCTTGTGTTTACCGAAGTGCATTAACCACTGATCGAATGATGCGCATTACTCTTTTATCAGTTGTCTGAGATGTTTTTCGGCTGCCCGATTACGAGAATCGTGCTGGTGCAAACAGTGAGAGGCTCCCCGTACGGCTTCCTGACCTCTGACCAGTCTCGGGCCGACGCCGTGACGAGTTATGATTATTCCAACTTAACAGCTCCTTAAAAAGTGTCATTATTGTTAAGTGCTCAGAGAGAGCAACAAGGGGAATGCGAAGAAAGGCATGCGTATCCATGGCAACAGGCCAAGGCGAGAAACATTAAAACACACAAAGTTTACGCTGTAATGGAAGAGAGACGAACAGAGTGCTCGGTGCTGATATGGAGGTATGATTTGGCCAAATTATCTCAAACAATATATTTAAGCCCTCTTCTGGCTGATAATATTAATTTATTAATTTTACTTCATCACTTTTCGACATCGCTTCTCCACTGATTGTGTGTCTGCTTTGTTCAGGGTAATTACTGGAGAAGGCTAAGTTCCTTGTTATTGTTCCCATGGATTCACAGAGAACTTTGGTTTCATATATTGCTCAGATAATGAGGTTTAATAACGGTGTAATGTGGTGTGTAAAACTCTTATAGGATACAGAAGAGAATTTTAGCACTGCCGTGATCATAATCGACCTCGTCATAGATCCTTGGAGTTCATAATGCCATTACCTAGATAAATATTAAATAATAAATAATAAATAATAAATAATTAAGCATTTTAAATTGCAATACATACCAGATTAATAAGAATAAAATGACATATATTTTTATACTAACATACATACGTACTGTATTTACATAGTAGAAAATTATATATATATATATATATATATATATATATATATATTAAAATAAATTATTACAATTATAAATTTTATTTTATTAAGAAGTGTTAAATATACAATTCCTAAACATACAATTAGTATAGATAAAAATCTAAACTATGCATTTTAATATATATTTTTGCCTTAATAAATAATAATATAGAGTTGTATTTATTAATAAATAAATAAAAATAAATAAATAAATAAATGAATGTCATTTATGAAAATATATATATTTTACATATAATAAATACATAAGTTTGATTTGCATAAAAAAGGACCACTGTATATAAATATCAACATCGGTGTTCAAGTCAAAACAGGACTTTTGATTGTGCAGAATAACAGAACACAGTTGAGAGTAAAATCTCACGTACAACCTTCTTTACAACAAGATGTACAACCTTCTTTAAAACGTTTGCACCGTTTAAATGTTTTACTGCAGCTAAAAATCTCATTACGGTACTGTGCTTTAAGTCTTCTGTAAATGTCAATCGCTTGAATGCCTTTATTCACTAGAAATTTCATCATAAGTCCCGTTTTGATTAAAGTCCCCTTTGTAATTTTTTGAAATGTTGAAGTTGAACGTGTTAATCCTCTGGGTTAGTGATCAGGCTGTTCAAGCTGTTTGGCCCTTATATCATGACTGATCCTGTCCTCTGAGCGCAGCTTCTTAACAAGTATTCACTACGAGTACAGTAAAGTATATGTGACAAATAATATGCAGCTTGTTTGAACAGTATATGAATTATTCATGCTATTCATATTTGATATATATATATATATATATATATATATATATATATATATATATATACACACACACACACACACACACACAATAGCATTGACTATATATCTTATATTATAACACATCAATACACACAGGTGGGTGGTGCAAATCAATGCAAATGTAATTTGCTACTATAGGAGACATTCCTAGCTGAGCTCAGCTTTTCCCCGCTTTCTTTTTAATCATGGTCATTTTCTCAACACCTCATCCTTGTGATAACAAACAACTGGAGAACGCTTGCCCAAAGGAAAAAAAATATATATATATATATATATATAAAGGCATTTTTTTCTCCTATGCTGAAAAAAACAAAAAACAAAATACAGTGTGAAGCTTCAGCTTCATGCAAGTGTCCTCACAAAGCCTTTTGGAATAAACGTGTGGGAAGGTGTGAAGCTACGTTAATTAAAGATTATTTTATTTTTGGAGCCAGGCGCTAATGCTAACAGATGGAGGCTGAGTGAAAAGTTTCGAAGCTGCTGGCAGAAAGCTTTTTATCACGTCTTCTTCTATTAAAGTCCTAAAGTGCCGTCTAGATTGGATTCTCACACATTGTCAGATGTGACCGATTTTTAAATATTACGTGTGTATTTATTAAGCGTATTGAAGTCATTTCTCTACGAGATAAAATGAAAACATGTCCTTTGCTTCAATTTGTCAATTACTTCATCTGTTACAATGTTGTTTATCGCACGCACAGGGGCCAATAAAGGCTTCGGGCATGTATTAGTTAAGCAAATAAAGGCGACGAAGGAGACAATACCAAATGCGAAGCCACAGAAAAGCGGTGTGCAATTGAATTTAACAAATGTATCTTCAATACCAAAGGCCTGCTTTCAAAAAGAAAAGACAAGACAATTACCAAAATCCAACTAAAACCGTGACACACTAACAAAATCTAGCAAATTACGACTTCTGAGTGGAGCTAATGTTAGTAATAAGACAACTAATGCTAATAAGATACTACTTAGAAATGCTAATAAGCTAACCTGACAGAATTTAGTGATTTCTTTTCAGTACCCTACATATTTCCACAACATTTTGCAGCTGAAGCTAGTCTACTAGCTAACACTATCTAGCCACACACTATTTCTGAGAGGATTTTTAAAACATTTGTAATATATATACAGTATACTGTATATACCTATATATTAAAATTCCTTCGATTGCTGCTAAAGCTAGTCTGCTAACATGAGGGTTTTTCCATTAAAAATAAACATTCTTTACGGATAAATCTATAAATCAAGTAGCCACAATGCAAATACTATAGCTAACTTGATCCTGACAAAAATGTCCTGTCAGGACTTTTAAATTGATGTTAAGCTTCTCTGTGAGGAATCCAGGCAGCATCCAAAGAAATATCATTTTACAGCAGGGTTGCTGAAATCTGAAATAGTCGGATTGATGTTGAACACTAGCCCAATAACAGGAGCAAACATAACGAGATTTGTGAGGGGATTTAAACGATTTATTGATTACTCATGATATGTTATGCTACTGTACAGCTAACATGCTAATCTGAAAACATTTTCGTTAAAAATATTCACAGTGAACTTTCTTGCTAACTCTAGACTACTAGTTAACAAAACAGTAGCAGCACTTCATAATAATTCGAAATATTTTGTTAGCAACAGCTAATCTGACAGGATTCATGATACATTCATGATAATGGTTCATAATCTGCCCTGCAACCACTATCCCAATAACAGGAACTAAAACAACAAGGTTTGTGAGGGGATTTAAATAATTTATTGATTACTCATGCTACCTTGTGATTGCGCTACAGCTAACATGTGCTAACCTGCAAGCACTTCTGTTAAAGTAAATATATTTAGAATGATCTTTCTGGCTAACTCTAGTCTACTAGTTAAGTGAAAAAACTAATCCAGTAGCGCTTTTTTTTGGGGGGGGGGGAATTCATACTAATCAAAAATAATTAGCTAGCAACAGCTAACTTGACAAGATTCGTCACTGGATTTTTAAATTTATGTACATAATTCACTATTTTTGCTGCTAAAGATAGCCAGATAAACTTCCAACATGAGTCACGGTCATCGACTTCATTGCTAATGTTTGCATACTAGGTACAGTACCATGAGACAGCATTAGTCACGTTTCTAAATTCCTCACACTCATCATGTTCACTAGCTACATAGCGAACAAGTTAACCTGAGTGAATTTCTGAAAATTAAAGAAAACTCACAAGAAATTATAATTATACTAAATGTAAACCATCAAAGAAAAATCATAACGCGACGCCTACTCAGAAATATTTCCCTTCCGACTCAAAAGCACCTCATTTATGAGTATGCATAGAGAACAGCTGTCAGTGGAACCGGCTTCCTCCTCCACTCGTGGTTCGGCTTGGCCGACGTTCAAAATCATCAGCGCCCTGAACTCTCATTCTCATTGATAAGCTCTTGTCAGACATGAGAGCAGATACAAAAGCTAACAAGAGCCGTCTGCATCCCACTCAGAGGGAGTTCGGAGCCATTCGGTGGATTGTTGTTTCGAACGAGACTAAAGACGGCTCTGACGGCTCGAGCACCCTAACCCTTCACGGCTCTGTGGGAGGGAAGGCAGTAGGTGGCATGCTGCGATTTCACCTACATGGAATGGCACTCACGCTCATTAACTCCAATTGAGAATCCCCAAGAGGCTTTTTATACCAAGAATATACTTAGCGTGGGTTTGGAACAAGAGCTTTAAATGGATTGGGTTGTTTAGTCTTTGCACACTAACCCTGATTTACCTCATAGGTGGATGTGTAGCCGTCTAAAATCTAGTACTAAAAATATCCGTAAGTTTGAGCAGAAAGTTTCTTTGGTCAGAGGAGGTGGGTTTCAGGGTTCGAACATCCTGGATTTTTTTTTTTTCCTCACTATTTTTAAATGCTTATTAGCAGGTGACTACAATAGCATGTGTACAAGGGGCGTAATCCCCTGCTACACCAATGCATTTTATCATAGCGTTGCACTGGTGCTCGGATACCACCAATGTAGATTAGTTTTCGTCTAATGTTTACCCAAACGTTTGGAATTGGCTTGGAGCGAGGTCAGGACTGTACGGGGGGGTGTGGCAAGTGCAAGTGGTGTTGGTGATACTGATGATTCTGCGTTTAGTTCCCACAGACAGATGAGTCCTTTTCTTCAACTAGTTGACGACAACTTAATCCGTCGATTTTCAAGGATCAAGACATTCCACTAGCTAAATGTTGACTGGAACAACTACAGTGGCTTCCGAGCGGATGTATGACTTTCTTTAAAAACTTTCGCACCATTCAAATATTTTACTGCAGCTAAGAGTCTCATCACTGTACTTTGCTTGAAGTCTTCTGTGAATGTCAATCGCTTTGACACCTTCATTCACCAAAAAATTTATCAAGTCCTGGTGTTTGACTTGAACACCTCTTGTATATATGTATAAAACACAACTGATTACTGTATATGCATGGAAAATAATCATGCTCTTTTACAAAGCAACTGCACTATAAATAAATAATCGCCATGTAAAAAAAAATTGAATCAAAAGAACTTTAGGAAAAAAAAAAAGAAAAAGCACAAAAATCACAGAATCATATCACTGTAAACAAAGAGCTTGACATGCAGATCACGTAGGCCCAGTCCACATCCCCAGTTTCTAAATGTACATCTTGTACAATTGCTTTTTTTTTTTGTGAGGGCAAGAATCGATCTGTTAGTGTGTAAGTCTAGCAATTTTTTTTTTAATATAAAAAAAAAAAGTCGTTTTTTTAATAAACACAAATCAATGTAAGTTTCTCTCCAGAGAAATAGAATTTCCTCCCAACATCTTATTTCAATCATTTTCAGGAGAACTTACTGTACATACAGTAAAAGTATTTCATAGCAGGGTTGCTAAAATAGTCAGTTTGATGTTAGATCATGCCTTAAATGTCCCTGAAACTGACATATTCTCAATAAGACACCACCAATCAGATATAACGCGGGTAATTCATCCAAGCCAAACTCGTCACTATGACACCTATTGTAATAGTCATCATATACTGTTTAATCTGAAAATCTGCACGCGTACTGGTCAGAGGCCATATGTGGACTCGAGAATCAGGTGCAAAGATGCTAATCTGTTTCTTCAGAGGTTCAGTTAGCTCACTTCCTGCTCCGTGTGAGATTCCTGTATCTCAGAACAGTGGTACAGCGGTACTGCTAACCGCTACGGCACACACAGTCAGTCTGGAGGATGGACCTCGCCATGCTCCCCAGGAATCAGCTAATGAAGTTCCTCATTACAGCGCCAGCTCCAGTGGGATCTGGTGGGCTCGGTGGGTATCCTGGTGATCCTCAGTTTCAGACGCTTCCGCACCATGAGATTGGTGAGAGAGAAAGAGAGAGAGAAAGAAAAAAAAAAAACAAAAGCGCAGAGAACAGATGGGGTAGAGCGCTAAAGGCTATGAGAAAATTAGAAAAGGAGGATGCATTATTGATGTGCATTTCCTCTAAAGAAGTGCTGGGTAAGCAAACCTCCGGCCATGCTGGTTTCACACAGACCAAGGAGGAGGCCGGCTTCGGAAACGGATTGCCACAATTGCAGGTGACAGACTTACATTTGCCCAGATTTATCACCTTCCCCCATCTGCTTTCTTACAAATGAACTAAATAAGGTCCCTGCAGTCCTTTTAATAGCTGTTCCACCATGTTGTCTGACATTTACACGGATGAAAAATGGCCATGCCACGGAGAGGAAAACTCTGCCTGATGACTGCGAGATCTGCTGCACGAGAATCAATGGAAAACTGAGCATTAATGCATGGAATTAATGCATTTTCACACATTCCTACCTTTTTATCACATCCTAATCAGGTCTACAGTAAGTGTAGATGGCGTACAAGGATTCTGTTGTTGGCGAAACACCGCCTGACCTGAAACATGATCTGAACCTTTTGGTCGGAACAAATGCAGTTTTTTTTTTTTTCTTTTTGTGCATCATTCTTGCATTATTGCGTAACTTACAGTATATGGTTTTATTCACAGAACTTTGACTGGAATGAATGAATGAATTAATTAATTAATTCGAGTCTCCATTTCAAATGACAGGAAAGTAACCCACACCAAGGTGCTGTGTTGTGCTGTAACTTTCTTATTGAAGCACTTTCAATCTTGTATTATTACCGAGCCTACTGATGAACCCTCGATATCAAATGATTCCTATTTATTCGTCCATTCATACCACAGTCATTTACCAAAAATCAAAATTTCATTTATTATTGGACTAAACATTGTGCCTCTTTTACATTTATAACTACATGTACTGTAATGTCAGGGAAAGTCCATGAAACAAGTTAGTTCCTGGACATACTTGCAAGAACTACCATAAACTCTTTTCCTAAACCACTACACCAGCGTGCCGCCCGATCTTAAGGAGAGGTCAAGAAGGTTCCTGTAGCAGAAACCTTCTTGACCTCTCCTTCCTTTCTCTTTGTTAAATTACAATTAACTTGATTGTTTAGTAATCAACCAAAACATGGTATTGGTGCTAAAAAGTGTCTCATTTCTCTTTAATACTTCTTATCTCTTATATCTTTGTACATATGCATAGACATTTCTATGTTTATCAGATAAAAAAAGAAAGACATTTGCTAAATACAACTTCATGCCCTTTTATGTTGTATTTATGTTGTCCGGAAGTTTATAAAAAAAAATTCAAATCTTTCAACGCACGCACGCACGCACGCACGCAGCTTGAATTTGTGTGTGTGTGTGGTTGAACTGGCAGATATCAGAAGTAGCCACTGGCTCATGGGGAACACTCAATAACCCTGTCTTATTACAATTTTGGCTCGCTTCCTTGTGGAACATCCGAGTTGATTTGGTCAGGCAGAGGAAATAAAGTCAGGCTCAATAACTACTGCAGCAGGTAGAGAGATGGAGGAGGAGGTGATGCTGTCAGAATTAAAGGACAACAGAGTCTCTCTCTCTCTCTCAATCACTCACACACACACACACGCACACAATACCGTCTATGATTTTGCTCTAGCATACAGTATGATGACTACACAGTACTGCGAGCTCTGATGTATAAAATCAATCATGGCATTAATTTCACATGTTAAGCGTCACGCCGAGTTTTTCCTCTCTGTTTTTCAGATAAAGTCAAGTTCTGCTGAAGTGATTTTCATTTTCATCTGGAATATATATATAAAAAAAATAATAATAATTAAAGAAAAATATATATATAAATATATTCTTCATGATAAGATAAGCAGCTAAAACGCTTAAGATGTTTAAGAGATTGATTTTGAGATCATCTACTTGTACATTTTTATCTATTAAATAAAGTTTAACATAATGTTTATCTATTTATAGTTCGCTCCTGGTCTCGCTTACTGTACGTTCCTGAACCTATAAGGTTTCTCTTGACGTAAACAAGAACAAGACCTGGAGCTTGTCGCAGCTTGAGTCAATTTGATTGTCATTAAAGATAAAGTTACAGCTTGAAAGTTGGCTTGACTGTAACCAAGCGCTGACGCTGGATACTCCTTCTATACATGTTTGTACATAAACATCTCCGTAGGCACGTTAAAACACGTTTTTTTAATATGTGCATGTCGACCAAAGGCGGGGTACACCCTGGACAGGGTGCCAATCCATCGTAGGGCACACACACACACACACACATACTCAGTCATTCACACACACTCCGGCCAATTTGGGAACGCCAATTAACCTAACCTACATGTCTTTGGACTGTGGGAGGAGAACATGCACACAGAGATGGGAATCGAACCCAGGACCCTGGAGGTGCAAGGCGACAGTGCTAACCGCTACACCACCGTGTTGCCTCACTATATTACCGTAGACTTAAATCACATTAAATATGAATGCTGTCGTCACATCACATCTATTTTACGCAGGTGGCGTGTTTTTCGTTCTTTCTTTTTTTCTTTTCTTTTTGTTTTAGAGTTTATTCTCATCCTCTGTGTTTATCGTCTTCTTGCTGTCATTAGAATTAAATAAGGTGACTATATGGCAGCAGGGTGGCGAAGTGGCACCTCAAAGGTCGAGGGTTAGATTCCTGTCTTGGGTATTTGTGCTTGGAGTTCGTTTGTTCCCTCACGCGTGATGGGTTTCCTCTGGGTAATCCAGTTTCCTCCAACAATTTGCGCTCCCAAACTGCCCGTAGTGTGTGAATGACAATTGGGCATCGAGCTGGCAACCCGACCCCTTAAGTAACTGCCACAGAAACGAGATTTAGCTCCAGGCTGGGGAGAATCTGCCGCCCGATGTTCCACATGGTTTCTCACCTGCCACGCGGGTTCAATTTCCACCCAGTGCCCAAACTCCAGCCACTGAGAAGTCGGGAGAAGTCGAAATACTAACAACAACCTTGGATTATAGTTATTTTATCTAGCTACAGTCATTTCCATTACTCTACACTGCTTTTTGACACAGACACAGAGAGAGAGAGAGAGAGAGAGAGCGTGAAAACAACAGATCGTTGAGAACAGATGCAGCGGCGCTTCGGAGGTTAGGACAGAGGACACCGTACTGTGTCTCTCATTAAAAGAAAAAAAAAAACCTTGAATTTAAAGTGGAGCTTAGACTCTGGACAGGAAATTCTCATCAGTGCGGTGCAGCTATAAATGGTGACAGGCAATAACAAAGCGGTAGAAGAGAGTTACGGTCGGCGTGTGATGCCCTACAGGACGAGACAGAGACGTCTGAAGGGAAGGAAATGAATACTAATGAGAGACACAAGGTAGGGAGGTGGTGCAGGTAGCTGGAGGAAACGTTTGGTCAAGGATTCGAGCAGTTAAAGACATGCTCTCTTAATTAAAACAACCAACATGACCTCCTCCTTCTGTATGTGGAACCCTATAACGGAGGGATTTCTTTCAGTAATGTGAGGAGAATGAAAATGTAGAGCGCTTAGTTATCCAATAAACCCATCATTATTGCATGCATCCATCCATCCATCCATCCATCCATCCAAACCTTCTTGCTAATTTACGATCTTTCTGACAAAGAAAATCCTCTATTCTCAGAGTTACTACGAGCCCCCAGCCCACCCCAAGTATTTTAACCCAAATATAAAATAACCTAAGTTAATGTATTACATGTGTACGGTATGTGTGTGGTTCAAACTCCAAATTGTTGTCCATTATGTTATTCTTGTTATCCAGCGCATGTCAGGTGATTAAAATGTATGTATTAAGATTCATTGGTTATTTCAAGATTATTAGCCTCCTAGATCTGTAGTAATACTAAAAGTTCGATCCGCTCATCACGTGTTCACCTCTTCGACACGTCAATGGCTGTGAACAAAGAGAAACTTGTAAATAACTCATGAAAGAATAAAGTTGCGTTAAAACCAAGCACGCCATTGTTTTCCTTGTGAAATTCCCAATAAGTTTGATGTGTCACATGACCCTCTTCCTATTGAAAAACAAAAACAAAAGTTGGACCCAAGATGGCCGACTTCCAAATGGCCACCATGGTCACCACCCATCTTGAAAAGTTTTCCCCCCCTCACATATACTAATGTGCCACAAACAGGACGTTAATATCACCAACCGTTCCCATTTTATTAAGGTGGATCCATAGAAATGGCCCCGCCTGTATGTATATAAAGATGATATCTACAGCTACAGCCTTGCTCAAGGGCCCAACAGTGGCAACTTGGTGGTTGTGAGGTTTTGAACCTGGGATCTTCTGAACCGTAGTCCAATGCCTTAACCGCTGAGCTACCCCTGCCCTGATATAAAGTAGAACTCTTTTTTTGGTAGCTACAGAATCCTTGTAATATTTTATAATCTGATATGACGTTAAAGATCTGTTGACGTGTGTGGGACACAATTTGTGTGTTAACCTAGCAGGACGTTTTTTTTTTTTCCTCCTTTTTTTCTTTAAATGGTTCCTGTATTTTTATAACGAAGCCTTCCTGATAGGATAGGACTTTGACGTGGGGTTTAGTAGAGAGTAAAAACAAACGGCTAGTGAGGGTGAGGTGTTAAAACACAAGTGAACCTGCAGGTTCACATGCTTCGCACATCTTTAAAAGTACAATAGCTATGTTGTGCTGTTCTTTAATACATAAAGAAAAAGTATAATTTTTGGCCAAAAAAAAAAAAAAAAAAAAAAGGAATAGAGAAACTTGAGGACAGTTACAGTGCCTCCACTCCATCACACCATCACGTCGGTGATTATTTTTCTACAACAGCATGACAGATACTGTAGTGTGTTGCTCCTCTTACCGAAATAAGCTAAGGAGATTAAAAAAAAAAAAAAAAAATCTCCTAGTCAACTGTAATATTTTTTATGACATTCAATATCGATATGAACTCAACAACTCTGACCGCTTCACATTTGTATCTCAGGGCACGGATAGATTTCCTGTCAAATGCATAATACTGTTACAGAAGTAAGAAAAAGTCTATATTTACACAACCTTTGTTTTTTCTCTACCACGTATCGAATCGCGCCCTCTCTCCCGTCGTCTTGTTTAGAGTAGCTCTCAGCTCACGATTTCCATGACGCAGG
The DNA here is from genome assembly GCA_013621035.1 of Clarias magur. Taxonomy (NCBI): domain Eukaryota; kingdom Metazoa; phylum Chordata; class Actinopteri; order Siluriformes; family Clariidae; genus Clarias; species Clarias magur. The sequence goes on along the minus strand of QNUK01000146.1, from coordinate 1,021,292 downwards.
TTCGAGCGCTTGTACGCTTACTAAGTCAAGCAGCATTAAAAAATACCTCCTCTCGCAAAGCTATTGTAGCGCAGCGTTGTCCGTCATATCAGCGCATATTTCAAGCTCTCAGCATGCAGTCATCCCTCCTACACGGCCATGTGCAGCTTGTTTTTATTAGTTTTATTATTATTATTAAAATATAGGAAATATCATGTAAGCAGAAGTAGAAACTGCCTTGGTTTCGTTGTTCATGCCTGAGAAGGCTCTTCGGACATCACGTTTCTCATTACAGAGACAGAAGAGATTTCTGACCCGGAATTAGGAGTGAGGCAAAAGATATCATACAAATTTGATCTAGACTCACTAGGATATTTGACGAATTATGAATGAGAGCACCTTGAAGTTCAGGTCTCCGTCACACCCAGCCAGAAAAAAAATTATTGACCAAATTAAAAAATAATAATAAAAAATGCACACTGCTTGCACTGCTGGAAAGGAAAGTCATGAAAGTCATCTCAAGGCTTTAGAAGTTTCTAAACTTGAAAACGCAGCAGGATATTATAGTTTGATCATGAAGCATTTGGGCCCTCAAGCTCCAGCATGGTTAACCCAACTTTATGTCACATGTATGAACTAAAACCCAAATATCAAGTAACTTTATCAAATTAATACAAAGTGCTTTTCAAGGTTAAAATAAAACACAAGAATAAGGAATAAAACCTATATAAAACTGAAAGATAAAAGAAAACAATAAGAATAAATAAATAACTACATAAAAATAAAACATAAAAATTAGAAATGAAACCTAGAATAAAACTGACAAATAAAAGAAAATAATAATAAACAAATACAGTACATAAAAAAGAAAAACCTGGAATAAACCTTGTAATAAATCTGGCAGACAAAAATAGAAAAGAAAAAAAAAAAACATAAAACATTAGGAATAAATCCTATAATAAAACCAGCAAATAAAAAAGAATAAATAAATAAAAATAAATATAAAATTAGGAATAAAACCTATAATAAAACCCACAGATAAAATAAAAGAATAAATAAATAAAAACCTATAATATAACTGGTAGATTAAAAAAATTATAAATAAATAAAAATGAAAAAGAACTGCAGTTAAAAAAATGAATAAATAAAAAAATATATAAATAAAACATTAGAAACTAAACCTATAATATAACTGGTAGCTAAAAAAATAAATAAATAAATAAATAAATAAATAAATATATATATATATATATATATATATATATATATATAAATGAGAAAAAACTGCAGTTAAAAAAATGAATAAATTAAAATAAATAAATGAATAAAACATTAGAAATAAAACCTATAATAAAACCAGCAGATAAAAGGGCCGTGCCCTGGTGGTAATGATTACAAGAGAAAACAGATGCGTCTTGACTCTAGATTTAAAGAGGAGCAGGTCTGTTATAACCGTGTATCTGATGGAAGTGAGTTCCACAGTTTTGGTGCAATCACGGCAAATGCTCGATCCCCCCCAACCCTTACACCTCGACCTGAGCACCTCTAGAGAGCGCTGGCCAAAAGTCAGCCTCGATCCTGCGTAGCCGTTCAAATCGGTCGGTACAAACCCATTTAACGCCTTGAAAACAAACAATAACATCTTAAAAACAATTCTAAAATGCACTCGAAATACATGGAGTACTGAAAACCAAAAGTCTCTGCTAATCTACCAGAAAGCTAGCAATCAATCTCACACTCCACATCTATTGTAGAATCATGGGAGAGTACTACATACTGGACAGTAGCTGACCGGTTCAAGATCGCAGGAACATCTGTCCTTTTTCCAATACATGTTACGCTGGAGCTGAAGATACTTGTAAAGTTTAAAACTTGAAGATGAATGAATGAGGGAGTCGCTTGGTCTGTCCGCTGTGCTTCGATAAACTTACTGACATTAGAAGAGCATCAGATCTGACATCAGATGTTCATCTCTTACTGAAAAGAATCGGAACCATGCTCAACATGCCCTGGTGAAATCCTGCAGATCAAAGGGAGGAATTTGTGCAGATGTGCGTCCGGAGACGAACCAGGCAGTGTTACAGTAGTTCAAGGGACGGGAGAGAGAAGACGAGAGTGAGAGAGCGGGAGAGAGAGTATCAGGAAACACCAACACCGCTCTCGCTCAAGATTCCTGAGCAAGACGCAAAGAAATTCACTAGAGATTAGTTACGCAGAAGAGCTGGATAAAGGCTGTTAAAATGAAAGTGCTTACTGTAGCTCAGTGCTGGGATTGAAACCATTAGCCCTGGACTTTGATTTAATGTACGTAATTGCAGTTTGGTTTCGGGGAGACATTTCGGAAACTAATTTGCATTTACTTCCTTGCATTACTGTGATAATGTGTGAAAAGTGCCCAATTCTAATTCCGCAGGTTCTCCAGTCTTCATTAGCTGCAGTTACATGGACAATATTTATTCAATCTCATTGAACCGATTCTGATTCGAGACTCCAACTTAAACATCTCCATGAATGCTGGTCTATTAAGGTGTGTGTTTTTAATGCGCAAAGCATCCAAATGAATCGGAATGTAACTTTTTTCCGACGTGTGGTTGTAAGTGGTTCTGCCAAGTCTGCCAAAAATGTGACCACATATTTCTCTTCCGAGTGGCGCAGTGGTAAAAGCGCTCGCCGTATCATCCGGAGACCGCGAGTTCGATTCCCGGGTGATGCTGTAACCTCTCGCAGCCGGAGGTCTAGAGAGAGCTGATTGGCCGAGCTCTCTCAGAGGGGAGGGATGAGAGGTACTTAGTGCTCCCACATTAATGGCGGCTCTACAGCCAATCAGGGGCGTCTGTGCGCTCGTGCGAGCGGATAGCGCCGTCCTCCGAGTGTGTTACTCCGGCCCCAACGGTTCGAAAAGAGGCGGTCGGCTGGCGTCACGTGTTTCCTCCGAACCACGTGATGGTCTTCGGCCCTCCCGGCTGAGTGGTAGTAGTAGCCTTAATGTGGGAGCGCCCCCTAGTGACGGGGAGGAAATCGGGGAAAAATCCAAAAATAAAAAGAAAGAAAGAAAGAAATTTGCATCATGTCACTGGAACAATATTTGGCTTTCCATTGTTCTTACTAATTAAACGTCTCAAACACATCCTGCTGTAGAAAGTTTTAAAAAAGGAAAAGAGTGTAAGAGGACTTCTAGAGCTCATCAAGAACGTCAAACATCTCTTACGAACTCGACACATCACCATGTTGGGCAAACACGAGCTGAAAGAATATATTTATCCTAACAAGAGAAACTGTCAGATTTAGTCTTTATAAGGCTCGTATTTACGGATTGGTTTGACCGTCAGACTGTTCCAGTACATGATGCATTTTTCTTCTGATTAGGCTACTATTCCTTTTATTAGTGGAATATTAGGGTAAATAGAGACATCGACAGACTGCCCAGGTCAAAAACAAGGGGACACCACCAGCAAGGTGACCTGAATCTGGAATGAAAAAGAATAAAGAAAATCACCTTGACTTGTTGTCTCGCGTCCATGGCGCGCTGGCATTTAGCAGACGATAATGCTAAATTTGTGCTAATGAGCAACAGCCCAGAGAGGCTCCCTATGGTTCGGCTGTGACATCTCCACGATGAGGGTTAATTACATTTCAGCCCTGCTTCCTGGACATTTCAAACGAAGGCCTCCTGGGTTCTGACATCGACATGCTGCCACTTAAGAGCGAGTAAAAAGCGTCTCCGTGGATTAACGCGCCCTGCGCCGGGGCCGGGGTGACGGGAAGACGATTACAGCCAATCTTAACCATCATTAAGGAAATCATCCGTCAGATAATGAAGACAGGAACTCGGTTACGAAGCAAACCTCTTCAAAAAAATGTCACCACAATGTAACAAGTGTTTGTTTCCATTTATTAAATATATACGCCTATCAGTCATTAAAAACATTAAAACCACCTAGGTTTGGGTTCCCGTCGTCCCACCAGAGTGGTTCAAGAAATTGGGGAAGCCTTGGGCTCTGTGCCTGGTGGCGCACTGTGTGTTCTAGTGCCTTTTGACTTTCTTTCAGCAAGTTGTGCTACATTGGCTTTTCTGTGTGGTCGCACCGAACAGGCTGGCGTTTGGTCCCTGGGTGAGCATTGGGTGTCCGTTATCCCGTCACCAGTTGACCGGTATACTGTAACTGATGATCACTGTTGATGATTGTGTCCATTGTAACCTTAACACAATTCCACCGGAACATTTCCCATTATTCTGATTAGTTCTTTCTCTTAAGTAATGCAATCCATAAAAAAAAAAACATACACCCATAAATTATCATAAAGCTTAACTAGATTTTTTTTTTTTCATTTGGCTTAACCAAGAATTACATGTAAAGTCAAATCATTTTAGGGTTTTTTTTTTGTTTGTTTGTTTTTTTTCTTCCAAAAATCCAATTTAGGTATAAAATAAAATGTGAACTAAAATCTAACGTCTAAATCATTTTTTGTACTTCAAAAACTATGTACACTATATGGAAAAAAAAAAAGTAATTAGGCAAACCTGTTAATAATTGATTGGTAATTAATTGTTCATTTTAAATGCATCCATACCAGTTAGCAGGTTAACTAAGAATGGTTCCATTTGCAGCACATCGCATGCAACAAGCATGCTGTAACCATAGCAACCAGTTGGTGGTTTATTTTCTTTGCGGCTTTAAGGCACGACGGTTTGTAGCTACAGCCGGTTAAAACGAGACATTGCATCACGTACAGGACATTGACAGTGATTATTGGTTACTCTTGTGACATAGACACTTTAAAAAAATATATATAAACCAAAGCATGATTTTTATTTATTCAGGTGTTTGAATCAGGCCCCTTATATCCCCAGTGAAGGTCCGTCTTAATGACTGTGCCCGAGTGCACAAGGCAAGGACTTCAGAGACATGGTCTAATGAAGAACTGACTTGACTGACACCCGCACAGAGCCCTGATCTCAACTCCATCAAGCGTCTTTGGGCTGAACTGGAACGGAAACTGTGAGCTGGACCTTCTCGTCCAACATCAGTGTCTTGACCTCATAAATGCACTACAGAACGAATTCCCACAGAAAAGGGAGTATGGAGTGCTGTGGTGACTTACTTCCAAAACATACTGTGCTAAAAAAAAAAACAAATGCGGGCTTAGCAAGCAGATCTAAAATCCATTTAGTTTAGCATCGAATAAACTGATTTCGATGACAGGATCGAGACTTTCAGGATTTTACACCCCATGATTGCACGATCTTACTCGTCGCAACAAATCAGATTGATGCTTTCCCATCTAAATAGCCTCGTTTCAGCACACAGCCGGTGTAAAATCAATCTCAAAACTTTTTGCGATAAATTATCAAATTAAAACGTTCGCACATCTCATTGTGTGGTTTGGAAACCATTTTAAATCCATTTAGCAGATTAACTAAGGTCTATTTGTAGCACACCGCATCATGCGACTAGCATGCTGTAACCGTAGCAACCAGCCGGTTGTTTCCTTTCTTTGCGACCTCACGACACGATGGTTTGTAGCTACAGTTAGTTAAAACGAGACGTTGCATAATGTACATAGACATTGGTTACTAGACGTTTTTTTTTCTTCCTTTCTATAAATCTCTCCATATTCGGTAATGAGCATGGTTTTTATTTATTTATTTGTTTGTTTGTTTATTTATTTATTTTGCTAGCACTGTTTGTTTTGCTCTCGCGTCTTCAGGAGGTTAAAAAAAAAAAATGTGTCCTACACATTAAAAAAAAAAAAAAAAAAGCCAATGTCTGCACTTTCATTCTGCTTCCTGTGTGACTACATGAGTAAGATTATAAAGTGAGTGCGAGTCCATCCTTACAGGAGTATTTGATTCACAGATCTGAGCGAACAAGCTACGGCACTGCCAGTAAGAAGGGACTGCGCTCCAGGGTGAAATCCTCAGTCAGACATAAGAAAGGACACAGTGGGACAAAGAGACTTTTTTTTTTGAACTCATGTGTAACACATGACAGCCAGCACCATAAGGCTCACCCTGAATCTCCTGTAAGTATTTTCTCTGTGGCTGCATGATATCGGTAGCAGAAAATACTTCAAGGTGAGCGCTGTGCTTCTTTCATCGACTTACACACATACACGCGGTTGCTCTCTTAATTTCGTTCACTTTCTCAGTGCTCTAGTGTAATACTTTATCCTCTTAACTGAGTGTAATAATGCGAACAAGGGGCGACCACTGGTTCTGAAAAATGAGTCCAAAGTTCCAAAATGTGGAGTTCCTTGAATGACCACTAGGCTCCAAGTGAGTCAATCCCCATAGACCTCCATGTTACGGTGGCCACTATTATAAGGCAAGGCAAGTTTATTTGTATAGCACATTTCATACACAGTGGTAATTCAAAGTGCTTTACATAAAAGAGAAGAAAATAATGATTAAAAAAAAAAACAATAAAACAGTTAAAAATATTTAAATAAACATAAAATAATGCAGTCAGTTCGGACGTATAGTAGCACAGCGCTCATTCAATAAATGCACAGCTAAACAGATGAGTTCTAAGTTTAGATTTAAAATGTGACTAGTGTTTTTGCACATCTGATCTCATCTGCAATCCGGTTCCAACTGCAGGCAGCATAATAGCTAAAAGCGGACTCCCCTTGTTTTGTGCGAACCCTTGGTGAACTGTGTGAACTGGCTCGATCCTAATGATCTGAGCGATCTGTTAGGTTTATATTCAGTGAGCATATCTGCAATGTATTTAGGTCCTATAGGCCATTGAGTGATTTATAAACAAGTAAAAGTAGTTTAAAATCTATCCTGAATGTTACAGGCAGCCAGTGTGAGGACCTGAGGACGGGTGTGATGTGCTCAGATTTTCTGCTTCTAGTCAGAATTCTGGCGGCAGCGTTCTGGATGAGCTGCAGCTGTCTGATGGTCTTCTTGGGAAGGCCGGTGAGGAGACCGTTACAATAATCCACCCTGCTGGTGATAAAGGCGTGGACAAGTTTCTCCAAGTCCTGATTGGAAACAAAACATCTAATGCTTGCAATGTTTTTGTTTTGTTTTTTGTTACTGCTTTGACATGACTACTGAAACTAAGCTCTGTCTCCAGAATCACCCCAAGGTTCTTAACTTGATTTTTAGTTGTTTGACCCCTAGAGTGAAGGTCTGCATTCACCTTCAGAGCTTCATCTTTGTTTCCAGATGCAATGACTTCAGTTTTCTCCTTGTTTAACTGCAGAAAATTTTGGCACATCCAAATGTTCATTTCATCAATGCATTGGCAGACGGAGCCTACGGGGCTATAATCATTTGGAGATAAAGACTAGGTAAAGCTGGGTATCATCAGCATAGCGGTGATAGGCAATTTGGTTCTTTCTCATTATCTGACTCAGTGGGAGCATATACAGGCTAAACAGGAGCGGTGCAAGAATTGAGCCTTGTGGGACTCCGCATGTCATGGACGTCCACTTAGACTTGTGCTCTCCTATATTCACATCATAACCTCTCCCTTCTAAGTATGACCTGAACCATTTGAGTACCATCCCAGTAAGCCCGACCCAGTTTTCCAGTCTTTCTATTAGTATGTTATGATCGACAATGTCAAACGCAGCGCTAAGATCTAGCAGTACCAACACTGATATTTTGCCAGAATCAGAATTTAAACGAATATCATTTATTATCTTTATAACAAAAATGAACATGTCTAGAGCCCGGTACAATAAATTGTAACTATTCCAGGTACCAGTAACTGGTGATTTTATATAACACATCAATTAAAATAATATTAAGCCATAAAATTATTCATAATTAAATGTGTGGCTGGTTTGCATGACAGCTCCATTGCAGGTGTCAAAGTGCTAGCTGTGTGCTTTAAATAACTTTAACTAACCAGACAACTGGAATCAGTGTATTAATTTAGGATTAAGCCACAAGTATGTTATTCATACTCTACACATCAACTCCTACTACAAGAAATGTAGGAGTTGATGTGTAGAGTATGGATAACATAAGGTTGATGTTTCAAGCCCCAACCCTGCTAAGTTACCATTATTTAGCCCTAAGCCATCAACACTGTGCATTTGACCCCAGCTTCCTTACTGGGATCGTCAAAAGCACCAAATTCCTGGGTGTCCATCTGGAGAATGACCTCACCTGGTCCCTCAACACCAGCTCTCTTCCTGAGAAGGCTGAGGAAGGTCCAGCTTCCACCACCGATCTTCACCACCTTCTATAGAGGGACCATCGAGAGCATCCTGAGCAGCTGCATCACCGTCTGGTTTGGGAACTGTACCACATCGGACCGCAAGACCCTACAGCGGATAGCGAGGACAGCAGAGAAGATCATCGGGGTCTCTCTCCCGTCTATCGAGGACATTTACACCACACGCTGCATCCGCAAAGCCACCAGCATTGTGGCTGACCGGACACACCCCTCACACACACTCTTCACCCTCCTGCCATCTGGAAAAATGTACCGAAGCATTCGGGCCTCACATCCAGACTGTGCAACAGCTTTTTTCCACAAGCCACCCGTCTCCTCAACAATAAGGGACTAGACTGATAAATACACACACACACACACACACACACACACACACACACACACACACACACACACACACACACAGTCGCACTGTCACTTTGTTGCTCTTGTTTACAATTGCACATGCACTTTATGTTGTCTGTTGTCTTGTGTCTGTATTTATATAAAATAAAATTTAAAAAACCCGCAGATAGTCTCCTCTCTGAGTTGGCTAGTTAATTTTTGTTAATTTATGTTGTAAATCTATGTTGTCTCTTAGTTAGCTAGTTTAGTTTTTCTGTTAATCTATGTTGGAAATTTATGTTGCATGTAGCACCTTGGTCCTGGAGGAACGTTGTTTCGTTTCACTGTGTACTGACTGTATATGGTTGAAGTGACAATAAAGCCTACTTGAACTTGATAAGTGAAGAAAAAAAAAAGATCACTGTGTTGCATGTGAAAAATAACATGAATCTTAATATGAATTACAATTAGTCAGCTTAACATTTTGGCTAATGTGAGAAGCTATATGAAGATCTCAAATCACTAAAAGAACTGAAGAGAAGCGAAAGTGAATAGGACCGTTTAGTGAGACTTGTGGGACGCCACCAATTGGGAATCGTTTCCATGTCACGTCATGCAATCGATTAGAGATGCATCAAACTTTCTATTAAACGGTTTTAACGGTTTTAATGTTTTTCTGTATTGTAATAAAATGTTGAAAGATTCCGATTCGGATTCCTCGGATGCCAATCAAATCCTGGATCAGAACTTTTCTCACAATTCCAAACCTACTGTAACATCACCGACAAAATCATCATCTGGTTTCATAGGGGATAAACCGCCACAGCTCCTCACATCTCCTTCTACTATACTGTAAATTCCACAAAAGAATTACATTCACGTTCTACACTGGCCTCACAACTATCGACGACTATCTTCATATGGATAATCCAGAGAGGGCGCATCTGCATCGTTTCACTCTCCTCTCACATTTATAATGAAGGAAGCTTGAGACAAAAAAACAAACAAACAAAAAAAAAAACACTCACTAATGTAACACATAAATGTTTTAACCCCTTAAATTCCCAGGAGATGTTTGAGGAGTCCAAATATTTCCCATTCTCATAACTACACCCACTTCCTGTCAGTTTCTGAATAATGCATAGCATTTACCTGGATAATCTCTTTTAGATGATTCGATCTGAGTCTTTAAGTGGTCTAGACGTTGACTTTTTGTTTTAGAGTCACACATGAAATGTGCGATAAATGCTAAATATTTTATTAATAAAGTGTTATTTAAGGTATTTTCCATCTGTGTGTTTCTTTTCTATTTTATTTTAAACACATCTTGGTGTAGGATTTCAGTCATCATCTTCAATGAGTGGGTTTTTCCACACACATTCAAATACCAGCGGAGAAATTTGTCCATATTTGTAAAACCCCCAGATTTAGGGCAGTGTGGGGGATAAAAAGCACACATATCCCACAGACTTGTGAGATCTCCAGCCGCAGGATGTTGGGGTCTGGATTAGACAAATAAGTGCTTACTAATCTAATACGAGCAGACCGACGCCTGATGATGATGACGACGACTTGGACAAGGAGCAAGACAATGGGAGCGGGGTGGGGGGGGGGTAGCGGGGTTGGAATGGAGCCATTAGCAACAGCACTGATGTGAAACTTTATCATGCTGGCGTGATGCCGATATAACCCATGAGGATGCTCAGTTAACTGTTAAGCGTCAAGTGTCCGCAATACATTATAGCAATGCAGTAAAAGCAAAGACCAAACAGCCAGCTGCAAAGCAACTCCAGAATTATTGGCACCTACATTACCAAAATATGATCACTTAGGAAATGGTATTCTTACCAGAATGTAGTTTGCTAAAGGATAGTGTTTGTGTGCAATGGTAGTAGTGTTGATATAATTTGCCCGTTCTGGTGCTGATTGTAATCCATGTGGGTGTTTTTAATTATAGTCTCCTTTTAAAATGTTAGCCATGCATTAAAAGTAAAAGAATGTGCTAGTTTGAGATAAATATTATGAAGCATGCTATATATGTATATTATTTAAACAACGATCTAGGGACAAAGTTAGAATCAGATTGTCTTGCACTAGATCAGGGCAATTCCTCATCACCAGTGACCACTGTTCCCAACAACCAATCACTAATCTACTTTTTTTTTCTTCCTAACATCCAAGCACTGATCACCATTGTTTCCAACCACCAATCACTGATGACCACTGTTCAATAAACGATTTCTAATTTACATTTTTCCCAATCACCAATCACTAATCACTAATCACTAATCCATCAACCAATCACTGATTACAATTGATCCAAATCACAATTGATCACAACTGATGCAAATAACCATGCACCAATGAACACTGTTCTCAATGACCAATCACTGATCGCCGTTGCCCCAAAGAACCAAATACTGATGGCCATTGTTCAGCAACCAATTCCTGATTTACACTTTTCCTTATAACCAATCACTGCTGTTGACAATCAATTATTGATGAATATTTTCCCTAACAACCAATTATTGATTTCCAAGCACTGATCACCATTATACCCAACAAGCAATCACAAATCACTTTAGTTTCAAAGAAACATTCACTGATCACCATTGGTTCAAAGAACAAATCATTGATCAGCTTGGTTTCAAAGAACCACTTACTGATCGCCATTGTTTCAAAGAACCAATCACAAATCAGCAGTGTTTCTAGCAACCAATCACTGATCAAAACTGTTCGCATCACCAATCTCGGATTACCATTGCTTCTAAGAAAGTCGCTGTTCCAAATGACCGACAAATGCACATGTTAATAACTATTTAATGAACATGCAAATTTGTCTTTGGCCTCCATTTGGCAACTTTCACTTACTTACTTCAGGAGAATGCATTAAGCTACATTTGCCTGAAACTCGTTAGCATTATTGATTGTGTACAAGTCAAGCTGTTGGATTAAATACCAGAAAATGTGATGGAAATATACAGTACAGAACCAGTGACACAGAATTGCTGTGACACATGAGGCAGATGTTTTACATCCATATGTCTGATTGGCTAAACGGCGTTCAGTGGTTTGTGAATAGACAGCATATTAGCACGGACGGTGAGAAGTGCATTTGACGGCCGGGTTTTATGGCTCCACCGCTGAGAGGCTGTTTGTGAGCAGTGTGCATCTCGCTCTCAATCTAACAGAAGGCCGAGAATGTTCGCACCGTTCAGCAGGCCGGAGCGGGGGGACGGAGCGGGCATCAGCGGGTGATGAGCTTCTCATAAAATTGGAGGCCATAAAGCTATAAAAATCCACTCAGCTCTGTCTAGACCCCCTCCCTGTCCTTTTGCATTCCCTGGCTCCATGTCATGTTGTATAGGACTGCTGGGGTAATTTAGTGTAATTAAAAGCCCATTAGAGGAATAAGGAGCACGAAGACGTAGAGTGCTGACAAAATGACACTCGTGTTTTCTAAAGAGATTGCTGCATGGCCATTTTTAATCATCTTTGAGATACCAAACATTCCCGCTCTTGGCTCTTTGAAGCAGTTCGGTAAAATGGCTAATAGGTTCCATCAGATACAGTATATGGTGACTTGTTCGTCATCACGGCGACTCACTATGTATGAGTGATCAGACTTTTCCCTCCCTTCATCACCGTCTATTTATTATGCATTAACCAAGTTCCTGAGTTCGGCGGTTCTTTCCGGTTTTGTGTCCAGCTGTGATTCAATCACAAATTTTACCACTCCTCCTTCTGGACTCCTAAATCTACTAGTTTAACACACGATACATTTTAATTGCCCACGCTGTAACATAATCGGCGGGTTGCTTAGCCAGAGGGTGGAACGCCTGATCCTTGTAAATCGACATTGCCGAAGAGACGCATCTGTCTGTGTGAACCGTACGCACAATCGTTCACCAGCACCACTTGCACATTACAGGAACTCAGCTGGGAGTTATTGCCACGTCCCCCGTACAGTCCTGACCTCGCTACAAGACATTTATACATGTTTGCGCCGTTAAAGGAGTTCCTGGGAGGCCGGCATTTAGGCCGCGAAGCTACAGTATCATGGCACCAGTGTACTGAGAAAACTTTCTACTTTGATTTCATTAAAATTTAAAAAGTAAGCTAAAATTTCCAGATTTCCAGGTAGACAAAAACTTGCATTATAATATTCTTCTTCTTATTATTATTATTATTATTATTATTATTAATAACCTTTTTTGTTTCATCAATTAAAAAAAAATATGAACATGGCAAGCTAAACTTAATCTAAGGGTGACATAAGAGATCATAACCATTCATAAGCCATTCAGCTTTTCCTTTAAGATGTTCTTCAGTGCATCTATCAAATAAACATTCGATGACTCATTATAGAGTCAAGGCATTTAAACTTATTTTAAATTATTATTATAAAGTTTTATGCATTAGTCTCCTTCGTCACTAAATATCAACACTGAAAAACTGGAATCGGTTGAGTGCTAAACTCTATGCCAAGATCAGTCCCACAATGCAATGGTGTTAATGTCAAATCCTACTGTAGGTTCTGTTGTCCACCAACAAGAACAGGCTTTATATACAGTAAGTGTAGTAAAAGCCCAAAGAGATGTGAATAAAGTCACTCTCACTCGTTCTCAATAGAGCTTTTCCTGTACAGGGTCATGGAAAGCCTGGAGCCAATCGCATGGGACTCGGGGTACGAGGTGGGGTACACTGCCAATCCATGACCCATGACAAGACACACAAGCCTAATTAGGCTAATCTGCATGTCGTTGGACTGTTGGAGGAAAACGGAGTACCCAGAGGAAACCCACCAAGCTCGGGGAGAACATGCACACACACACAGAGCTGAAGGACAACTCGGCCCTTCGACTCGACTCTGGAGGTGCGAGACCACAGTGCTCACCACTACACCATTGTGCCGCCTGGTACAGATAAATATGGAGGTTAAATAGCGCTCGAGGATAAATCCACTGCGCGGTTTCTCTTTTATTCCGGGCGACTAGTTCGTTTTCGGGAATTGCCTGGATAAAGTGTGTCCGCCTGAATGACAGATGCTCAGACTGCTGTGAAACATGAATAAATCTGAATGTGTTCCGAGGTGGACTTGGTCTGTTATCCACACAGTGTTCCGCTCCTCTCCGTTCCTCTTCTCTTCTGTGCTTTCCTTGCCTTTCCCGTCCTCTCGCCCTCCCTCCAGTTTTGACCTTTTTTTTTTTTTTTTTATAGCATTAACACAGCTATCCGCTTCAATGCCTCTTTTTCCCCCCTTGCTGAATTCCACATAGAAAAGAAAAAAAGAAAAACAATCACTTGCTGAACAGCCCTGCAGTTTTTCCCCCCTCACTCCTTATTAGAAAGTACATGATAATTCAAATTAATGGTGCGTAAAGGTTCCATTTGGGAAAGCACAAGAGAGCGAGCTTCGTCCACGGCAAACAAAAAAAAAAAAGGAAATAAAGATGACAAAATAAAGGGCATTTTTATTGTCCTGTACCCTCCAGTGAGAGCTGCTGCTGGTGCTGCAGCTCATGTTTTCCAGGAAATGTTTTCAGCATAGCGATCGTGGAGATTACTGTGTTCACTATGAGACAACGAGAAGGAACGAGAAGGAAATGATGAGCCTGATAATAATAATAAAAAAAATTAAAAAAAGCAAACATCACTTTACAAGAGAGGAATTAGACAACAGAGAGCGTAAACAATCTGCGCTTTTAAGTGAAGCTCCAAAATGGCAAATTATAAGGAAGAGGGTACAGTAGTCGAATTCTGGATTCTGATCGGTCAGAATGAGGAAGTGTTGATTATGTATCTACAGTATAACAGAAGCTCTGACAGTAGACACTGCTCATACACACACTGTAGATCGATGATATGGTGATGTTTTCTGAGATAAGGTGCTTATTTTACATTTGTGGAAGGAGTCTCCAGCGTCAGCGCTTTGTCACAGTCAAGACAACAGGGCAGTGGAACAAAGAGATCGGAGTCGATGTAGAGGATCTGCTTCCCAGCCAGAAGAATAAAACAAATGCTGTTATTATATTTGGGCTTGTTAAGAGGGGCTCAGGGCAGTACAGCACACACAGCTTTATTACCACCGGTTCTGCTGAGAGGTGTGCAAGAGCACTTCAAAGGAAATGACAGCTCAATTCAGCACCACGGTCAGTACCTGAGCTGCACCTCGGCTCTCAGGAGCAGGAAAATTATAGCACCGACACGAGTGTTTGTGGCTGAATGTCAGACGTTGCATCAGGATGTCGCCCGAGGTCTCAGCTGCTCACTTCAACATCTCCTGTGTATCAGGCACTGAGATGTGGAGTCCTTAATCTGATCAGTACACATCAAGTCTGGATAAATGTGCTGACATTCTCAAAGACAGAGATGTCATCAGGAGTCATGACCAAGTCCACATGATAGTGAGACAAAGTCAAAATAAAATTTTTTAAAAAATCATTAAAATCCTTTCAAGACCAAGCTTTTCCTTTATGTCTTGTATGTCATTCCCATTCAAAGTAGTTGTGTCGGTTAAATACAGGATGACGGGGAAAAATACAGCAAGGCAGATAAAATATAAAGCAGCTTAACGTATTTTTGCACTGTACGATCTTGAACGTTTTCCAGGTACTGACCAGAACCTCCTCCTAGGTCGTGTCATAAACATCCTTTTGGTCCTGTTCTACACATCCTCCCGGATCTACGGTGGCCGTGAAGTGCAAAACAAATTAACAAAACCCAAAACAAAATAACATTCAAAGACAAAATAACAAAATCGAAAACAAAATAACAACACCCGAAACTAATTTGTTATTTTGTTTTGGGTTTTGTTGTTTTGTTTTTGTTATTTTGTTTTCGGATTTGTTAATTTGGTTTTGAATTTGTTACCGCTGACTGGACGAGACACCTGTCACTCAAGATAAACAGGAAGTAGGAAATTGTGTCTCTAACTTTGTTTCTTGTGTGTTCTGCTTCACTTTTAAAATTAAGAAAATGATGAAAACTTTCATTAGAAAGCAAGGAAATGGAATGTATTCAACATTACTTTGAGGACGGACATTCGTATGCCGTGATTTTGGACATGCTGATGACATACCACGGTATAAAGATTAGTTTGTGAACTGTTGTGTCTCAGAATGTATGTGGAATCTGTATCGCATCTCTTTTTTGAATGTATGTATATATATATTTTTTTTTGGATTGATGTTGAATCTTTATTCACTACACTGAGTGGATCAAATATTAACATAAGTAAAAGAGATGTCATAATTTATGATGATTAAAAAAAAGATATAGAGAAGAGTCACATTTTCATGTTAAATATTTTAATATTCCTAGGTAAATTCTATATACACAAATGTAAGTGGTCATTAAGAACGCCTAATATCTCCCATAACAAGGTGGATTTGAAAATTTATTTTGAAACATTACAAGGACTTTTAAGCCAGAAAGCAACCAGAACGATGAATACATTTAAAGAACTAAATTCCTCCTTTCTATCATAATTGTAAGTATACCCCTCTTGTTGTTTTGTTGTCATCGTGTTGTTATTGTTAAAAAACGAATAATAAAAATGGTTACTATTTAAAAAAAAAAAAAAACTGCTGTGTCTCTTTTAAAAGCGAAAGATTTTTTTCCACAAGAACTGCAAAAATTTGGCAGAACGCCATATTTGAAACCACAATAAGGACAGGACATGTTTGCACATTCATACACACACACAAATCTACCGCTGCTACAGAACTTCCTGTATACCTTGAGTGACAGATGTCTCGTCCAATCAGCGGCAAGTATTTCATTCTCAAACTATACCTACCTTTTCCGGTTCGTTTCTGAACGGCCGAGAGGTGCAAACCAAATGAACAAAACCCAAAACTAAATAGCAAAATCAAAACCAAAATATCAAATCCAAAAACAAAATAAACTAAAAATCAAAATAGCAAAACCGAAAACTAATTAATAAAATGCAAAACAAAACAACAAATTAGTTTTGGGTTTTGTTATTTTGTTTTTGAATGTTTTATTTAGTTTTGGGTTTTGTTATTGTGGTTTTTAATTTGTTTTCGTTTTGTTAACTTGTTTTGCACTTCACCGTACGGATCCTGTCCCAAAACTTATCCCGGGTCCTCTGTCCCGAAACATCTTTCTGGTTCTGTCCTAAACATCTTCCTGGGTTCTGTAATGACCCTCCTCCTGGTAGATTCCCCCCAGGGTTTTGTCCTGATCCCCATCCTCCTACCCATGCTGAACCGTCTAGGGTCCTGTCCCGAATCTCCTTCTGGTACCATTCTAAATCTCATCCCGGTTGGGTCTCAAAACTTTCTCCTGGTACCTTCCTGAACCTCCTCCCGGGTCCTGTCCTGAACCCCCTCCTAGTACCATGCTGAATCCCCTTTAGTGTCCTGTCCTCAATCTCCTTCTGTTACCATCCTAAACTTCCTCCCAGTCGTGTCTCAAAACCCAGGGTCCTGTCCTGAACTGGTTTCCGGTAACATCCTTGCCCCACCCTGTCTCAAAACTTCCCCATGGTCGCGTTCCAAAACATCCTCCTTGTAATCCTGTCGTGAAACTTCCTTGTGGTCCTTTCTCCAAACTTCTTCACCGTCATCTGTCTTAAGCTCCCTCCTGGGCATGTCCTAAACACTTCCAGGTTGTGTTTTTCTAAATTTGTTCATTAAATTTAAAATTTTGAAAATTATATCTTTAGGTTAATTGTGTTGTGTAGTGAATTTTTTCTTACTTTCTATCCTATCTTTCATTTTTAGGTCACAGACAGTCGTAGAAGCGTTTCGCTGCGTATCATTCTGCGTACGTTTGTGTACGTGACAGATAAACAATTCAATTTTTATTTCAAATAATGCTACTGTAATATGATATTTTTCAGATTTAACGCCCCAGTTGATGCACTTTTGTTGTTAAAATCGCAGCCTAACATGCATTCAAACTGGAACTGTAATTCGTAGCCTGTGTTCGGCTGTTAAACCGAAGAACGGTTTGACGCATACATGCTGCATGAATAAAACAACCTAAAAATAGCCGCGTCCTGAAACAGCTTTTTTGCTTTAACTATAGAGAAGATGACTCATTGAGTAGCACAAAACAGTCCCTTTAAAAGACAAAAGAAATCACCCAACCTCTAAAACGAACACCAGGCTCTTTAAAGATCTTGGTTTTCCTTTTCCAAAACATTCGCAGCAGATTCCCCACCTCCGGATGACATCCCCAGAACCCGAGCACATGGGAAGATCACTGTCTCATTCATAATTGATGATGCAACCAGAGAAGTTGTTTTTCCAAGATTATTATGAGTGCCGAGCCCTTTTCCATGCGTGTGTGAAGGGACAGGAATTTGCAGCTCAGTGTTTCATCTGACACACATCTGAGTGCTGCGTCAGGCCCTGGGGAGGTTTCTTTATTGAAAAGGCCTTTATTATTTCATGGACCAAAACAGGTGCATCAAACACTAAACAGAATAATAATAATAATAAGAAGAAGAAGAAGAAGAAGAAAAACATTACTCTAGCAGGGTTTTGTCTGTAAAATAGCAGCGCTGCATTATAATGCCATTCTGCTCACCTTTGTCGTTATAGTCATAAAAAAAAAATTTTTAAAAAGAAATTGTGGGATAAGGACAAGTAAGGGTCACAATTACCACAGGAATGGATTTTCTTTGACACGACTTCCATGGAGCTTGATTTGCATTTAAATGTGTATAAGGATGCTGTCGCTAGTCCCCCGGCAGAGCGAACTGCTGAGCACAAGATGCAGAAGGTTTGTTGTAATGGTGGGAAACAGCACGAATGTGGTCAGGGGTGCCAATACTTTTGTCCTGTCTTCATTTGAAAAAAAAAAAAAAAAAAAAAAAAAAAACATTCATTTGAGTTCAAATTTTGTCAGACAATCGTAAAATATAATAAGGAGTTTGTTAATAATAATAATAATAAATACAAAAACAGCACTGGAGGACCTCAGAAATCTTTATGTCTGTATGTCTGTCCAGCCAGATTTTGTCACAGCATCACACAAAACTGGCTGGACAGAATTCAACGAAACTTTGGCAATAATTAGGCATGTGCCTGAAGTTAAACCCGCACCATAAAGGAAATCAAAATGTTGAGTAGAGGTGAAGCTGTGAGCGGTTATGTGGCAGATTACACCTGGTCCGAGATGGAACTCAAACACCAAGTTAACGCTGCTTTAAAGGGTTTTCCAGCGTTTCGAAGGCCATCAGTTTATATTCATTAAAGGTATAATAAATAATGGGGCCGGGGTTAGACCACGCCCACTTTCTCCACGAGAGAGAGCTGGAGTAGCATACTGTACAGATAGATTCACATGTGTAGCATTTTGACAGTCACATCACTTATCCCAAATCTCTCCCAAATAAACAGATAACCAGACAAACAAACAAAAACAAATAAACATATTAAATGTTCTTCTCATAACTTTAACAGCTTGTTCATTGGACCTGAGAATAACCCTGTATTTATTAGCTTGTTTTTTTTTTTTCCAGTCCAGAAAGTGGGCGAACCATAGGGTCTGAGTGTGTGTGTGTGTGTGTGTGGGAGGTGCACAGATGGGCGCTGAACATATTCCTGGACTGCTGGACAACACAGTCAGTAATCAGTAATTATGGCTGAAACATTCCAATCTGAGAAAAGAATAAAAAATATTATTTGAGAAGAATTGTTTCTGTCTTCTCCCTCGTTCCTGTGGTTGAGTACAGCAAAGCATTCTGATCCACACAGAGCAGCAGCCATGTCAGAGTGCTCCAAAACCAGCTACGGTACCGATATTTAGCTCAAAAAGAAAGAGTACTGTACCGTATGTGTGCTATCGCATTTTGGGAAACAAACATGATGCTTCATCACGTGGCTGGGATTCAGAAAGAAAGAAAAGATTTGGTACTGAATCCTTAAAACTACTCATTTTAACGGACCAAACCATTCTCGGCTTATTTACATCGATTAAGATGCTATAAAGCATTCATAAGGCCTGGTACAGGATACATTGTTACAGTATACATATGTACAGCTACTTCATAGCAATAAACGTTGCTTATACTGCAATGACATTATAAGTGCATTATGAGCAGTGATACCTTTTTACAAACAATTATAATAAATATCTATAAATCATTATTAAGCTATATAAATTAAAGATATGCTTTGATTGTACTTTGGTCAGAACTCGCTCTTTCTATGATATATCTTCATACGTTTCATACACTGGAGGACCAGAAACCAGAAGGACTTTCTGTCTGTATGTCTGTATGTCTGTCCAGCCAGATTTGGTCACAGCATCACACGAAACTGGCTGGACAGAATTTTATTCAACTTTGCCAGTCTTTCACTATTTGCTTGAAATTAAACCTGCACCATAAAGGACATCAGAATGTTGAGTCGAAGTGAAGTTATGAGCAGTTATGTGCCAGATTAGAAACCGCAAGTTTTGGCAGCGTATTTTGCACGCGTCAAACTGTGGGCGGGTCTTAAATCGAACACTGAACAGAATTTATTGCAATTTTGCAGTAAAAATTGGCCGGGGCGCCGGACAAACGAGTGTCTATGTAGGCACGTACATTTTTTGAAAAGCATGTGACTTGAGGCTGAGCTCGGATTGGATCTTTTCAAATAATCCTTGAACCCTACCACGTTTGTTCTTAGCGAATGACTATTGTTTTTAAATATCTGGGCTCATGTGATTGGACCACTCAACGAGTCTTCCAGCACTTCTTATGGCGAGCGGAGCTGCTGACTGGATGTGATGTGAGTCAGGACTTTATTTTATACTAGTAGTAATGATGCGCGATCACCTGATAAATGCCTATTTACAGGCGAGTATTAAAAGTTTCATTTAAAGTTTCTTTGTGTCCCCCCAAAAAACTTTTGCACCAGCCGCCACTCATCAGGGCTCTTCAAATCCAGTCCAACACAGTTTGGTGATTCTTCTGATTCAGGTTCAGTTGTGTGTTTATGAGGTGGATCTCCAGGACTGGAGTTGAACAGCCCTGATGTGATTGTTGTTCAGCTTTATGAACAGAAGACCAGCATAAAATGCCAAAGTTGACCAAAGGTTTCTTATAAAACCAGAGTTCTATCAGATAGCACTATAATAAATGATCTGTTCTGAATGGGTTACTGTATGTAAGTGCGCCATGGTGGCTAATTGGTTAGCACTGTCGCCTTACACCAATAGGGTCTGACTCCCATCCGAGGACGTTTGCGTGTTCTCCCCGTGCTTGGTGGGTTTCCTCCAGGTACTCCGGTTTGACCCCACAGTCCAAAAACATGCCGGTAATTAGCGTTCCCAAATTACCTGTAGTGTGTGCGTGTGTGTGTGTGCCCTGCGATAGACTGGCACCCTGTCCAGGGTGTACTCTGCCTCGTGCCCTAAGTCTCCTGGGATAGGCTCCAAGCCCACTGAGACCCTGGAAACAGGATAAAGTGGTATAGATGATGACTGAGTAACCTTCAAGAGGTTCATCCTCCGGTTCTGAAAAAAATGAGTCGGACATGGAAGTGCCCAAACATGCAATTCCTTAAATTACCTCTATAAGTGAGTCCCATGACAAATTGGTCAACTTTACAACAGAAATAAATATGTTTTCAGCCTGGCACAAAAACTGGTTTATGACCATTTATGACAATTTATATAAAACCGTACAATTATGCATAATCAGAAGTTTGGCCATTTTGAGTGGCAGCTGCACTGCGTATGAGACAAGTAGGCGTGTTTCAAACAACCGCCGTTCTCAGCTCGTTTCCACCCATTTGCTCGTTTATTGAATAACTGGGACTTAGGCAGAGTTAGCTCTCGCAACAACCAGATCCCCTTAGGTTATCTGCTCTTCACAAAACGTATGAGTGACATCGTAGAGGGTTTTTCCGATTCCAGTCCTGTGAACATTTTTTTTTTTTTCCCATGAAATTTTTTTTTCTCCAAAATATATTGTTGCTCCAGAGGTCTAATCAAGACTTCTGTCTCACTTCCTCTCTCTTGACAACGAGCACTCTGTCTCCTGGAAGATAAGAGGCTGTCTTAATGAGCTCTCAAACTGTCCCATCTAGACACACTCTCTCTG
The DNA here is from genome assembly GCA_013621035.1 of Clarias magur. Classification (NCBI taxonomy): domain Eukaryota; kingdom Metazoa; phylum Chordata; class Actinopteri; order Siluriformes; family Clariidae; genus Clarias; species Clarias magur. The sequence continues at coordinate 999,722 of QNUK01000146.1, read as the reverse complement.
AAACACACACACACACACACACATATATATACACACCAACCTCTAATCCTTCCATCTGCACTTCAATTATTCATGCATCACCCTGCCAGGACGCCTGGCATTTTCTCCGAGATTACCACTCTGTGTCCGGCTCGGTTTCTCCGAGAAAGATGTTGCGATGTTGTCCAAACACACTGTTTAAGCCTGCGGATCGAAAAAAAAAAAAAAAAAAAAAAAGGGCCATCGGTTGACTCGGTCGCCTCACTGGGGCCAGGCACGGCAAATACGACGAGGACATTTAGAAGTAACGTTAAAGAGCCTCGGTTAGGGACGCGTCTGCATTTTGGAGGACGCTCACAATTAAACGGAACCCGACATTCAACAGAAATGCAGCTTCAGTGTTAGAAGTGTTATGGATTCGAATGAACACACAGCATCATCCATATAGGATTTTATACCGAATCACGTGCTTTGTACACGGTAAATCCTTCAAAAGAGGCCCCAAATATCCTATAATAACTCTCGAGAGGATGAAACAATCCGAACGAACCAAGGTACAACGTGCTCCTCCGTATAAAGAGCTTCGTACACTTTGGGAGTCGGACCGATAACGTAGACATCAGATAGCCATCGCAACATTTAACGCCGTACCCCTTCACTCAGTCATTCGACTTCCCATGTAAAGCAACGTCTTCATAGTGGGTGACCAATTTGTTCAAGCGATGTCAGAGTAGATTTAGGAGAAATACGCCGTTCCTGACGTACCCTGAAAGAGTGTTATTCAGAGGATGGTACGGAAACTGGAAACGGCAGGATCGTCGATCCATTTGTCATGGCGGTGGCCGTCCGAACATGTCGCAGGACACAATCGCTGACCCGCAACTTCGTCTGCAGCAGCCAGTCAGAGTCAGAGGTTCATGCTGGAGGTTGAAAAAAAAAGGTCCGGGTTCGATTCCCACCTTGGGGTCTGTGGGTTTCCCTCAGGGTACTCTGGTTTCCTTCCACAGTCCAAAGGCATGCAGATTAGATTAGATTTGCGTTCCCAAATCGCCTGTAGTGTGTGAATGAGGGACCCTGTACATACCTGTATTTTACGATTCCTTTTTATTAATAAGGAATTATTATTTTTTTTTTTAATCAATATTTATAGATCCCAAACACAGAGCGACAACATTCGCACACGCTGCCTTCTTCGAGTTAATTACACCCTTATTGTCTGAACTTGTCTATGGACGGAGATGTGGTGGAAATGAATATTTATGTCGACCCGCAGGAGCATGTGTTTCAGATCAATACTGAACAGAGGAGCGTCCATCCTCATGCACGTTAATTGCCCCGGTTTAATAATTCATACGCAGAACTGAAATGGATTCCTGGGAGCTTTTTAAAAGATTCCACATTGTAAAGATGGGTTTCTGATTGATCCGAAGGAAAAGGGAACAGGAGGAGGAGATACTGTATGAGGGAGAGATGTGGCGCTTGTGTTAGATTTGGAAATGTAATAGAAACAGACTGCAGATGTGAACAGGGTGCTGCAAGCTGGGAGTGTCGGATTTATAAAAGCCCCTCGTGGGAGACCTCTAAAGCACGGAGTCGAACATTAATAACATCAGCAAGGATGGATGGATGATTGGTTGGAGGGATGAATGGATGGATGGTTGGTTGGAGGGATGGATGGTTGGTTGGAGGGATGAATGGATGGATGGATGGATGGATGGATAGTGATATGGATGGATGGTTGTATGGATGGATGGTTGAAATTGATGGATGGATGGATGGTTGGAGGGATGAATGAATGGATGGAGGGATGGATGGATGGTTGGTTGGAGGGATGAATGAATGGATGGATGGATGGATGGATGGATGGTGGTATGGATGGATGGTTGTATGGATGGATGGATGAAATTGATGGATGGATGGATGGGTGGATGGATGGATGAATGGGTGGATGGATGGATGGATGGTTGGTTGGAGGGATGAATGGATGGATGGTGGTCTGGATGGATGGTTGTATGGATGGATGGATGAAATTGATGGATGGATGGATGGATGGATGGTTGGTTGGTTGGAGGGATGAATGGATGGATGGATGGTTGGTTGGAGGGATGAATGGTTGGAGGGATGGATGGATGGATGGTTGGTTGGTTGGAGGGATGAATGGTGGTATGGATGGATGGTTGTATAGATGGATGGATGAAATGGATGGATGGATGGATGGTTGGTTGGAGGGATGGATGGATGGATGGTTGGTTGGTTGAAGGGATGGATGGATGGATGGTGGTATGGATGGATGGTTGTATGGATGGATGGATGGATGAATAACATTGACAAGAAACTCCAAGCAGGTAGAAAGGGAAGTCTGAATAGAAATATTTAGATTCGAAAACAACCAGCTGGGAAAGAACATACTTTATATCAGGGTTACAGAATAATGATTAATTTGCACATAATAATAAGCTAGTGAAAGATATTTAATTATTTCTCACAAACTCCGTGCTTACAGAAACACCAAACATTTTGTTATTTATTTATAGTTTCTTTCATAAGGTGTGTTCAAGTCAAACCGGGACTTGTGAATGAAGCATTTGACATTTACAGAAGCACAATACAGTGATGAGACTCTTAGCCGCAGTAAAACTTTTGAATGGCGTGTGAATGAAGGCCCTGGTGGCTCGGAGTCACTCCTGTCAACTTAAAGCGAGTGGGACGTCTGATCCTTGAAAATCGATGGATAACTTCCATCTGTCTGTGTGAACTGTACACACAATCATTCACCAGCACCACTTACTGCTGGGAGTTACTGCCACATCGTCCAAACAGTCCTGAGCTCGCGCCAAGACATCTCAACATGTTTGGGTAAACATTAGGGGAGTTCCTGGGAGGCCGGGGTTTCAGACATGAAGCAGACACACAGTACGATCATTGATCAAACTTTCTACCTTGATGGTGTCCGAGCACTAGTGAAACACTGGGATAAGTAAATTAGTGTAGCAGGGGATCATATAGAGAAATAAAGAGAGAACTACTGTACAGTATGTTTCTATAAATAAATACTTATAGAACAAGTATAGTCGGGGAACACAACTCACTAAAAAACACACTACAATATTTAAGACGCAGCTGCAGTATGGAAAAAACAATATACCTTCACAGACTGTTCACTAAAAGTCACCTTCGCCCAGATTCCCATCATCCCACCAGCTTGGCTGCTTGTCAAATCCAGAAAAAGATGAATACAGGCAGGCTTCAAAAAGTCATCTCTACAGTCTATTGTTTCTAAAAAATCCCGAGTCCGATTCCCGGCTGTGAGAAAGCTGCAGGCTGAGCTGATCAGGTCTGACGGAAATGTCCGGGGTAAAAGTTCAACCTTTTTTATCCTGCGGCTCGAGACAGATTGGACGTCTGATCTTTGTTCTCACCGCCGCAGAATATCACAAAGGACGAGAAGAAGAGAAGGGGACTGAAGGTGAGGTTGCTGACTTTTAAGTTTAGAACATGGTATAATAGTTGGTGAAGTTTCTCCTCATAGTCTGGTGTAGAAGTGTTTTCTGGAGTGTTTATTGGACAGGAATGATCCTGATCACAGTTGCGGTGGATCTGGAGTCCAACATTGGGCATGAGGTGGGAATGCATCCACACACATCCCCAATCCAATCCATGAACAGTGAATAAACCCTGCTAAGGATAAAATTGGAGAGCCAAAACGAAACCTTCAAAAGGTCCTGTGTTTTGCTGAAATGTGGCATTTTGCTAAAAATCCCCTTCAGATGCTACATTCTGCTATACCTGAAACTCTCTTCATTTCACTCCTCTGTCAAACTCGCCTTTTCACTGTCATATAAATGAAATACTACCGAGCCACGCCCCTCCAGAGAACAGCGGAGCTGAGCAACAAGCCAGGGGGAGGGGCTCTTCTTATATTAGGTCACATTAGGGGGGAAATCTGATTGGCTTGTTTAAATCCAAGGAAGCAAAAGAAGGGAATGGTTAAATGTTTTCATACACCAACTGGAGATCCATCCTAATGCCTAAACATGAATTAAAAAGTGAATTTTGTGAAATAGGGACCCTTTAAAGTGTCAAAGTATGTTTTAGGCAGTAAAGCCTGATTTTGGCTCATTTTTTGTTCTTTTCTCTTTTTTGCTCAGCCACACCACCCTGAGAAAACGAGTAAGAGACGCACACACACACACACACACACACACACACACACACACACACACACACACACACACTACTGGTGTAAAGGTGTCAAACTGTATTGTGTAGCCCTAGCTATTTTCACCCAAGTGTGAAGGTGCGAAGTGCAAAAAACAAACATGTTTTTCAGTAATGGATTTAATTTGGTGTTATTGTGAGTTATTTATTTATTTATTTATTTATTTTGTTCAGTTTGTGAGAGGCAGGATTGATCCAAACCAGACTGTATAGGGAAACAAACAATTCCAGGTATGAAACAATTCTTGCTCACAAAAGTCCAGGTCCATTTCAACTTGGGATGCCCAGACTTGGCATCACAAAAAAAAAATAATAATAAAATAAAGTAAAATAAAATGAAATACTTTCTTGAATATGAGAGGAAAAACAACCATCTAATGATGTTATGGATTAAATATTTGGTTCATGGAATGGAAATGAATACAATGGTAGATACCTTTGGCCTCCATAGTCCTACAGTTGGATTACAGAGGTTCCTAGCTGGATGGTTGGATGGAGGGATGGATGGAGGGATGGATGGTTGGTTGGATGGATGGATGGATGGATGGATGGATGGATGGATGGATGGATGGATAGTAGGATGGATGGATGGATGGATGGATGGATAGTAGGATGGATGGATGGATGGATGGATGGATAGGATGGATGGATGGATGGATAGTAGGATGGATGGATGGATGGATAGTAGGATGGATGGATGGATGGATAGTAGGATGGATGGATAGTAGGATGGATGGATAGTAGGATGGATGGATGGATGGATAGTAGGATGGATGGATGGATGGATGGATGGATGGATGGATGGATGGATGGATGGATGGATAGGATGGATGGATGGATAGGATGGATGGATGGATGGATGGATGGATGGATAGTAGGATGGATGGATGGATGGATAGGATGGATGGATGGATGGATGGATGGATAGTGGATGGATGGATAGTAGGATGGATGGATGGATGGATGGATGGATAGTAGGATGGATGGATGGATGGATGGATGGATGGATAGTAGGATGGATGGATGGATGGATAGTAGGATGATGGATGGATGGATAGTAGGATGGATGGATGGATGGATAGTAGGATGGATAGTAGGATGGATGGATGGATGGATGGATGGATGGATGGATGGATGGATAGTAGGATGGATGGATGGATGGATAGTAGGATGGATGGATGGATGGTAGGATGGATGGATGGATGGATGGATGGATAGTAGGATGGATAGTAGGATGGATGGATGGACACTAAAATGGGTAGAAACTCAACCAAACTAGAGGGTTGAAGATAAGGAAGAAAGATATGTTTTTTTCAACAGTCTAGTTTTGGTGAGGCTGTGCCCTAGTGGCAGGTCTGAGGATCTTCAGCTAAATAATTTTCATAGATTATGGCAGTGTGCAAAAGTCTTGACCCCCCCCCTCCCCCCTCTATTTCTTTATATTTGACTTCCAAAGCTCCAGACTTTCTTGTAAATTTAATGTAGTCTTGAGGAATACAGTAGTTCTCCAGGCTTCCTAAAGGACATTTTTGTCTCTCATAATTTCTCTCCATTAATTGAATTTAATTGAATTTAATTTAATACGATGAAATGGGGGCTCAAAATGTTTGCACAGTACTGTATGTCAGTCAGAAATTATGCTTGGATAAACTGCATGTCAGGATCTGCTACTGAAGGCTCATGTTTAAATAATTAGAGGTACTGGAGTTACTTTTCCTTGTTGACTCTCCACCGAACTGGAGACTCAGCAGGCAAGACAAACGCACTGTCCCAAAGTGACAAAACCCGACTTCGGTGTAAAACTGAGACCCGTTCCAAATGTATGATTTTAAAATCAGAGCCTGTTGAGTTCCCAGTGACGGAGATGGATGAGACTGGAGGAGAGATTATTAACGCCTGGTCCAGGCCACTGCAGTTCAGCGCAGTATGTGAGGGGTCCAAGAGCCTGCTTCTGTTGTGCGTGTGTGTGTGTGTGAGTGGTTGTGTGAGAGAGAGAGAGTCTGAGTAAAGTTCACATTTATTAATCATGTCCTCGCAAATAGCACCAGCACTGCATGCGCCCTCTGCATCTCCTACCCCGACCTCAAACCAAAGGTTTTGTCACCGTCACCGACTCATCGTTTTAAAGTCCAAAGCAAAAACCGACAGCAGAGGTCCCTGCTCTTGGAGCGGGAGAAATATAATTTTATTTTTGAAAAGGCCATATCTACAGTACAACCAGCCTTACAATGCAATCATAAGGGATTATATTCAGTTTATATATTTATTTATTTATGAAAAAGCATTACCATTTATAAACCATGTTAATCATGAATTTAGAAATGATTAATGTGGTGCATTATACCATAATCAGAGTTGTAAAAAAGCATAAGAAATTCAGCCCCAGGTTGCTTGCTCTCCTCCATTTTTCCCCTCTATCTCATTGGAAATTTCCTACAGGATCAATAAGGTACCCGTCTGTCTGTCTCTCTCTGTCTGTCTGTCTGTCTGTCTATCTAAAGACGCAGCATGGTCATGTTACCAAAAAACAGCACATACCTGAAACTCCTCGGCCTCTGACTACGTCTATTACAAATGGCTGACACTGGAGACTCCTTCCGTCAACAGAGAACCTCTGGAGTACAATTCCCTGTGAATGAGTCGTTGCTGTGGAAACTATTAGAATTTAAAAATTTATATAAACCTGTGTAAGCTGCCATTCTCGGAGACTAATCGGCACCGATCATAATGACGCTTCAGAAATTCAAAAGCACCGTGGTAATGACGCATGATATATTTTTATTGTTTCGCGTTTCAAAAGAAGAAATTAACGGATTTGCGGCGGTTTCTGAATCCTGAGTGATGATATGCTCCATGAGCAGCAGCGTGATTAAGAGCATGCTCTGATTTAAATAGCTGATTTGAGTTATTTTCAGCATAACACCATGGTCACAGTTTTTACACACACACACACACACACGAGACACTTGTTTCAAAGCCACGTGTGTCCAGGAATAGTGTCAATAATCAATACAGCACATGCACATGTAAAGAGCCAGGGCCGTTTTGTTTGTCCGCAGATACACCATGATGTCGTGCAGGTGCGCTGCTTCATTGTCCGAATATTTGCATCTGGTACGCCGGACTCGTCGCTGATTTACACACAGGCTTTCTGAAGAGCGGCTCGGAGGTGTAAATGCGTCTGTTTGAAATGGCCGCCTTCATAACGGCTGCCAGAAAGTGTTATGCTTTAGCGCTAATTAACCGCGAGCACGGATGGAGAACGGTAACGAAGATGCGATTATGTGTGAGCCAACAACAGATAAAACAATAGCAGCAAGAGAATAACAAAAAAATTAATAAATAAATAAATAGGTTTCATTAATTATAATGAGACCAAGCATGATATTGTATATAGTATTATACTGCCGTGACGCGAGCTTCGCTGGAACAAATGTTAATGAAATGGGTATTTTAAAGGAAGATTACATAGGCTAGCTGACCTACACTGTATATAAGCTAAATATGTAGAATGTACGTAGGCGTTCAAGTCACACAATCATTCACCAACACGACAGTTATTGCCATGTGCCCCGTACAGTCCTGACCAAGCTGCTCCAAGCCATTTTCACATGTTCGGGCCATTGAAGGAGTTCCTGGGAGGCCAGGCGGTCTGATCACGGCTCCGGCGTACCGAGAACTCTTTCTACCTTGATGGTGTCCAAGCATTAGTGAAACACTGGGATGAGTGCATTAGTGTAGCAGGGGATTATATAGAGACATAAAGGGAGGTTTTTAACTCTTATAACGGTGTTCTGTTATTCTCCACAATCAAAAGTCCCGGTTTGACATGAACAGCCCCCGTGATAGCATTTTCTCTATTTATAGGTACATTGAAACTGGCTCCTTGCACAATATATTCTTTGCAGAAAGTCAAGGCAAAGTTAAGTAAATACATTTTTATTTCATTACAGAGTCTCTGTATGTTTGTGTTTTAGGGGGGAAAATACAAGCACAGTCTGGCACTGAATGTTGGGGGGAAAACTTGCATTTTAGTCATTTTTATTATTCTTTCCCAGAATTCATCCAAGACAACATCGGCTTGATTTTTGCAAACCACCACCACACACACACACACACACACACACACACACACCACTATGCCCATCTCCAGATCTTAATGATGTTCATAAATATCTCAAAATGTCAGAAAGCTCTTAAAATAACAACACTACTGTATAATTGTGGTGAAGTTACAGTATTTCATTTTAACGATGCATTCACACCTTCAACTGACTGAAACCGAAACAGGATTCATTCACACCTCTCCTGTTAACAGAACACGCTCAGACTCTGTTCTCAGCCCTAACGTACTGTAGATTACATTCTTCCAGAAAACTTCCTAGAGACCTGAACCTCATCAGCCACGTCAAGAAACTAAACTATAACTTTGAAAACCCGATACAAGCTCTAACAGCCCCTTACTCGTACACATACAGTACGGCTCTCAGAACATTTTAATTTACAACATTTGGCAGAAGCCCTTATCCAGAGAGACTTACCCTTTTATGTCATTGTACACTTGAGCAGTTGAGAGTTAAGGGCCGTGCTCAAGGGCCCAACAGTGATATGAACCTGGGAAACCACCGAGCCGTAGTCCAGTGCATTAACCAATGAGCTACTGTACCTCTGGGGCAGAAGAAGGGGTACTAACTTCTGAACATGTAAACTTTCTTTCGACTGCAGTTGTGACCCCTTGACGGGAGCAGCCAAAGAAAAAGCTTACATGTTCAAAAGTTTGTACCTCCTCTTTTGAGCAGCCAAGAGGTCACTCCACACACACCTTGTCAAGTTTTTACGCCAGATACCCTGCCTGATTGTAACCCGCCCATTTTTCTTACCCGGGCTTGGGAACGGCACTGCGTCCGTGGCAACCCATCTACCCACTGCGGGGCTTGAACCAGGATTCTCGGATCCTCAAGTCAACAACCTAGAGTCTTGGCCGCCTGAGCCACCACTCCCCATCTGCAGACCTTTCGCAGCACTCTAAAAATCCAGACACGCCCAGCTCACTGATAGCCTGAAGGTCATCTTTCTGTAGCCACTAAATACCCTGCGTCCTCGGTGATCAATAATCAAACATGTGGTGTGTTTGGAGACCGCGATCGAGACTGACTGTGTCCTCACTTCTTAATAAGCTTGAGGAGTTTCTGAGTAAACGAAAGCTGAAATAAGAAATCAATGAGATAATCAGGAACACAGACTTCACCGAATTCACCAGACGCTAAGAAGCACACACACTCCTGCTTCCCTGCATCAGCCGTTAGGTAAGGAATAAAACACTCCATATGTCATGAAACTAATCAATGACACGGTGGTGTGATGGAGCTGAGTGACCATCACCACATGGATGCTCGTGCAAGGCTCATGCAAGCGGAAGTCCTTCTAAAAAGAACCATAAGAACCCGCCTCCGAGACAGATTAAATTCGTATGCCGCGACTAGCGCCGTCGTTCTGTTTTTAATTTTGTTACTTTTTATTCATTACGAATGTATTTGTGATTTGTGAAAACAGCTTTGAAACCTTTGCAGCTTCTCGGGACCTTGAGAGAATAGAAACTCGGCTCCGAGCTCTTCCTCCTCCCTGCCACATGACCCAGCAGGAGCAGCCCTCGCTTTATTACCCTCCTCGTTGCATTGTCATATCCAATGAGTTTGGAGTGACTTCTTTTTCTCTTCGAGTCGGCGTGCCTTCCAGGGCCGAGCGCCAAAAACCGGCATCGCGGCAGCACAGCGGGTAGTCATTAATTAGAGCAGAAAAAACGCGGTGAAAACAGAGCTGCCGAAATAATGAAGTACACGAGCTAGAAATGTAAGTTTCTGCCCACCTGCTTCATCATTAATACGTACAATTAAACAAATAGTCTTCAGAGAGGCCTCCGAGTGGCGCAGTGGTAAAAGCGCTCGCCCTATCATCCGGAGATCGCTAGTTCGAATCCCGGGTGGTGCTGTAACCTCTCGCAGCCGGAGGTCTAGAGAGAGCTGATTGGCCGAGCTCTCTCAGAGGGGAGGGATGAGAGGTACTTAGTGCTCCCACATTAATCACGGCTCTACAGCCAGTCAGGGGCGTCTGTGAGCTCGCGCAGCGGAGGGAGCGGATAGCGCTGTCCTCCGAGTGTGTTACGCCGCCCCCAACGGTGCGCGAGCGAGCAGTTCGAAAAGATGCGGTCGACTGGCGTCACGTGGTTCGGAGGAAACACGTGATAGTCTTCGGCCCTCCCGGCTGAGTGGTAGTAGTAGCCTTAATGTGGAGCCCCCTAGTGACAGGGAGGAATTGGACGCGACTAAATTAGGGAGAAAATCGGGGAGAAATCCGAAATTCTTCAGAGGCTGTCTTAACCATTCACCAACACCACTTGCATATCAATGTGGTGGGAGACATGATTGGACTATCTGCCATATTGCACGTCTGGAACTCGGCTGGGACCTCACTCCAAGACATTTGCATTCACCTTTTCCTGGGAGACCAGCGTTCCAGACGTGAATCAGGCAGATAGTCCAATCATGTCTCCCGTACCACCACATTGATGGTGTCCAAGCTCTAGTGAAACACTGGGATAAGCAGGAGATTATATAGAGAAATAAAAGGAGATTTTAACTCTCCTAACTGTGTGCTGTTATTCTGCACAATCAAAAGTCACGGTTTAATTTGAACACTGTGTTTCACTTAAAATTTGTCCACAGACAGCAGAACCTCAGTTTCACAGCAAGATTTTTAAATGAGCGTTGGTGGATGAGAGAGAGCAAGAAAAAAATAGCATGAAAGCGGTCCAAATTAGAGCACAATTTAAAAGGTTAAAAACCTTCCACTGGAGGAGTCATGAGGTCGAGAGGTCCAGCTTCTACATGGATTTAATCACGGATAGCATGCCTCAGCGCTCGCTACACTACTAGACTAAAGAGAACAGACTTTTCTTTCTTTTAGGCTACTGGGTAAAAAAAAGAAGAAGAAAAAAAGAAGAAAAAAATCAGTAAATCCCGAGCATTCAGCATTCAGATCATTCCCAAGCTTTCTGACTGCACACGCGCCGCGCCACAGAGGCAAGATATTAGCGTTTAGCTAATAGATAAACTAGACAGATCTAGGCATATGTGGGATTTCCAAAGCTGCACCTCTTGAAATTCCTGGATGTTAATGCATATACTGTATATACCATGTCTACCCTAAATCAGATTCCTCTTTGCTCTTTTTGTTTTATTTCTTATTATTCATTAGCCAATTCCTAGCTAGCTAACTAACAAACACTAACTGATAACTAAGTAGCAATCACATGTTTCCTCAAACATGCAGTACAGAATGAAAAGCGAATACATGATGTTTTAGGGTAAGCACATGCTCGCTAGTTAGCTACCAGCTGCTGTTAGCTAGTTGTTGTTGGATTCTTGCGACAAAGTTGTAAACACTTTTCTTTTGCACTCTCTGGACCATGTTTAGCTCCTATTTTAGTTCCTCTGTGAAAGCTATAGTTAATTTATTATCAATGCAAACAGACATCCATTCAGTCTGCTAATACATAGAAGGTTGCATTTCGCTAGCTAATTAGCACAGCTATTACTGTATCTTTGCTAGCTCCAAGAAGCAGAAAATGTGATTGCTTTATTATTATTATTATTATTGGTCAGTTTTACACCTTCATTCATGAGAAATTTCCGCCCAAGCCTTGGTTTGATTTTTATTTTTTTTACTTGTGTATAATGTTTGTATATGAGCCTTTTGGACTTTTAATATACAGTGGAACCTCGGATTGCGAGTAACGTGGTTTACGAGTATTCTGCAAACCCGAGCAAAGATTTTAAATAAATAAAGTATTAGTTTACGAGCGCCGAGTATCATGTAGCATGCGACTCTTATTTTGACACCAAGCGGCAAGTGATCGCAACTGAGCCAATGATTTTTCACTCTCTTGTGCTGCGGGAATTATGGGTAATCGTCTCCCCTGCTGCGTCCCCTGTGTCAAAATAAGAGTCCCCTGCTGCGTCTTAGTGCTCGTCTCTTATAATCAACATCTCCCTCTCTGTTCTGTTTGCACACGCGTAATTTGACACTGTGCTCCACACACACCCACACACTTTTTACACACACACACTTACTTTGTGTGTGCTGTGCGTGCGCACACGTGCGTTATTTAGCACCAACACCGACACACACATACACACACACATGCATACAAATACACGGCGCCTGCGCGCACAGATGGAAACACTTAACTGTCTGGATTTATTTTTACTTTTTTTTTTTTTTTGTTAAGTGCAGGTTAATTTGTTTTATTTTTACTTTATATGTTGTATTAATTATTTTTATGTATTTTTTGTTTTGGGCTGTAGAACGAATAATTTGAGTTTTCATTATTGCTTATGGCGAAATTAAATTTGGTTTACGAGTATTTTGGAACACGAGCCCGCTTCCGGAACGAATTATGCTCGTAATCCAAGGTTCCACTGTATTCGTAGACGTTTTCCATTTGCTACACAGTTGGTTTACATTACAATTTGTAGGAAGAAATAATCACAGTGTATCTATCGGTTATTGCAGACTGATTTGCCTTTAATTTGTGTTTCTGTACAATTTGTAAGTTTGAGGTGCGGTGGTACCAGCGTGCCCTAGGGCAACTTGCCCTGGGTGAACTCCCCTTTAGCGCATAATAAATAAATAAATACATAAATAAATAACATTTTCCCCTTATCTTTGCTAAAGTCCTGAAATGAAACACTGCATATGAAATTACTGTATATCCAATGTTGTGTAAGAGAGCAACACAGTAATGCAGGTTAAACATACAGTAAGTGTTATATTTTACACCATACTGTACATAATAATATATTCACAGAGAGACAACACAGCCGCATACTTTTATCTTCTGCCCCTTACTCATTTTCTTTCCTTTTTTCCCCCCCCCGAAACTGGCCACCTAATAGCTTTGACCTTTTCTTACTTTATTTATTTATTTATTTATTTATTTATTAATTATTTCAACAAGAATCAGGACGTTACACCTTGGAGTCACGACTAAATCAGAATCCAGAATTCAGGAGCGGTGTGATATACATGTAAATAACAGATCATGTTATGTGTGTGTGTGTGTGGGCTGTGCGTCTAAAGTTTAGCTTACAGACTTGAAGGAAAGTGTTGAGTGCCTATTTAAACGCCTCATTTCTCTTCACTCCGTTCCAGAGCACTAATGAGTCGTAACGCTCAGCCGAGCTCCAGTCCACTCAGCATGCACAAGACGCTCTGGGGCGTCTCTTTAATCGCGTGATTATTACGATCGTTATTCAGTGATCAATGTCTGTGATTAATGTAAAATTTTTGTATTTTTAGACCTTTTTTTTTTAATTGTTTGCTGGGAAACACTTTTCTCCAAAGGGATGTCATCACGTTTATAAGCCTTCAAAATTAGCTCATCATGACGCGTCTGGCGGTCAGTTTAAGAGCAAACGGTCAGATGAACCCTCGCGAAACCTATTGAATAGTGAGCGAAGGAGACGAGTTCGATTTTAATGCATGTAATTGTCTGCGTAGACTCGGATACAAGGAGAGCGGTTAGCGGTAACCATGGTAACCATGTGGAAAATGACCATAGTGAACAGTTTAACCAGGAGGCGTGGAGGCGGGGAGAGGTTTGACGTTGACGTTCTTTGCTTTTCGCTTTTCACTTTAGTTCTTTCCACAAGGTGCAGCAGAACAACACAAAAATATACATCTTGATTTTCTGGTCATAGAAAGACTTTTGACTTTCAGGCATGGCACGTGCACTTTTACTTCAATGGACGTGAACGAGAAGGAGGGAAGTGGATGTGACCCGGTGTTCAGTGCTCGCAGAAGTGAAATGATCTCTCTCTCTCTCAATCAATTGCATATTTACACACGTGGACAAAATTGTTGGTACCTTTCTTTCAATAAAAGAAAAACTCACAATGGTCACATAAATAACTTTAATCTGACAAAAGTAATAATTTAAAAAATTCTATGAATGTTAACCAATGAAAGTCAGACATTTTCAGAATTATTTTAAAAAATGAACTCATGGAACAGGCCTGGACAAAAATGATGGTACCCCTAGAAAATACTGAAAATAATGTGACCAAAGGGACATGTTAATTCAAGGTGTGTCCACTAATTAGCATCACAGGTGTCTACAATCTTGTAATCAGTCAGTGGGCCTATATATAGGGCTCCAGGTCGTCACTGTGTTGTTTGGTGACATGGTATGTACCACACTCAACATGGACCAGAGGAAGCGAAGGAAAGAGTTGTCTCAGGAGATTCGAAAGAAAATTATAGACAATCATGTTAAAGGTAAAGGCTAGAAGACCATTTCCAAGCAGCTAGATGTTCCTGTGACTACAGTTGCACATATTATTCAGAAATGTAAGATCCATGGGACTGTAGCCAACCTCCCTGGACGTGGCCGCACGAGGAAAATTGATGACAAATCAAAGAGACGGATAATCCCAATGGTAACAAAAGAGCCCAGAAAGACTTCTAAAGCGATCCAAGGTGAACTTCATGCTCAAGGAACATCAGTGTCAGATCGCACCATCCGTCGTTGTTTCAGCCAAAGTGGACTACATGGGAGACGACCAAGGAGGACACCATTGTTGAAAACAAATCATAAAAAAGCCAGACTGGAATATGCCAAACTACATGTTGACTTCTGGGAGAATGTTCTATGGACAGATGAGACAAAAATTGAACTTTTTGCCAAGGCACATCAGCTATATGTTCACAAAATGAACATAATGAAGCATATGAAGAAAAGAACACTGTCCCTACTGTGAAACATGGAGGAGGCTCTGTTATGTTCTGGGGCTGCTTTGCTGCATCTGGCACAGGGTGTCTTGAATCTGTGCAGGGTACAATGAAATCTCAAGACTATCAAGGGATTCTAGAGAGAAATGTGCTGGCCAGTGTCAGAAAGCTGGGTCTCAGTTGCAGGTCATGGGTCTTGCAACAGGACAATGACCCAAAACACACAGCTAAAAACACCCAAGAATGGCTAAGAGGAAAACATTGGACTATTCTAAAGTGGCCTTCTATGAGCCCTGACCTCAATCCTATTGAGCATCTTTGGAAGGAGCTGAAACATGCTGTCTGGAAAAGACACCCTTCAAACCGGAAACAACTGGAGCAGCTTGCTCATGAGGAGTGGGCCGAAATACCTGCAGAGAGGCGCAGAAGTCTCAGTGACAGTTACAGGAATCGTTTGATTGCAGTGATTGCCTCAAAAGGTTGTGCAACAAACCATTAAGTTAGGGGTGCCATCATTTTTGTCCAGGCCTGTTCCATGAGTTCATTTTTTTTATAATTCCGTTGAAGCATGGTTGAAAAGCAATGTCTGACTTTCATTGGTTAACATTCATAGAATTCTTATTTATTATTACTTTTGTCAGATTAAAGTTATTTCTGTGACCATTGTGAGTTTTTCTTTCATTGACCGAAGGCTACCAACAATTTTGTCCACGTGTGTATACACACACTAGTATACGGCTTTAACATTAGGCAGGAAACTGTAGTGGTGTGACGCCTTTTGTGTGTGAGGATATTATTTGCTTATCCTACGATAAATTTCAAAAGGATCAAATTATTTTACCGCATCAAGCAAATAATATTAAAATCACTGGAATTGGATTAAGAACGATCTAGTTTGAGGATTTAAAAAAAAAAAAAATTCACAAATGATGATCACGTAAACCTCTGGTGAATTCACAGGGTAAAAAATGGCCAGTAGAAATCTAAGCCATGATTAATAGTGAAAGTAATAAAATAGTGGTTTCCGTACACACAAACGGCTGTGTGTGTCCATGAGAAAACCATTTGTTAGTGAGACTCATGAGGGGGAAAAAAAAGGCTTCAGTTTGCTCGAGAGCATAAAGATTGGGACTAGTAAAGATTGGAAAAGGTCATGTGACCTGATGAGTCCAGACTGAGTCTATTCCAGAGTGATGGGGCGTGTCAGGGTGAGAAGGGAAGCGCATGAAGCGATCGTGCATCGTGTCGACTGTACAAGCCTCTGGAGACAGTGTTGTGATCTGGTGTCGCTTCCGTCGCTCAGGTCGAGACTCAGCGACGTTAAAATGAAGTCAGCTGCCCACCTGAATCACCAGCACATCACATCTGTGAAGTTTGTCTCATTCCCTGACGAAACCGACGTATTCCATAGATACAAGCCTTCCACAAACATACCTGCGACTTCTATGGTGAGATCCAAATCACGCCTCCCAAAACCACTAGTCGACTGACCGATGAGAACGTTCTTCCATAATGTACCGAGTCGCTTCTGGCCTGATTTTAAAAACTCGAGAACTTGTTTCACTAGTGAAGTGTAAATCAAGTGTTAAGCAGGCCTCAGGAGATCATCAGCTCCATGCTGGTATGCGTGAATTCCAGACTCGCTCAGCAGTCGGTTAATTTATTCCGGATCTTTCAGAGATGGTGGAGGAGACAGAGGAGCCCCTGCAGTGGTGCAGATGTTACCGTGCTTCAGCGCTCATCTGTAACAGGTGAAGCCGACCAATGGTAGGAGAGACGGTACTGTGAAAATTTTATCTTTATTTATTTATTTATTTTAAGTCTTACACATTTATTTAAAATTTTTTCCTAGCACAGTGTGTTTCCCTGGCCTGGCATCTCATCCAGCGCGTATTCCCATCTCACCGCAAGTGTTGATGCAGAACTCGATAGTCTTTAGATCCGTTCTGACCTTCAGCAGGCTTGAAAGTCCGACTTTAAATACAAAACGTAATATTTGCAAGTCTTCAGACATGCTTCCCAGAAACGATACTTAACCTTCAAAGGCCGAGTGCGACTGGTCTCACATGGGGACATCCAGGATGCCGTAAAGGGTGGGGTAGGTAAGGATGACTCCAAGGGCTCCTAAATGACTGAAGACCCCTACAAGGCTTTTAAGTATCTAATGGCGCCTCTGTGTAAAACTGAACGGTTTAAAACTAAAGATAGATATAAAGATGAAGCGCGACACAGCATAGCGGGAGACTTTGAGAGCGAACATTCATTTCAATGTGGTAAAAGAAAAAAAAAAAAAAAAAAAACAGGTGTGAAGAACAAGAACACGTGAAGAATGATGCGATGATTTCTACACCAGCATTATATGGGATCTGAATAAACAATCCCGAATTGGAGCTGTGTTCATATGGAAATAATAATAATAATAATAATAATAATAATAATAATAATAATAATGATGATGAACAATGTGCATCATGCAACACGGCTACAGTATGACACAAAGTGGACGGATTAATGTATATGTTGTATGAAGTGCATTGTAGACATGAACACCATCACGTCTAGGAGAAATATAGTGAAAACAGGATTTAAGCAGATAAATACTTCTTTCGCGTTTCTTGTACAGTATTTTACTTTTATGTAATTATAATATAAAGAAATTCTAAATATCACTATAACATTACGACACATCTATACATATTTCTACTTTATATTTTTTTTGCTGGCACATATTTATTTGACCGTCTCGTGTATATTTTATGATATATTTTTATTACATTATTTGTATTTGTTCTTATTTTTATTGCACAATTAATTTTCATTTTATGTCAATTTTTACACGGTTGACATTTTTTTCCCCCCATTTGCAAACTCTTTTTTTAAATCGAACCACCTTACGTGTTATCTTGTTGTTCAATAGCAGTCGTGTAAGCATTTTACTGCACATCAGACTGTGAATGGTAAATAAAATAACATTTGTATTTATTTTATTTTAATGTGTTCATCACCCTGCATCTACACTGTATATGTTATTGCATTATTTAATTTTTTGTCTTTTTTCTTAGTCGTCACTAGTATTATTATTATTGCTGTTGTTGGTGGATAATAATAATAATAACAATAATAATAATAAATCTTTTTGAAAAAAAATTCACACAAAGGTGCTATTACATTATTATTTTTTATAATTGTTATTTTAAAAAGGTATTTATTTTATTTCACACAAAGATAATATAAAATGATATTATTATTATTATTATTATTATTATTATTATTATTATTATTATCATCCACATGCAATACATTACTATATTATTTTCTCACCCAGATTAAAAGTGTAAAGCCAGACAAGTTTTAGATGGGCAAATTCCATGGAGAGGGTATGACTCAGTGAAGCATTACTATAAAAAGTAGGTCGCGCACACACACACACAGGCTTGCAGTGATGTAAACGGCATCTCAGGTCAAGGCGGTGTTGTAAACATCCCACTTTTCCACCTCCCCTGTCCCCCTCCCGTCTTCCTAACACCTTCTCTTTTTCCATCCGTGTTTCTTCTGCCTCCAGCCCAACTTCAGGACTTTGTGGTCCAACGTGGTCATTAAAGTGAAAAATCACACAGCTAAACACGGACAAGCCGAGGAATATTAGGAAACAAAGCTACATCGCCTGTGGGCGTTTTGGGTTATGCGCCGCCGGTCCCTCGGCAACAAGTTCGAGTGTGCTCAAGGCAACTAAATGTGAAGCAAACAGGCGAGAGAGCAGCTACAGCCTTTCATCTCTCCATCCAGCTCATTAGCCGATAGTTCCCCGGGCTCCAGACACCACCGCTTCCCCCCCCCGCCCGCATCCTAATCGCTCTTTTTGTGGAAACAGTTAGTCGGGTTTGCCAAAATATGTTATTCGTTCTCTAAAAATAAAACACCAGGACAGAAAATGATGCTCCGCATCATGAGTCACAACAGGAACCAAATTCTTTTCATCTCTAATCACGCCAGACTGTAGAACAGACAGTCGCTGGTGCCTCAGTTATGTTCCAGACTACACCGAGATGCCAGATCTGATCCTTTAGTCTTCACTCTTTTGTTATGTCTGTTTGCAGACTGATAATAATGTGGCACTCGATCATGCCCACGTTGCTCCACTCGAACATTTACTGTATACCTTTACTACAAACTCCTGCCATATCCAGATCCTAAGTCCACCAACCTGAGGCTCCTATTGCTCCTATTGTCCTGCCAAGGCTCCAGCACTGGTTTCACTTGAACTCCTACATCTACTGTATTAGTAGCATATCGAGCTCTTTAAGCTCTGCCCTTCTCAGACACTACTGTATGTCAGCTCCTAAGTATGTAAGCCTAAGATCTACAAGCCCCTGTTTCCCATGCGAGTTCTACAGTACTTCAACTCCTATACTGTACATACACCAACCATCTTGATATCTACTCCAGATCCTACTTCGGCTCCTACAGCTCCAAACTTGAGATCATCCAAGCTCCTATTTGCAACCTCTAGCTTCAGTTCGGATCCTACTCCACTCTTCTGTAGGCCACATGCTCCTGCTCCAGTCACCTCCTGAGGCATATAACTTCCCACTTTCACCATCCTGAGATATACGTACAGGCCCCGTAGTTTGTCACAATCCTGTCTACTCCTGACCTCTTAATAACCATGTTCCATTCATAGTGGGCTCCTGTTCTCCGTCCGAGCTTCACCAATCTCCTGGTAGAATGTCACACTCCAGCCATCCTGAAATTTACACATTCCTCTTGCGTTTGCGTCCTAACTCAACTCACACCCACAAGCGTCTATTCTGCGTCTTGTAAATATTTAAAAGTTTTCCCATCAAAAAGTCTTCAGGCTCCAAGTTCTACTAGTCTGATACCAACCACAGCTTGTACACCCCTTTAGAAGTTTTCATCTCCCATGTTAAGCAACCTGAAGTCAACAAGCTCATCTTCCTGTTTGGATCCTACTTGCAACTCCGACCACACCAAAAGTCAAAAATCCCCAGCACTTATTTAGTTCAGACTTCAGCTACTACAGTACGTCTACCATCTTAAGATCTGCAGAACAAGTGCTTGCTCATGGTCGGATCAGACTTACTACAGTATGTCTACCATCTCGAGGTCTTGAAAGCCCTGTTCTTGCTTGAATTCTACTTTATATTCTGAAACCTACCACTCTTCGGTTGTTGCTTCTAATTGAATTCCTGTGTGTTCAGCTTCGACCATGTGGTCATACATAACACTTTTGCCTTCCACCATGAATCTACCAACATCAGGTCTCCAAGCTCTTTTTCCCAGATGAATCCCACTTGAACTCCTACATCTATAACTCCAATCTTGAGCTCTATACGCTCCTGCTCTCCTTGGATCCTACGTGTACTGTACGTCTAGTCTCCTAAGACTAGAATTTTAAGATCTACAGTACAAGCCCCTGCTCCCATGTGGGCTCTTCTTCAACACCTCTGCATACTCTAACCTTCTTGATAACCATAGACCAGTACTTCAGATCTTACTTCAGGGCCTGAAGCTTCAAACTTGAAGTTCCTATTTGCATTTGGATTCCGTCTCCCACCATAAGGTCTCCAAGCTCTAATTCCCATGCGAATCCCACTTGAATGCCGACGTCTATACAGTACCTACCATCTTGAACTCGAAGAGCTCCCGCATTTCCTGGTTCCTATGTCAGCTTAGTCGAGAATTCTGAGCTCTAAAAGCCCCTTGATTATGCCTACACCAACTATCTATGATATCTAGATCGGTCCACTACTCCAAATCTTACTTTTAGACAGTCCAAGCTCCGGACGATCATACGCCCCCCTACTTGCATTTGGATCCTACTTCAATGCAGACGCCTTTAAATACGGGTTCTACATCAAGTTTTCCAGTAAAAGTTACACTGAATGCCTTCATACCGAATATGTTCTTATCCTTGGCACTTAACTTTGAATTTCTGTGCTGGTCAAAAAATCGTTTATAACAGCAAGTCGGAAACGCTGCGCCCCGTGCTACACAGTATTTTTGGTTCGACAAGCGGTTTATAAATGCAAATCCCTCAGATTTACATGTATTCATTCGGCAGAGGCCTTCATCCAAGCTGTGCAGATGAAAGTTAAAGTCCTTGTTCAAGGTTCCAGTAGCAGCTTGACATTAGGGTCATTTAAACGAATAACCTTTCGAGCAGTACTCCAGGACCATAAAGCATGCGGCAATGAACACAGGGGCGTTCTCTGCCTCAGAGCTAAGGGCATGGAAATAAACCTTAATGTCAGCAGGAGCATATTCAATAGTGTAACGGATGGTGAAAGGCAGACAAACAAATCTCATTCGTCCATCATCAGAGTGTGTATCTGTTTACAGGCCTGGAGCAGCACTCGCCTTTATCTAAATCTTAACAATGCCGGTTCACAATATGGTGCTCTCTGCGGCGGAAAAGCTTCTGGCTGACGGTCTTTAAACGCTTCACTGGAAGGCATGTTTATTCATTTTTCTTTTCTTCTTTTTTTTTTATCAAGGTTTCACAAAAAGTACTGTAGCCTACCTGATGGAGCTTGGCGAAGACAAACGTCTGCACAGCTCGTTGGAGCCTTTCAGGTATTTTGCTCTCGATCCATCTCTGTCGGAAATGCGGATTCCTCCCTCGGGGCT
The DNA here is from genome assembly GCA_013621035.1 of Clarias magur. NCBI lineage: Eukaryota > Metazoa > Chordata > Actinopteri > Siluriformes > Clariidae > Clarias > Clarias magur. Next base: position 978,089 of record QNUK01000146.1, on the reverse strand, counting down.
TTGTGTGCTTCCCTCAATGGGAGCAGTCCTGTCTCACTGCTCATTCAGGTTAATTGTGTTTCTTTACCCATGCACGCACAGTCCTTCTCGAAGCCCAGCTAATACTTTCAAAGACACGGCCGAGATTCTCGAGAGGCGAATTAGTGTTTCAAGCAGAAAGCTGAACGCGGGCAATTTGGAATTCAGCCTCGTGTTAAGAGCTGGTTAGCTTTGAATAAAATAACACGGACAGTTCAGATGCCATCGCGGAACGGCTTCGACGCGATTAATAAGGAGACAGTGCGTTGTGCAAGATGATACAGCGTTATCAGACGCGCGTTCTCGCCGAGCCTCGCCCATGTGAGGACACCTGCTTAGTTGTACTGTACCTTGGAATGTGTTTACACCAGAGAGATAATGCAAGCGAAATATCTGCTTTCGTAATGCACATGGCGTCCGTCTTATTAGAGGTAAAAAGTCGAAGCCATTCGAATGCTTTAGAAAATCAATACACCGAGGGAACATCCAACAACGGATCTAATATTGTTAAAATTGGACATCCTGTTTCAGAGTACGGTTCTGTGCTAGCATTTGGAAAAGGTCCATCTCGGTGTCAATCAATCAGACACACTATAAGGACAAAAGTACTCGGGCCAAACCTGTTCATTATTGAGTTTGGATGTCTCCAAATTCTTGTGGACAGCCTTCCAAGAAGAGTGGAAGCTGTTACACCTGCAAAAAGGGGTCGTGGCGACTCCATATTGACGTACTGTACAGTATATGCACAGTAATTTAATGAAGTATTCAATTTAATTGCTGATTGGGGAGTCAGGAGTTTGAGCCCTGCCCATGCCGGGTCCCCAGTGTCGGGTTCTTGGGGAAGACCCTTAGCCCTAAGTCCCATGCAACCCAGAAGTGGGGACCAGGCAGTGTTGGGTTCTTAGTCAACTTTTAACTGTTGCACTGTTGTGGGTGAGATTCCCAGCAGTTTCTGAAATAAAAGGATATCCTGTTGCATTTACTACATTCAACAAATCACCTGTACAGTCGTGCCATTGCCCGCTTCATTCAGAAGGAAAGATGGAAGCGCTCATTATACTTAAATAGTGTTTACTCTTATTGGTTGTTTGATCAAAATGGTGTGTAATTGTTTCGTCCTTGGGCCGGTTGAGGTGCATTTTGAATTGTTTGTTGGTTTAGTACGTCGTGCTTTGGGTATCCTCGGAGATTTCTCCCCGTTTGCGCCTAGCCATTTTGAAAAACATTTATGTTCTATACTGGTATTTCTTTCCGTGTATGGTTCTCGGTTTCTCTGGAAAGAGCTCTCTGAAGGTCCGTGTCCGGACTACACAGTTTGCTCCTGCAGTGGAATGAATAAGCATTTAAAATGATCTACACGTCTATCACCAACACCATCACAGCTGTGCTCTGCGGCGAGAGCTCTTGGGGCCAAAAACAGGAAAAGAGGGGAAAAAAAAAACAAAAGAGAGAAAAGACAGAAAGGAGACTGAAAGGTCAAGGGAAAGCTTGGAGACGCTGCGGGACAATTGGCCCTGCCATCGCCCTCGAGGACACGTGTGTAGTCACATAGAAAAATGGAATTTGTTCTGAATGTTGTCCCGGTTAGCCTTTAGGGTGCTGGACGTTTCTCCTAAGAGCCTTGGGCATATTGTTCACCATCTGGTGCCTATCTTGAATCACTGCATAGTACTGACAGACCAGAGCAGGGACGGCCAAGTATTACTCACCACCGCTCGTCCACCTGCCGTTATTCAGATCCCGGGCACTGCTCCAGACAGACGAGTCCCAGATTCACAGGTGTGAATTTGTTCGACATTATAGGATGTACAGTGCCATGGAATGGTACCATAACCAAAGAAAAATAAGCTTTAGTGTAGTAATGCTTAAACATGAAAGCTCACTATGAAGAGATTGGAGCTGGTTGGTAAAAGAACTCTTCTTCAACATCATGTGCAATATCTTTTAGCAATATCATGTCTATCACAGCGATTATTTGTCGTGGTTGCCATGTAAATTCTACATCAGAATCTGGTTTCTGATACTGTACTGCTACCGATTGCAGAAATGAGTGCAGTACGTTCATGAACATCTCTTCTTGTTTGAAAAAAAAGAAAAATCCATGGAATAATTCCGCATGATCCGGCTAGAGGGTCAAAACCAAGATGAAGCTTCACGGAATGCTCATGAAGGGGGTTCGTGCCAGACCAGACCAGACCAGACCAGACCAGACCAGGCCATTCAGCTCACGAAACCGACTTGGGGTGCGAGATTCTGCCTCATCCCCACTACTCTACTCCCCCAGATCTCAAACTTCTTCCCCTTCCGTCACTTGAAGAAAGCGCCTCGTGTCAGGCGTAGCAGTGCAAGGCGAGGCGTTTCCTCAAAAGCCAAAATGAAGGCTTCTTGGAAGATGGTCGCCAGCAGCTCATCCATGGTTTGCAGAAGTGTGGAGGATACGTAGGGAAGGACTAAGCTCACGACCGACGACCGTTTCCATTACATTATTTTTTTTCTTAGCAATAACAACAACTTTAGGATCGCCCCGTCGTATCTTATTCCATCTCATCTTGACCTTACCCATGGCCACCCAGCCTCACTTCAAACCTCAGCGTTTGCTGAGTCAGCAGGCATGTGCATGTCAGCAGGATCACTAATCAGCCCTCATACTCAGACCTTCCCCATGGCAACTCGAAGAATAACGCTTTACAAAATCTGCTGAAAGCACAAACAGCAGGCAGGCGTCTGAACAACCTGCTTCCCCGAACTGTACAAGGAGCGCAAAATCCTCCAGGAAGGGACGGACCTGCAAACCCCTGAACAGCCCTTCTGATGAACACATGATCCATATTCATAAAGGAGTGGATTTAATTAGCCTGGACATCCAGCCTTTTAATTTACCCTCCTGGTGTGCGACGAAGCTAATGAATTACAGATTAGAATTTTTGTGCAGATCTGATTTGATGAGATTATTTATTAAACCACGAGACAAAAGACAAAAAGAAAAATAATAAAGATGGAATTACACTTTCTGGTCAGTCTAGAAATGGCGCACAATAGCGCTAATGAATCAAAGTACTGTACAGAGAAGTAAATGCGCGGTGATGATAATTACAATTGAGGGACAAAAGAAATTTCCAACCATCCGGGCATGTGTTCAGTGATTTGCCTTTCAGATCAGATTTTTGTCTATACAGTACATTTCCCTTTATAAATAATCTCAAGCTGAAATTAATCAGGATGTCACGGTCTCCTCGTCGATCATCCGAAATATTCTTTTTATTTTTATTTTTAAACAAATCTAATTATTGCAAGCCGTCTTGCACATTAGAAGGTGTTGATGGATTTTCCAGAACAGCAGCTGTGACATTAAAACAGACTGGGGCTACAGTTACACTAATCATCCATAAACGTGAAACACATTAACACTGATTATCAATTCCACACTAGTAAACTGGTGACAGGATCACGGGCACCCGAGGCCCACCCGAGGCCCACCCATGCCCGACTCCACTACACACTCTGTGTTCTCCCCATGCTTGGTGGGTTTCAAGTCTCATTGGCGTTCCCATATTGCTCACAGTGCCCATACTTGTGCCTTCACGGCTGAGTATTTTTACAAGAATACATTAAATGTAAGATGTGGGACTGGTGGCTCAGGTGGTTAAGGTTCTAGGTTTATTGATTTTCTGACCTGAGGATCCAAGTTAGAGTTGGTCGGTGGGTTGCCACGCCCCATACTACGCATCTACTGCATGCAGCGCCGGTCCCATTCGGTCCCAATGTAAGATTTCTGTTTTACATTTGTTGAATGTTAATGTTTGAGATGTTATAAAACTCTAACCAGTTTGTGATGCATTTCTTTATTCCAACATTGCATGATTATAATACAAGCAAATCTGAGTACAGTGAAACCTTGGATTACGAGCATAATTCGTTCCAGACGCGGGCTCGTGTTCCAAAAACACTCGTAAACCAAATAGAATTTTCCCATAAGAAATAATGAAAACTCATATTATTCGTTCTACAGCCCAAAATAATAAATACATAAAAATAATTAATACAACATATAAAGTAAAATTAAAACAAATTAACCTGCACTTAACATTTAAAAAAAAAAGGAAAAATAAATCCAGACAGATAAGTGTTTCCGTGTGTGTGTGTGTGGAATTAGCCCCTTCCCTCGTCTTAAACAGTAAAACTCCTTCTCCCTCCCACACCTCGCTTTTTAAGTTTCACAACTAACATACACAATGCAAACACTGTTAACGGGGAAAAAAAATAAATCTCTCTAATGATACTCGAGTGAGCGCATACTAACGGAATCACTGCTGTAAAGTAAAAAATAAATAAATAACAAATGAACCAGCACCTTACCTTTGAAAAGAATCGCGACAGAGCAGAGTTTTCTGTGTAAATAAAGCGCGAGTGCAGCCGGGGAGATCTGTGTGTGTGTGTGTGTGTGTGTGTGTGTGTGTGTCGGTGTCAAATTACGCGCACACACACACAGTACACATGAGTAAAGTGTGTGTGTGTGTGTCGGTGTCGGTGTGTGTGGGGCACAGTGTCAAATTACGCACGCGCACACAGAAGTGAGTGGGAGATGTTGATTATACCAGTAAGAGAAGAGCACTAAGACCCAGCAAGGGAGACGATTACCCATAATTCCTGCAGCGCGAGAGAGAGAAAAATCATTGGCTCAGTTGTGATCACTTGCCGCTCGGTGTCAAAATAAGAGTCACATGCATGATACATGATAGTCGGCGCTCGTAAACTAATACTTGCTCGGTTTCCGATTAAAGATTTATTAAAAATCTTTGCTCGGTTTTGCGGAACACTCGTAAACCAGGTTACTCGCAATCCGAGGTTCCACTGTATTTTAAAATTGCGATTAATCATGATTAATCACAGACTATGACTATTAAAAAATTTAATTAGTGCTGTCTATAAATTAAAGTTACAATATTTTAGTTTTTACTCTTTTTTTTGTCTGTTTGTTTAAGAACCGTTTACTCAAAGTGCAAATACTTTACATACAGTAGCTGATGCCTATGACAAGGAATTACAGTAAATGCGGGAGCATTGTGTTGTGTTGAAACTGTGTTTTACAAACTCAAGATGCAAAATGTTACGTCGTCTTCTTGGAAACGAGGTGGAGGAGGAGGATGGAGGGAGGGAGGGAGGGGCGGGGGGGGTCTGAAAATCAGATGGGCCTTTTCTCAGATGAAAGCAACGATCCTTTATAATATCTTAAAATAACTCTGGGGGTCATCACACCTCCTGATCGTCCTTCTCTCGTAAATATTTTCCACTAAAGAAAGTTTTTCCGGTATTATACTGTAACAGTCTCCGTTCTGCCTGTAAGTGTGAAGTGTGTCTTTTTTTAATTCCGCCTCGGAAGTGGACGGGGAAGGTGGTGCTGTCACTGCATTCACACAGGAAGCGAGACGTGCCTCATTGTTGGCTCATATTCCGCGTTCAGGCCTCATTGCTCAGGAAATGATTCTCAGCTCCACTGACAGCATGCAGGACAGAGTTTCAGCTCGAACTCCCAAAATAACCGTGCGCACGGCTGAAAAGTGGCTCTGCACCGCCCCATCTCGCCCTCTCGCTCTCTGTAAATTTAGACCCAGCACCAGGGTGAGCTCACACGGGCACGGATCTAACCCTCTGAAATGATAAGAGAAAAGAAAACAAGCAGGCGGATATGATGCACGGGTGGATATCCCCAGTCTCGTCTCACACACACACACACACACACACACACACACACACACACCAGAAGGCCTGCAATATGCTGACTCACAAACTCCCTATCACAGATCAAACATCACCTCATCCATGTTTACACACGACCAACGAGAGGCCAAACGCCGGAAGCCAGGCGATTTTAATACGGACGCGATAATCAAACATGACCCGCATGTGTGTGTGTGTCGTGGTGAGGCAGATGGTAAAGAAAGCAGCTAAATGTACTCTGATATTTCAAAGTCAATGAAGCTGCTTCTACAAACAACCACACAAGACTACACACGCATCTAAATAAAGAAAAAATACAAATCTAATTTAAAATTGAGATATTTCGCTTTAGATCGCTTGATGTGGAGAATATTTGATCAGTTATCAACCACAATTAATTCCTCCAACAAATTTGTATTTATTTATTTATTTATTTATTTATTTATTTATTTTTAACAGAAAAATAAACTGAATTAAATCTTTGTCCGGACCAGTGAATTCCGTCGTGCAAAGCAACTTGATCTCGAAACATCGTCCAGCGTCGACCATCTCCTTCATTCTCGTCCATGCTTTCACGACACCCAGACTTCATTATTATTGGTTTATCCTGGAAACCTCTCATTAAACTTCAGCATGTTCGCCATCCTGCCGTCCCCCCCCCTCCTTCTTACTCCGTCCTCATCACTTACAAAGCCTCCAACGACACCATCACTAGTAGTCCGATCTCCTGCGCCATCGCTCCCTCGTATCAAACCCAGCCGATTCAGACCTTCATCCTATTCCGGGGGGGGGGACAAAGTACCGAACCTGGAGCCACAGAGCCTCCTCAGCACTGAAAATGTCATTTTTTAAGAAGCTTTAAGCAACATTATGCAATGCAACTCCTACCGTATAAGGGAATAATATTACGATTTCGTGTTCACGCAGATGAATCGTATGAGCGAGTTTGACCCTGATGGCCTCCCATAAATCACATCGCGGTTCCCCGGCTGTGTGTGATAACGGCACGTTTAACGCAGATGATAAGACGACAAGTTTCAGAATACATCAAACACAAGACACTAAGAAGACTATGAAGGTGCGGCAGAAGCTGCTTTTATTGCACTTACTGGACGTCAGCGAGTAACTGGAACTTATCGAATTGTTATAAAGTTGTATGATCGGTTTCCTCTAACCAGTGTGTCGTGCATCTCTTTATTCCAACAATAATACAAATAAATCGGAGTATTTTAAAATGGCGATTAATCACAATTTTAGGTTAATAAAAAATTCTCTTGGAGCTGCTGAGTAAAGCTGTTAAACGTGTAGAGGTGCACAAAAATCAATCAATCAATCAAACAATCAATAAATAAATACCGTCATGCAGAAGGTTTTGCTTGAACTACAGAAAAAGAAAAAAAACAGAAGCAGCTCGACCAGAAACCGTGTGTGTGTCGATGAGATTGCAGTCGAACGCTCAAGCCCTTTGCGGCCGTACCTTCCTGTAGACGATCATGTTGGGCGAGTCCTCTTCGGGATCGGCCGCGCCCCCCGCCGCCCCCTGCTCCTGCGAGGCCTGGGCCATGCGCTCCTCCTGTTCCCCCTCCACGACGGAGTGACTGCAGCTCGCCGCCTGAAAACGGAGAAGAGATCAATCGCATGGACCAGATCCCGGAGCGCTTTCCAACAACCCAGCGCTTTGAAGCCAACAAATTACCCATCCGCGGCCGTTTGATCGCCGTGAATGCCGACAGATTAACATTTCATAAGCTCAATACAATATGGTGGAGAGGGAGCGCGGCGTTATGAGTTCATCCAGACAAAAGCGCCGAACATCTGCTCGGTTTGGACAATGAGCGAGGAGAGACAATTAATAAATGAATCAATACATCGGGGAAAACGTTTGACACAGCACGGACGACGGGTTGCGTTTGCTCTCTTGTATCCGCCCAGCTGTGTGAAACACCGGGACGGCCTCAGGGTGCGTTTCAGTGCTTCTAGTGTAGGAACAATGCTTTCATTGCAAGATATCGCAAAAACCCAGAGTGACTCCGATACTTTCTTTTCAACAGAGGGTCAATTCTTTATGCACTTTATGTCTTTGTATAATTATAACACAGACGGCTTCTTCTTTTTTATGGTTATAATAATTAGTATCTATAAATCACCTAATTAAACGAAATTGAGACAAAAATCAGTTGATTTCTAACTGCAGTGCGAGCAAAAATGGACGCCTGACTTTAGATTTGCACGAAAGAAGAGCAGCGTGCAGTGATCCGTTTTTTTTTTTTTTTTTTTGGGGGGGGGGGGGGGGGGTGAACCTGGTGCTGAAACAACTCACGGAGGAGCATAAACAGAAGGATTTGGATATCTGCAAACAGAAATTGGAATGATTCTCTTTCCTTCCGAGACACGGATTCATCACTACGAGCCTTAGAGGGAGAGAACAGAACGGAAACATCTTCCATCCTTAAACCACTGAGAAAAAGCTCAGAAGTCGACCGTCAGCTGGAAAATTCATCTTACAGTTTTCTGGGATTCTCGGGGACCAGAAGTATCGGGACAACAATCAACAGCGCTCATTACAGTGAGACGCTTATTGACAATCGAAGGGTAAACGTCAGCCTAAACACGGAGGACTGATATCCGCGGGTGCCGTGATCTCGCGGTACGATGCGCGTCCACACACTTCTGTGTGGATTACGAAAGCCGGTTGACAGACGGACAAAGTTTATTGTTTGTAGCCTAAAGGATTTAATTAAAGGATTTTCATTCTGGTCTTAAAGGTGATCCTTATGGTTTTGATTATGTTGCTTTGTTCCATTATTTATGAACTATAAATTCTGTCTGCCAAAACACAGTATGGGGGCTGATTTTTTTTTATTTTTTTTTTTTTATTGTGTTACACATATAATACAGAAAATGTGTGTACAGTATGAAAGAAGCTACCTCTGAAGTTTATGCAACATTGCTAACTTCATCCGTTTTGGAGGGATGATTTTATACGTGACCCAAAACCGGCCATTTCTCAGCGTTCTACTGTCTCACTTCAAACAATAATCATTTAAAATGCAAATGAATCAGATTTCTTTATGAGTATTAGTACTAAAACTGGTGTAAGCTTCTAGAAGCACGTGACCTGTACAAATTGTTGCTTGAATTATTATTAAAAGTATTCTGTTTTTTAGTAAAAGCTTAAAGAGGAAAAACGATCTGTAGTGTCCGTAACCATGTCAAATTCATGTTGCAATATTTTAACAGTTTAGGATTAATTAGAATGATACACCTTTTCAGGTTTGTGTCTTTTCGTGTGAAATCTAAAATCGGCCGAGTTTCATCTGAACGACAGTTAAGACCGTTGAAAGATTTGAATTCGAAAAAGTTCCGGATTCTAAAACATCAAAGGGCCTGAAACTGTGTTTAGCAAGTGGGTTTCTTTTTCTCTGATAGAAATAAAAATGTGTAGCATATTTACAAAAAAAAAAAAACAAAACAAAAAAAAACAAATCATGAATCAGGAGATAAGAAGCGTTAAGTATTCTGAAAAATTATGTTATATGATACTATTTCGAAAAGGTATTTTTTCACCTCCGTTCAGAATCACCTTCTAACTCCACGCTCGCTCCTGGTGTTTATTTCTTTCTACGCTGTAAAACATTACTGGAGGCGTTTATCCAAAACACACAAGAATCTCTACAATCTGAACAGCTGATATTGAGATGTTTATCTGCTCCTTCTGCTCTGTGAAGCTTCATAACGGCTCTAATCTGAGCTGCTGCTTGAGGTTAGTTGGTGATTTCTGAGGCTGGTGACTCTAAATGAACGTCTCCTCTGCAGCAGTAAGTTTGGGTCTCACCTTTCCTGGGAAGGTCTTCAGGAGGGACAGTTTCATCATGGAGCTCGCTGGGGTTTACACACACACTCGACTCAATACTGTTCTTGTAGGAACTGATCCAGAACAGCCGACCTTCATGACTTACAATAACAACTGACTGTTAGTGTTGTTGTTGTTGTTACATAATTACAGACATGTTGTTTTATAGTTCGGAAATCTCCAGTATTGTTGTAGAATGTAGAAAATAAATCATTAAACAAAAACAATGAAATTTGCATGTGATCCCAAACGTCTGTGTACATTAGGTGAGACACTTTTTAGCACCAGCACCATGTTTTGGCCGTGTACAGTATATACTGTACTGTACTCTAGCATTTATTTCTTGTACTATGTACAGTACTTTTGTCTTTTGTCCTGTTGTGGCCATGTTGTATTGTTTCCTCCTGTGTCACTTTAAGGGCTTCAGGATGTTTTGCACCAGGAATATCATTAACGACAGGGTTGTATTGGTAACTCGGGATCGTCACACTCACCCTGCATCGATGGTTTTACTGTAACAGCACGGCAGCGCGTGATTAAACCAGGTCACACTTCACTATGCATTTTAGTCAATTATTCAGTTTAGGGTTATGTCAAGAATAGTTTATACTGTAGGTTATAGATTTGGGGGTGCACACACACACACACACACACACACACACACACAGAGCAGATCTGGAGCGTGGAAACCCACACACACACCATCAGCAGGCATTTGTTCCTCCTCATGTTGCAGGATTTTCTCTAGAGACGGCCAATCGATACAACAGGATACCAAGCAGGGCTTCAGACGCTGTTGTGGTCGCTGTCTGATTTTTTTTTTTTTCCCTTTCCGGTGACACGGTCGAGCCGTCCGCAACACGGCTGCGAGCGAGCGAGTCAGGATGCATGCTTGTGTGTGTGACAGATACAGTACAGTAGGGCCTACTGTACATACTCTAGATTTTTAAAAGCTTTTACATCGTAGCAAAAAAGTGTTTGGTCCCATGCATCGCTTCAATGGGAAATCCGACACCTGGACTAGCCAGTGTTGACCTCTAGCTTTGATCGCTATCGCTGTTTGTACAACAAACAACCAGGAAAGCGTCCAGTGGGGCAGCGCTCGAGAAACTCAAAACTCATCCCTGAACGCGGTTCACTCTGGACAATCGAAGCTTCCAAACAGCGTGCTGATTATGTTGATATACTGATATAATTGTCTGAATAACGGATCACATTTCGTTTTTCTTTTTTTTTGGATTTTTTCCCCCGATTTTCTCCCTAATTTAGTCGTGTCCAATTCCTCCCCGTCACTAGGGGGCGCTCCCACATTAAGGCTACTACTACCACTCAGCCGGGAGGGCCGAAGACTATCACGTGTTTTCCTCCGAACCACGTGACGCCAGCCGACCGCATCTTTTCGAACTGCTCGCTCGCGCACCGTTGGGGACGGCGTAACACACTCGGAGGACAGCGCTATCCGCTCCCTCTGCTGCGCGAGCTCACAGACGCCCCTGACTGGCTGTAGAGCCGTGATTAATGTGGGAGCACTAAGTACCTCTCGTCCCCCCCCCTCTGAGAGAGCTCGGCCAATCAGCTCTCTCTAGACCTCCGGCTGCGAGAGGTTACAGCACCACCCGGGATTCGAACTAGCGATCTCCGGATGATAGGGCGAGCGCTTTACCCACTGCGCCACTCGGCGACACGGATCACATTTCTGAAAAAGTAACCGTGTACTTCAATGGCGGACCTACCGTAACGCATTCAATTACTTGTTACATCAAAAAAGTAATCCGAGTACTCGAACGCGTTACTTTGTAACACTGCCTGTGATCGATTGGCACCCTGTCCGGGATGTACCCCGTCGCCCCTTTCGTACTTTAATTACTAAAAAGCCAATATTCAGAAACTGAAGCTCCCTCTTTACGCTCTTCACGGCGTATCCAAGAAACACGATCGTCAAACAGGACGCGTTCGACTCGGAGCCGCCATCTAATTCCACTCCTAATGAAATTTCACGCGCTGCGCCAAACTTGCTAGATTTGTACTCCGCTAAAAGCTGCTGGAGATGTTTAGATGCTGGCGGTATAAGGTGCTAGATAAACAAACAGCGTCGTTATTGAGTCTCGCCGAGTCCCCGTTCACGTCTCACCTCATCTTCCGTGTGTTAGTCACGGCCTTATCTGTTCATAAATACAAGCCGGGCCTTTTAAGTGCCTTTTACTCTGGTGTGCGTTCCATCTGTACACTGTGTGCATGTGTGTGTGTGTGAGTGTGTGTTACCACGAACCGGAATTTTTTGCGACATAAAAAAAAAAAAAACTACTCACTTGTGTATGAAACCCATATAACAGGAATCTAAAGTCTGTCTTCTGTTTTATACATACATCCCAACAAACGTAATTTATCCCTTATTTAAATGTGTTTAAATAAATAATGAAATAAATACTAATTTAACTGTACCTATATAGTGTAATTACCTAAATGCATATTGAACAACATTTAAAAATAATTATTTTGAGAAAGGAACATGTACTCTATCCATCCATCCATCTAGGAACCTCTGTGGTCCAACCAGGGGCTGTGAAAGCTGATGTGGTTTGTCGTTGTATTTATTCCCATTTCGTACTGCTGTGCTAGGACCTCCTGTCAACTTTCACACACTAGGGACAATTTGGAACGGCAGTTGGCCTGATCTGCATGTCTTTGAACTGTGGGAGGAAACCCACCAAGCACGGGGAGAAACATGCACACAGACCCCGAGGCGGGAATCGAACTCAGAACCTTGAGGTGCGAGGTGACGGTGCTAACCACTACAACACCGTGCCACAAAATGTACAATATGGATGTCAACATAGATTTACTTTTTTTATTTATTTATTTACATTTATACAGTACTGTGCAAAAGTCTTGACACCCCTCCCCACACCACACACACACCTCATTTCTTCATATTCATTTATGCAAATTAAATTTAAACATGTAATGGGAAGAACTTTTTACTGCGACAGGCTTCAAAGTGCCTAAATATTCAATTTAATAACTAACTATTGCTCAAGAGTACATTAAACGTACCAAAAAAATCTGGAAACAACATACAGAATGAAGGAGGGGGGGGGTGCCAAAACTTTTGTTTTCAAGTTATCGAGAGATAAAGATTCATAATGGATAGCTAATTAATTTAACAAGTAATGTTTGTATCCTGGAACATAACAGTGGTCGCTCGAGCAGTTAAGGCTCTGGGTTACTGATCAGAAGGTCGGGGGTTCGAGTCCCAGCACCACTAAATTGCCCCTGTTGAGCCCTCAAGTAAAGCCCTTAACCCTGTCTTCTCCAGGTGGTGCTGTATCCTGGCTGACCATGCGCTCTGACTCCAGCTTTCTAACTGAGATATATGAGAAAAAAATATTTTATGTTCTTGACAAATAATTTAATCTTAATCTTAGAAGTTGAAAATTTCAAATTCAAGAAGTGAAGAATTTATGAAAGTCTCCATACATGGAAGAAACTAAGAGTGCTCGCCCTATCATCCGGCGATCGCGAGTTCGATTCCCGGGTGACGCTGTAACCTCTCCCTAGGTCTAGAGAGAGATGATTGGCCGAGCTCTCTCAGAGGGGAGGGATGAGAGGTACTTGGTGCTCCCACATTAATCACGGCTCTACAGCCAATCAGGGACGTCTGTGCGCTCACGCGAGCGGATAGCGCCATCCTCCGAGTGTGTTACTCCACCTTCAACGGTCCGCGAGCGAGCAGTTCGAAAAGATGCGGTCGGCTGGCGTCACGTGGTTCGGAGGAAACACGTGATAGTCTTCATTCTCCCGGCTGAGTGGTAGTAGTAGTAGTAATAGTACCCTTAATGTGGCGCCCCCTAGTGACGAGGAGGAATTGGACACGACTAAATTAGGGAGAAAATTGGGAAGAAAAAAAAAAAAAAGACCTTTTTAGGAAAATATAACTTTACTTACATATAGTAACTTTACTTTTGTTATTTTTTTCACAGTATGTTAAGATCCCTGTGAGATCCTAACATCCTGTATCTGCTGTTTAACATGGCATTGTTTAGGCCTGTTAATTTCCCCGGAGTACGGAGACTTATTGACTCCCAACACGTTGTATTCTTACTTCATCAGCATGTAAAGACCTTAATGAGTCTAATATTGTGAGATTCTATTAATAATGGACAGGGGAAAACATATGACATTTGATTTATCACATGCAACTTGGCCCAGGTCATGTGACCTAAACACTTTAATCAGTAAAATAAAATTCTACTTTTATGAGATCACATTAGGGGGGGGGGGGGGAATCTGATTTGCAATACAGAAATACAAAAAGCAGAGAAAGTTTGCCGCCAACACACACAGACACACTGGAGATCCATCTGAATGTCTGGATATAACTACAAAGTGAATTTTGCCCTTTAATGATGGTCTGATACCGGTTACATAACATAGCAGTGTTTTTAAATCGAGTCACGTGTCGCTGCAGGAAAGCGCTGAGATTTTTACCCAGCCTGCAGCCCGATTGGTTTTGATCGTGAAATACATCACGTCCAGATCGATCCAGTTCAGAGCCGTCTGTTCGTTAACACGCCAACCGTACGCCAGGTAATTGGGGATTTCCTTACTTACGCCTGACGTCTATCTGATTTAATTAAAACAAAATTCAGCGGCAGAAGTTGGTTCCCTCCTCAGCCGAATCTTTCCCGACCACAGATCTGGAAATCGTCCTTCGTTTCACGTTAAGACTGAAGTCGGCTTTGAAGCTTCGTCGGAGCAGCATGTGCATCCAAAGCAGTCCGTCCCTCCCCTCCCCTCCCTCTCTCGTGCCTCACCAGCACTCTTCCCAGGTGCATTGCTGTATATATCCGGATGCGTGCCTCCCGTCACGCTCAGCTTAAGCCAAGGTCGATATGATTTACATTTTTTTAGCCAGTCCTCGTAAAAGGATGTAAAACCTTTGCAGTTGTTTTGGCCAGGACTAGTACCGTCACCGCCTCACCTCCAGCTGGACTGGATTTTATTGTGGAATACGCGTTAAGGTTGTTAGCAACTATTCACTGTGATTACAGGACAAAAAGTGATCTACAAAGATAAACCTTTGCCTTACGTATATCCATCCATCTTCAACAGTTTATCCAAAGTCTGGTCATGGGGGAACATGTTCCAGCGGGGAACCCGAAACCTCCTGTTCCTCAGCCACCTAGTCCTCAGTCTGCACCTGTGGCCTCCTCCCAGCTCTAGTGAGACGTCCTGGTGACATCCTTACCAGATGCCTGAACCACCTCGACCTACTCCTTTCCTTTTACGCAAAGGAGCACTGGTTCTACTCAGATCATCCTATCTCTAAAAGAAAAGCCAGCTACCCTCCAGAAAAAAAAACCTTCTTGTATCCGCGATCTTGTTCTTTCGGTCATGACCCAACGCTCATGACCATGGGGGAGGGTACAGTAGGAGTGAAGATCGACTGGTGAGATCAATAGCGTTGCCTTATGGCTCAACTCTCTTGCAGTAAAGTGATCGCAATGTCTCCCATGCTGCTCCGATTCGCCGGCCAACATCACGCTCCAACATCCCCTCACTCGTAAACCAGACACCGAGACACTTGACCTCCATCACCTGGGGAAATGACTCGCTCCCTTCCTGGAGTAGATTAGCTTAAATACAATGCATTATCATGTAAATGTAATTTAATTATTTCATAACTACTTTTTAAAGGTAAATATTTAATAAATTTTAAGCTTAGTTAGGAAACTAATTAAGCAATTTTTTTGTTACATTAAGTCCCCTACATACGAACATGTTCTGTTCCAAGAGCTCGTTCGTAAGTCGAATTTGTTCGTAACTCCAACAAACATTGTCTAGGTACAGTACGATACTAACATAACTGCTGCAACTGTTTGTTTTTTTTGGGGGTGGGGGTGTTAATCCAAATATTGAAAAAACATATAGGTCTTACATTGTCATTTAAAGTTTGCCAGAGACGCCGCTGTGCAGACGGCTTGCTTTTGCACTTGCTTCCAGACATCCAGGGATTCACAGTCCACGCAGGTGACAATGTTCGCCGTACATGTGGCCTAACGTCTGTACAGTGGAACCTTGGATTATGAGCATAATTCGTTCCGGAAGTGGGCTAGTAATCCAAAACACTCGTAAACCAAATCATCATTTCCCATAAGAAATAATGAAAACTCAAATTATTCGTTCCACAGCCCCCAAAAGTAAATACATAACAATAATTAATACAATCTATAAAATGAAAATAAAACACATTAATCTGCACTTTACCTTTAAAAAAGTACAAAGTGAGAGAGTGACGCTCGGTGTCAAAATAAGAGTTGCATGTGTGAAGCATGATACTCGGCGCTCGTAAACTAATACTTGCTCGGTTTCCGAATAAAAAAATGATTCAAAATCTTTGCTCGGTTTGCGGAACACTCGTAAACCACGTTACTCGTGATCCAAGGTTTTACTGTATTTGTATCTGTGAAAGTTCATAACTCGGATGTACACATGTAGGGGACTCACTGTATTTCTTTTCCCCCCACCTGCAGTACTGCTATGACCCAACAGGGGCAGCACACATCCGGCAACAAAGTTTTTGAAGTTGGCGGCTAAAGACAATGTGCTTACAAATGTCAGTAGCCTGCTAGAACAGGATTACTTTCATTGTTATCAAAATACAGATGTACAAAAGAAACAACATATTATTGCATAATAATGAAAGGGGAGAAAAACAGTCCTGGAAGAGTCGCATCATAAGGTGGCGACCCTGGGGTCAGACGGTGCTATAAAAATCCCCTGCGCTAAGACTTGTGTATTTTCTCAGCAATGATGGGAATGGTGTTGATTTTTCTGACACACACACACACACACACACACACACACACACACACACATATATGGTGGACAGAGATTAAACAATCAAGCACATGAGTTATCCTTTAAGAGAAAGAGTGGCTGGAAAGTGGAGCACAGAGACCGTGTGTGTGTGTGTGTGTGTATGATCCCCTGACTGTGGTGACTCTCTCAGATTAGAGCCCCACCGGGCTCCTGAGCAGCAGCTGTCACGTTCCCAGTGTGCCAGTGTGTGTGTGTGTGTGTGTGTGTGTGTGTGTATGTGATCAAGTGCTTAACATGACAGTAACGAATCCTTTCTTTCCTTCCTTTATGCACTGCTACAGATGGTCTACATTAATAAACTTCCTCGGCGCCTGCGAGGTGACCTCTGTCCTGTTTAACATTTTAGAGAATTGTAGAATTAGACTAGGTGTGTGTGTGTGTGTGTGTGTGTGTGTGTGTGTGTGTGTGTGTGTGTGTGTGTGTGTGTGTGTGTGGTTGGGGAAGGTTTAAACGGGTCTGTTTCAGCTGCGTGATCAAAACATAACGTATCAGTATTTAACATTCGTCATGTAAATTTTCCCTTTAAAGTACATCAAAGGGTTTTTTTGTGATGATGCGGTGATGTCACAACGAGTCTCCCAGCCGACCAATCAGCAGCCTCGCTTTATTAAACTCTCTGACACACATACACACACACACACAGTGCAGGTGCACACTGTACGACACTCTTCTTCTCTCTCTTCCTTACACTTTTATTTGATTTTCCCTCTTTTTCTTTTCATGTCTCCATCACCCCTCTCCTCGTCTCTTCACTCTTTCTTCCTCTCTCCTGTCCTCCTGCCTCTCCCTCTTTTCATCCTTCTGTATTTTCTGTCCTCATCCTTTCCTGCCCTAGCTTCTGATTTTCCGTCAGTTTCTTCCTTCCTTCTCCGTTTCTTTTTCCTCCCTTTCACTCATTTTCTTTTCTCTCTCACGTCTCCGAGAGAGAGATCAGAATATTTCATTTACTAATGAACAGAACGTCGTGTTTCATCCGACTCATGATGTCAAACCCTTTTCCCCTCTTTTTACCTTTCCTGCCTTCCATCTTTCTTTCTCTCTTTCAGCTTCATTCTGCATTTCTTCTTCTCCTTCACGATTTCCATCTATTCGTTCCTTCCATCTCTCTCTTTTTCTCCTCCTTTCTGCTTCATATCAGCTCCTAAAAATCTTGTCTTTTCCTTTAGTCGTATTGATTTCTTCCCGTCTTCCGTCCAGATCTTTCGTCCGTCCTTTTCTCTTTCTGCTCTATGTACATGTCCTCTCTCACTCGTTCTCTGTAGCGATTATCCTCTACCGGGTCTATCCCAGGGAAACTCGGGGCACTCGGCAGGGTACACAAGGACACACACACACACACACACACACACACACACACACACACATTACGGGCAGTTTGGGTACATGCATTATTCTAATCTTGCATGTCTTTGGAGGTCTGTGAGATGAAACCTCAGTACCGGGAGGAAACCCACCATTGAGCACGGAGAGAACACACACACACTCCACGCACACACACTCCACGCACGCAGACAGAGACCCGAGACGGCAATCGAACCCGGACCCTGGAGGTGCGAGGCAACAGTGCTAACCCCTACACCAGCATACCGCCCTCCTCTCGTCCTTTCAGCCATTATTTTTTCTTCGGTCTTTATTTATTTATTTATTTGTTTATTTCTCACCACGTCTTCCTCCCTCTGTATTTCTTTCCTTTCCTTCTATCCTTCCGTTTCTCCGTCTTTCTGCTATTTACAGAAAAACGTATTTCTCTCAAAAACAAAATGTACACTTTGCGATTGTGCATTAGTGCCGAGAGAGAGAGGGAGAAAGAGAGAGAAAGAGAGAGAGAGACGGGGGGGGGGGGCAGTCAGGGGGTGATGTGAGTGCTGGAGTGTGAAGCTCTCGGCTGGGAGGTGATGCACCTGCCGCCAGATGTGCTGCTATTAAGAGAAACGGAAACAGCTGCATTTCCACCAGGCTCTCGTCTTGGCACGTTCTCGAGCCAAACGGATCCTCATAATCACCTCTCTCTCTGTCTCTCTGTCTCTCAGCAATTAAAAACACAGGAGCGTCTCTTAGACCTCGAACCAGGCGCTCATGCAGGTCCTGACCCTGAAACCCGAGGTGTCATTTGGCGCGAAACGCTCACAGATGTCCAAGTACAAAACACACACACCCACATATACATACACACACACACACACACACACACACACACACATACACATCGTCCCTTCCATTTCCCACCCGTCCCTCAACTCCTTTCCCAAACAGCTGGAAGTGTTCATTACCTTAGCAACAAATTCCCGCCGTGTGCACATCCTCCTCCGAGCTCGCGCTCACCTCCTTAGCAACCAAATAAGAGCAGGTTCATGATGAAAACCAGGGGACGAGGGAGGAGAGGACAGGAGCGCCTTAGTTCCTCTCGCTGTAGGACGAGGACAGCTGCGGCAGTCTTCCCTCCCTCACTCTGTCTCTGCGTCTTTCTCTCTCTCCCTCACACACACACACACACTTCTGCTTCGTCTTCTTCTCCTCCCAGGACAGATGGCAGCGTGGGTGTCCGCTGTGCCGAGTACAGTGTGGTCAGGTAGAGTGGGAAGATCCTGGTGTGTGCGTGTGTGAGAGTGTGCAGCCGGACGCATGCGAGCGCAAGAGTGTATCAGAGAGAGAGAGAGAGAGAGAGAGAGAGAGAGAGAGAGAGAGAGAGAGAGAGGGAGGGAGGGAGGGAGAAGAAGCTAAAGAGGGAGGTGTAGAGGAGGGTGGAGAGAATATGAGAATCTCCCATATGTTCGTCTGGAGAACAATTTGAGAGAGAGAGAGAGAGAGAGAGAGAGAAGTGCAGACACTGGACTGATGATGATGATGATGTCTTTAATCTGGCTTTTCTGCATCTTTTTCTCCCTCACCATCACAACAGCCAAAGCAGATCAGCTCAGCCAACTGAGAGGTTCGAGGCATTTTAGCAAACAGCTTAAAAAGTATGTACAAGGAAAAAGAATGGAAAGAATCCAAGGGGTGTTCAAGTCAAACTGGGACTTTTGATTTCTGCAGAATGAATAAAAACTGTCTCTATAGAATCCTCACTGCTACAGTAATGCTCTTTATCCCAGTGTGTGACAAGTGCTCGGACACCATCAAGGTAGAACGTTTTTCTCAGGACGTCGGAGCCGGGAATCACCGGCCTCCCGGGAACTCCTTGTGGAAATGGAGCGAGATCGGGACTGTACGATAACTCCCAGTCAGGGTCCTGTAACGTGCGAGCGGTGCTGGTGAACGACTGTGTTGAGAAAACAGAGAAAAGTCTAAATTAAATTAAGGGTTTGTAATGTTGAAATGTAATACATGGTAGCAATGCGTGATTCTACAGTTTTAATGTTTTACATAAAAAGCAAAAACACCACACCGCGCCCCCATTAAGGGGGGAGGGGGGGGGGTATAATTAGATTTTTTTTTTCATGTTTACACACACACACACACACACACACAGGAGACCCAGCTGAATGTCTACACATGACTAAAAAGTGATTTTTACATAACAGGTCCCCTGAAGCCACGTTAAGTTTCAGGGGAATAAATTCTGCAAACATGAGCTCGAGGCGCTGAAGTGGTGCTGCCGTGACTGACATGCATCTCTCTCTCTCTCTCTCTCTCTCTCTCTCTCTCTCTCAGGAGACAGCTGGACCTCCACAACACCGACTCAGCTGCGCTTTCTGATCCGTCCGTTTTTCCCGTCCTCTCCGCTGGGCCCCGCCCCCCCCCCCGAAGGCCTCTCGCCACCCCGCACGCCCACGCGCCCCCGTCCTCCGTGCACCTGCGAGGTAAAAGTCTTTATTTTTTTCATTTCTCCTCAGGTTCAGATGGAAAGCAATGACGCAAGGCGAAGTCGAGTGTGTAAACTGAGCTCCTGCGCTCGGTGACGTGACTCACCAAAGCAAACAGCACCGTAAAAAAAAAATCATATTTATATATATATCGTTAAGGATTAGCCGAGTGTGTGCGAGAGGGGAGATAAGAGCTGATAAACAAAGACCTCAGACGGGATCGGCGACGTCCAATGAGGAAATCACGTACGTCACGTCGCACAACTTAAACAGTGTGTGCGTCCTCCAGCGAGGCAGCGGTCGCCCCGACTCACACTCATTAAATGAAACAAAACACAAACGTTTACCGAGATTTTTAAGTTTGAACACCGTGACTTAAACCTAAAAAAATAAATAAATAAATCTACAAATAACAACGTGTGATGTTGTCGGACAAAACACAGTACTGGTGCTGATTTTGCCGAAGAGGCCACATCTGAAGTTTATGCAACATGGAAGTGATCAATCTCGCTTCCCTAAAAAAAAATGTCAAGTTGCTAACTTCAGCTGTTTTGGTAGAGACGATTTTATATGAGCGCCAGAAATGGCCATTTCTCAGCGTTATACTGTCTAGAATTGGTGCGCGCTTCTAGAAGCACATCACCTGCCAGAACTGTTGCTTAAATAGTCTTAAGGTAAGAAGCTTGAACAGCAAAACGCCAACGTGTGTAGTGTCCGTAACCATGCCAAACTCATCCTAACAATTATCATGTGAACTCTACCGTGTCATCAGAATGACCGTTGCGATTGTTGAAAGATTTAAATTAAAAAGTAATGGACTTTAAAAACATAAAAAGGGGGCGCGTCTGAAGATTCTCAGTCATCCAGGTCGTCTGGAGGTTGAGTCATGTCAACTGGACGACTTCTTCGACTACGCATCCAAGTAGATAAGTAAAGTTGTAAAGTTCCTTCGGCGGTAGATTGTTTAAAACAACGGGAAAGTGACTGCGCCATTGACAAGGCGACCTGCCACCGCCTGTCCCCTGGAGAGACCGCTCGGTGTCTTTATGGACCTCCCAAGGTGGAGTCAACGTTGGTCCGACGTCCTTTCATCAACGTCATTGTAACCTTCCAGGCTGTAACGGTCAGATAAACATCACTACAACCTTCTGAAAAGCAGAAATTCCTACTGGGTGAAACATATTCCGTACTTCTATTTGTATCCGTTGGATTCTGGATTCTGATTGGTCAGAAGATGCTGTTAATCGTTTCTATAGCCACGGCTCAGGTCACAGAGAACAACAGTCTTTCCGTTAATGCGAGTGTGTGCACGTACATTACACAACACACACACACACACACACACACACACACACACAGTGCGCCTTGGCGCATAAACAGAAACACTTATCTGTCGGGATTTATTTTAACTTTTTTAAAAGGTTAAGTGCAGGTCAATTTGTTTTATTTTTACTTTATACATTGTATTAATTATTTTTAAGTTTTTTTTTTTTTTTGGGGGGGGCTGTGGAACAAATAACTTGAGTTTTCAATAATTTCTTATGGGAGAATTCGATTTGGTTTACGTTGTGTTAACGAGTGTTATGCTCGTAATCCAAGGCTCCACTGTACTCGCTTTCAGAAACCTGGAATGAAAGACGCGGACTGAAGCGCACCATTACGACGATACGTATGAAATAATCAGGAGGTGAAAAGATGCCCGAGACATTTTCAGTACTGTATACGTCAGCATGCACAGTTCTAACAGCTTCCACACACGGTACTCGGCATCACGCAGCACTGTGTGTTCATGTTTTATTTCATTCTGCAGTCTCAGTTACTCGTCTACACCTTTGAGGAGCCACGAGACGCTCGTGACTGAGGTCAGGAGCTCATAATAATCGATCAGAATTCATTTTCGTAAATAACACCGTTGTATCCATATTGATAAAAGGCTATCTGGGACATTTCATTGAAGTGTTACAGCGGACGGTTCAAATTAGTGGCACAAAGCAGACAGTGGCACTGAACTTAAGTCGAAGGACGCGCAGAGAGATTGTTAAATGCAATACGAAGGGCGTTTACTGTACATCAAAGCGGGACTTTTGATTGTGCAGAATAACAGAAGAGTAAAAACTCCCTTTATGTCTCTATATAATCTCTTGATGACTTGTCCCAGTGTTTCACTAGTACTCGGACACCATCAAGGTAGAAAGATTTGAGCCGTGATCAGACCGCCTGGCCTCTCAGGACCTCCTTTACATGTGGAAATGTCTTGGCGCGCGCGGCCAGGACTATACCGGGGACGCGTCAATAACTCCCAGCCGAGTTCCTGCAACGCGCAAGTGGTGCTGGTGAACGATTGTGTGTCCAGTTCACACTGACCGATGCGTCTCTTCCTTCCGCAAGTCGTCGAAAAGTTATGACGATTTTCAGGGATCAGACGCTCCGCTCGCTGAATGTTCACGGGAACGACTCCGAGCGCGCTCCGAGCCACCGCGGCCTCGGGGACCATCGTCCACAGACGGACAAGCCCTCTTCATTCAGATGTTTTTCCACGCGCTAACATCTAAGAGTCTCATCAGCGACTGCAACACAAGTGCCGGTTTGATTTGTTTGACGCCCCTGGTAGAAATGTCGACTTCGCTCCCGTTCAGATTCGAAGGAGTGCTTGTCCAACTGACTTGTCTTCTTCTATTGCCTATTCCTAGAAACACTCTTTCCAAAGCTGGAGGTCAGTATGCTCATTTTTCCACGGCTCAATTGAATGATTTAACAGCAGCGTGTCAGCAGGGGCACAAACTTTCAATCTACTGACTGACTTACTACTGACTGACTTTGTTCCCTTAACACATCCGCGAGTCAAACAATCGATATGAAGAGCAAGGTCATGTTTGTGAGGCTAGTCTCTAATAAAGACATCAGGATATTAAGAGAGACGCGAGAGTCCGGTGCGTCACTGTTGCACTGAAACAAACATCACGGGTTACAAATCTCAGTTACGTTCTTGCGACGCAAAAGCTGCACGTTTCAACAAACGTTCACGATGGCGTAGGCGTTTAGTATTGAGCGCGTTTGCCGCCGTACCGTCGTCGTCGTCACATCATCACATCAGAGACGTCCTGACGAGGTGAACGTCGTCCCGGTCCCTGACTGGGAATTCCGATGTGAACGAGCGTACAAACGTACAAAGCGGCTTACAAACAAGTTCCGCTCCGGGAGCGCGTTCGCAAGTCGGATTTGTTCTTAAGTCAGGAATGGAGTCTCATCCGCCTTTGACACGAATATACAATGTAAATCACACCGACCCACTTGACTAAAACTCTGCCCCCGCTTCCACACACCGCCATCATGTGGCCACAAATCTGTAATCGCGCCTAAGGAATGAATCGCACACGCCAAATGTAACGGTGTCGTCTCTGCACCTTTAAACCGCGAGGGGAATCCCGGATGCCATTTTGTCTCTGAGCCTGTTTTCCACTGTAATCGGACTGTGAACTCTCTTTAGTTGAGGATTTCCCAAAAATTAGGATTATTCACCACCAGGACAGATTTACAGGACAGACATTTTCTATCATCGTGCTCCCAGGCTGGTTCATCGAAACCGGTGAGGCCGACTCATTTCTCTTATACACACACTCGCATAAAATATACCGGACTTGAGACATTTTATACATTTCACTTACACACTGAGAATATTGTATATAATTGTAAACATTGGTATCTGGTGCACTGCGGTGTGTATTTCGTGTACAGTACACGTGAGCGGTCCGTTCGGATACACAATCTGATCATTATTAGGTCACATGACCACAATGGTTTTTTTTTTTTTGTTTTTTTGTTGTTTTGTTTTTTTGTCCCCTCCCCAATTAAAACCTCACACAAGACAATGTAATGTTTTCCTAATGATTCAAAGGACAGGTTTGGACAGGAATTGAAGCACAGCGGAGGTTTTCCTGACGCGTGACCGAAAATTCTCAAAAAATTACCAACATGTAAATATTTATGTCAAATGCATGCATAGAATCAATCCAGGCGAAATAGGGCAAAAAGTTTACACAGCCCTTACTGCATTCTGTCTCTCTCTCACACGCACACACACACACTTACACACAGCCTCCATCAACCCTGTAACGCACGGCCACATTAATAATTCACAGTGTGGAAGAGAATCAGGAAATGACTGTCCTGAGGACCTGCTGCATCCCAGAGAGCCAGATATACAGTATTGGTGTGTGTGTGTGTGTGTGTGTGTGTGTGTGTGTGTGTAGGCAGGTTGCATACTGATTCAGAAATTAATAAAAATCCACCCCAAGCTCATCGTTTCCACTCCCGCAAAGTCGCTTTGCTCCGATCAGCTTTAGGGGAGATTTTACTGATAATTTAATGGATTATAATTTTAAATGATGAAATGACGGCGGCACCAACAGGCTCACGTAGGCCGACTCGCCGCCGCCGCTGTCCGAGGAAGGAAATACTATTCTGATCCTATGCATTTCTTAATGGATAAATCAATAGAATTTTAAAACTGGACTTAATTCCGGTCTTAAAATAGTTTAAGGACTTTAATATTTAATAAAACGGTTAATGAGTTTTATAGAAAGAGTTAAAAGGTTCAATCTAAAAATAATCTGCTGATCTTTAATGTAATCAGTGATATTATTATCATGATTATTATGATTATTATGCTTATTATTATGATTATTTGAGGTTGAAGTCC
Source organism: Clarias magur (assembly GCA_013621035.1). NCBI lineage: Eukaryota > Metazoa > Chordata > Actinopteri > Siluriformes > Clariidae > Clarias > Clarias magur. Next base: position 953,116 of record QNUK01000146.1, on the reverse strand, counting down.
ACGTACACGTCTGTGTGTCTCTCTGTCTCACTTATTAATAGACAGAAATCACATTCTGTAAGGTCGAGTATCTGACGCCTTGTTTACACCAAGTTGTACTTTGCCGAATATATAAATATACAGTACACTGATCTGTCCGTGCATCTTTAAAGTGTACTTGGCCTTCTTTGTTTGTTTGTTTGTTTGTTGTTGTAAGCCATGCTGAGTCACGCTTTCGTTTCCGTTTGGTGAAGATTTGGGCGCTTTGTTGGCGCGTCACCATCACGTCTGTGTCTTACACATACGCTACACGCTTAGACATGTTCACGGTAAACTATCGTGGCGATCAGCTCTGTTCCGTGATGCATAGAGCCACGCCCAGTTTCGGGGGCAAACAGCACTACTGTATACCGTACCGTATTCATCCAGAACGCGCAGTGTTGGAATAAAGAAACCCATCACAAACGGGTTAGAGGGAACCGATTATAATACAGTTTTATAATATCTCAAACGTTCACATTTCAACCAACGTTACGGTCAAATCTCTCGGACGGGACCGGCGCTGCATGCGGTGGATGGGGCGTGGCCGGGGCTCGGCTCAAACCGTGACTTTCAGATCCAAAAATCAACAACCTCAGGAGCCTTAGCCACCTGAGCCACCGTTCCCACGTCTGACATTTGATAGATTCTTGTCAGAACACTCGCCCTTGAAGGACGCCCAAGGTCACGACACGGGTTTCATCCAAACTTCCATCTCGAAGCTTTTAATAATGAATCTCGTGGTTCAGCACCTGGTGACGTTTCCTCAGTCGTCGTATGATCGGTGTTAAACGTGCCGTTATCACACACAGACCGATAACCGCGCTGAGATTATGGGAAGCAATTAAGCTCTAGTTTAATTGTAATTTATAGTCCATTAAAAAAAAAAAAAAAAGAAGAAAAATAGTGAAATCTTTATTATTTTATCGTACGAGGGATTTAGACCACAGCGCTGCTAAATTCTGGATTCTGATTGGTTAGAAGGAAAAAAGGTGCAGCTGCAAATCCCCGGTTCATATTAAAGTCAAATATCAACCGGAAACATTTTTATACCAAAGAACTTCGTCTACATGTTTGTTTATTTTATTTTTTGTATTAATATTTTGGGATGTTGATTTTTTTTTTTTTTGTTGTTGTTGTTAAATTCAGCTGTATTTACCTAAAGATTCTCAGTCGTCCAGGTGTGAGCTTACCTGCGGGTTTGGCCGTGTCACATGGACTTCTTTCTTGTTAGGTAGAAACGTTTCTCTACTCGTCCAGGAGCTTCTTCAGTCTGAGAAGATCCAGCCGTCTCCACTGGCCCACCAGAAAACCACGCCTCCAGACTCCGCCTACTCTCACCTTCTCCACTGTTCATCCAACGAGCCTTTTCATGCAGAGGAAGGATCCATGACCCGGGTACGTACATGTACAAACGTGTGGAATCAGACTGAAGCCGGGCTGCGAAACATCTACCTGCTGCCTAAGAAAGAAGTCCAGAAGTCCAGCTGTGCCTTCGCCAACCTCTGCTCTCTCTCTCTCTCTCTCTCTCGATGAGAGATAAACACAATGAAATAAACACAATGTTCTGTTACCAAGAAACTGTGGAATGTAAACTCTTTGTCCTGAAGATGTCGGGAAAACTTAACGTGTCACCGCTTTACCTCCGACACTGGAGACTCCTTCCATAAACCATAAACAGGAAACATTACATCAATCCATGGACGAGCCCCGGTGTGAATGATCTGTTGCCATGGAAACGACCTGTTCTATACAGTAAGTGTGAGCGAGACAAGATGCTAAGATGTTGATCGACACGACGAGCGACTGGCTCCCTACAGACGCCTCTCTGCTGGATCCGGGCCATCACGTGCTGAAGATCATCCGAGTCAGAACACAAGTGTCTGGAGATCTCCGTGGATGGGGGGGGGGGGGGGGTTTAGTGACGCTTCTGTTTAGCTCGATATCTAATGCTCACGTCGTATCCTGCTGCTGAAAGCTTTCCAGATCACTCTCGATCCGTGCACTCAAGCCTCACACACACACACACACAAACTTCCTGTTCCATTAAACCCTGCTGCACATCAGCGGCGCTTCAAGCCCCTTTACCCGATTGCACACACGACCATCAGCCCGGGTCCTGACGCTGCTCTTTTACAGCCATCACACCGTACGTCCTCAAGGCCAGGGCTCTGCCAAGACGAGCAGCCACAGGCAAACAGGGCGATATTTTAAAGTCATTATTATTATTATTATTATTATTATTATTATTAATGCTTTATTAATAAACTGCCTACTCTGTTTAGGATTAAAAGGAATTAAAAGGTTTATTCCACTGCAAGAAAGATCTCACAGTTTGCTACAATGTTATTTCATAATAATAATAATAATAATAATAATAATAGAAAAATAAAAGAAAAACAGAGTAGCCAAGAAAACAAGCATATTTTAAACAACATTAACGACAAGCCGAACAGCCTGGAATTTAATTGCACATGTTAAAAAAATAAATAAATAAATAAATAAAAAAATTTAATTAAATTAAAATATAAAAAAAAATAATAATAATAATAATAATAATATATATATATATATATATATATATATATATATATATATATTAATTAATTAAAAATGTACAGCGCCATCTGTTGGAATGAACTAAATTTTTCTGTTACCATGAAGTGCGCGTAATGTAGGTGAGAGATTGAGGTGTTTATTAGATTTATTTGTACACGTATATAAAGAAAAGAAATGTACAGCGCCATCTGTTGAATTTTCAGATGAACTAATGATTTTTATTTATTTATTTTTTATGATACAAGGACGTTTTCTATTTACATTTAGAACGAGTACATCTTCTCTTCCCGTGGGCCGATTGTGATGAAACGAGGCCTGTACGCTACCTCAAGCTCAGCCAGATACACCCGTGAGAAGCCCATGAAAATGAGTGCAGGGGTTTTTACATGATGCGTGCACAAACAAACAAAAACCGAGGAAAAATTAAATTCCAAAAACCATCTTGATGTGTTCGGTTACTCATCTCACGTCACGCAAATATCTTTAAATGTACGGACACGCCCACTTTACAGTTTTATTATAAAGGTATAGACTATTATTCCATTATATTCATCATTAACTGAGATATACTGTTATAATACCTTACTTTTTTTTTTATTATTAAAATATAGCTACAATAGTTATATCTTAAAGTTACATTATCTCATGATATAGTTACAATATCTTAATTGAAATAGAATGAAGTATAATCTGTGTAATATTAGATCACCTAGTGCACTTTGATTTGATTGAAAGTACAGCAGATGCACGGTTTTTTCCTCGCTTCTTTTGTATTTATACACTGTACTGTGCATAAATATTTGTTTCTTGATAGTTTATACATTTCTTTTTATTACACGATACTGTGAGAAAAATAAAAAAAATAATTTAAAAAAATTATAATTTATTAGTTTGATACAAATTCTTTTCCTTTGTATTTATATCTGGTACTGTGTACAAATTATTTTTTTATGATGATTTTCCTTTTCTTTCGTATTTATACACTGTACTGTCACTACTTCAGTTTGGAGGGGGCGGGGATCCCAAACAGCCTGGACCTCGCCGAGATGGGTTTGTTTATTTATTTATCTATCAGAAGGAATCAAATATATTCCTCCCACTTTGCTTTGCACCTCTTGTTAGCTTGACTTCATCACTCTTTATTTAGAGGAAACAGGTTCACGTCCCCTTTCCAAGACTACTGGAAATATTCCAATACCCGACCTAAACTCGATCCTCTCCGCCGTCTTCACATTGCTGGAACTGCTGGAGTCATGTGAGCGGAGGTTCTCCAGGGCTCGGTGGAGATCTGCACATTTCTAGAAACATGATTATTCATCAAATTATGTTTGATTTTGTAGACAACAGCTGCGTTTCCTTTTCCATTTTTTTTCTTGCTGAATAACCATTTTCACCTTCAAATGAAGGACACGACGGGTTACAGACTGACTCACAGGAGGATCAGAAGAAGAGCAGCGCCTCCACTTCAGAGGCCTCGACTGATTACTGTCTGCAACACGCAATTATCTGACTGCGGATGGAAGAGAGAGAGAGAGAGAGAGAGAGAGAGAGAGAGAGAGAGAGAGAGAGAGAGCGCACTCTGGTGGAACGGATGGACAAGTGACAAGCTTTTCGCAAGAAAACGTCACATGACATTACACCTACGAGTATAAATTTATTTATTGGGCCAGAAAGCAGCAGGCGGGTCACCTGACTTCGAGAAAACTCTCGACTTCGAGAAAAATCAAGAAAAACTACAGGACCTCAAGTTATTGTTTTAAATTTTTTTCATTTATTTAAGAAACATTTTAACACTGTTATGATGACCGGGAAGTTTTTTTTTTTTTCCCCTTCTCGAAAGCTTAAACCTCTACAAATAAAATGAACGGAATAACGCAAACAATTACTTCTTCATTTTAAACACGGCCGTCTCATGGTTTTGTAAAAGTAACGTGCACGTGATTAAAGTGAGACACATCTAAATTCGGAGGAGGGCGGCAGAGGGGCTTCGTCTTCTCCCCGTCACACGTGATGACGCACGCGAGGAAAGGCAATGACTGATCAGACGTTTATTACGTTATGAAGCTCCATTAACTGTTAACATAGTAATAATAATAATAATAATAATATTTCTTCAAAAAAAAATTACAGCGCAAATAAAATTTAAATCTGGAAGAAAAAAAAAAAAGAAAGTTAACATTCACATTCAAAGTAATCTGAAGTGGAATATTGAACAAAGTGACGAGTAAACAATAGTTATGGAGCTTAAACGCTGACAAAAACATATATTTGAATAGAAATTTAAAATGTTTGAATTGGATAGTGTTTAAAAGTAAATTTACAGACGTTTACCTCGGCGTATGAATTTAATCGGATCTGAGGGCGAAATTTCGTATTACGATGTGAATTTTCCCAGAAGAAATTAATATAAATGCCTAAAAATATTAGATATTACAACAAAAAAAAAATGTGTATATTATATATAATATTTTATATACTGTGTAACTTGCAAAAGTTTTGAACGGATCCCAGATGTACACGCAACTTAGCCGCTGCTCGGTTCGTTCGTATGTCGAGGTAAATTTCTTGCAAAATTTCAGTTCTTAAGGCAAAAATTCCTAAGTTAGAGCATTCTCACAGAAACGTTCCGCTCTACGGTTTAGCAGGGGGTTTTTTTGTTTGTTTGTTTATATTTTTCAAAATAATGTGCTGACAGTTTTGAGATTTAAAATTTATTTTCAATCAATCTTAAACTGATCTCAAAGCCAATAGTGCCACCTAGAGGTCTAGTCCTGCTTTACCCCGCTCCACCCCACCCACCTGTGGCATGTAGGTCAAACAGTTAGGAAGCTTTGGGAGATTGATTTGATTCGACCGTGAATCGATTCCGAAATCGAATCCGTTTAAATCCGCTGCTTCTGATGATAATCCTGTATTAATTCATATAAAACACTGTGTGTACAACCTGAAAACGGAACTCTTCCACCACCTAGTGGCAGAAACATGCAAATACAGGTATTTACACTTACGGTCAGTCAGTCAGGTAAACTAGGTCAAAGGTGAAAAAAAAAATCCAGATTTTTTTTTGTGTTTAATTAAATTCCACTCTTCCCTCATGTTCATGTCAATCAAGTTAAGAGGAATCAAAAAATATATGGTTTAAAAATAAAACTTGTTATTGTAATGGAACATTTAGTCCTGGTTTGACTCGAACGTACAGTATATATTAGATCCAAATGAGGGGCGTTCAAGTGAAACCGGGACTGAAAGTGGATATGAAATAAAATGAACTGTACTGGCCCAAACGCATTTAAATTCTACAGAAAAAGCTTTTTTGTTTGTTTGTTTGCTAACGATGCTAGCATCGAACTAGCTAGCACGCAACCCTACAGTAAATACCAACACTAATTAGAATGTAAAAATGTGTATTTATATATTTGATTGCTTTGTGTGTGGGGGGGGGGGGGGGGAGTATTTAGTTTTCACCTTTGGCCTAATTTAATAAAACGTTCGGCTTTGTCTTGACGTTTTTTCCGATTTGCCCATTTACACTTTTGATACTTTTAATCTCAAAGCCGGAACATCACATCAAGCAAATGTGGAAAGAAAGAAAAAAAAAAAAAAAAAAAACATTTCTTGTGACATGTACAGAATTAAAATGAGCAAAATTCACATCCAAACTTTATGATATTTTGTCAGCGTTTAAGTTTCACACAACAGGAGCTCGTATTTAAAACCTTCCTGAAAGCGTAAAAGGAGAAGCACGACTCGTCATCGTTAACTCGCTCAGGCACGCGGTCTCTAGATTCTCTATAATGTACAAACCTGAATTGATCGGAGGGTTTTTTTTTTTTTTTTTCTGTTTTAAGGGCTTTTCGTTTCCTTCAGCTGCTGATAGCCGGGAAAGATACGAGCGATCAAACGATTCGAATGATTCTTAGAACAGAATCGATAATAATCTCCATTCACTGCTGAATATTACACTGATCTCTAGAGGGTTTGTGAGCATTTGGAGCACTGGAACAGCCCCACGTGTGTGTGTGTGTGTGTGTGTGTGTGTGTGTGTGTGTGTGTGTGTGTGTGTGTACGTCCTGGTGTCAACAACACACCTTCCCGGTTAACCTTTGCAAGGCCAGCATCTCTAGAAATGTGTGTGTGTTAGGGGTTAAAACCAGGCGCTTCGAGACGGCGGTGAGATTACATCTGTATCCGTACAGATTATCGGCTGATTTAAAGCCCTTCCTCTGAGCAGGCACTCCGGTTTGTCCTGCAATTTCTCCGGATTTCCGCTAGGAAACTCGGAAATCTACTTCCTGTGGTGATCCGTTTCCTCCGTCAGAATAACTCTAGAATCAAATAACTCACTCGCTCGCTCTCTCTCTCACACACACACACTGAGCCTGAGCTTGATCTCTGATTAACACAAACGCAAAGGAGGAAACAACAAAGGCTTGTGTTTTTTTTTGTTTGTTTTTGTTTTGTTTTAAAACACAACTAAAATATAGATTGTAGCAAGTGAAACGATCACTTTTCACCACTAGAGGGCACTAAGGCAACACGACGACGGCAGGCTAGGGCACCACGAAGCACGCAGAAGATAACGGCATCAGGCTGAAATGAGATGTACAAAATAATAATAATAATAATAACAATAATAATAATAATAATAATTATACACCTAAATAATGAGCATCTGTCTGGAAAATAAACATTAACGTTCTACTGTACGGATATTTATTTATAATACAGACTGAATAAATTAGATTTGTTCCCAAAAAAGAGAGAGAGAGAGAGAGAGAGAGAGATAGAGAGAGGGGGGGAGGGGGGAAAAAAGGAAAAAAAAAAAAGAAAACAACAACATAAAACAAAACCCTGGTCTTTGAGAGTTCCGAGCGTTCGTACCGCAGACCTGCGATTGCTTGACGTGAGATAAAGATCCGACGCCATGAGATTTTATTATTCTCCGCTGACGCATAGAGGAGATCAGTCTATTGCTTTTGAGTTTGAAGGAAAGGAGGAAAAAAGAAACAAAAAAAAACTATCAGACGGTTCCTTCCTTCTTTTTGTCTCGTCTTCTGATTGTACTGCTGCGTTGTAGAGTCTCACCACCAGATGAGAGAGAGACAATGAGAGAGACAAAGGGAAAGAAAAAAAAAAAAGAAAAAAAAACCACACACACACTCTCCAGATAGCACAGTGACCCAGCAAAATTTCACAAACATGGCCCCTAAAGCGCACACACACACACACACACACACACACACACACACACAGGAAAGTGTCAGGTCGCTCCTGGATGAGAGGCGATGGGCGTCCCTGCAGATCCCCGGCTCAGAGTCAGAACTGGGCGGCGGCAGCGGTGGTGGTGGTGGTGAGAGGGTGTGTGAGAGACAGACTGGTGGCTCCTGCGTCATGGTTCTGAGCGCTTCGGGGAACGCTCGTGTGGAGGAGTGTGTGCGGTGCGCGTGTTTGGTCCCGGGGTCGAGCTGGACGATGACGTGGAGCTCAGTTCAGGTCGATGGTGTTGAAGACCCACTCGGTGAACTTCTTCAGCTTGGCCGCCGAGTTCTGAGACTCCTCCTGCAGACGCTGGTTGTCCTCCCACAGCCGCTTGATCTGAGCCTGGAGCTTCAGCTTCTCCTCTCGCTCCTGCACACACACACATACACACACACACACATACACACACACACACATACACACACACATACACACACACATACACACACACATACACACACACATACACACACACACATACACACACACACACACACACACACAAATGAGTCAAATCTTGCATATGCAGGGCAGCTCAAAGGCTTTTAAGATTCTTTCTTTATTTTCGAGAACAGATTAAAGTAAAGGGAAACTAATTTCGCCTGGGGATCCAAATAATTAAACAATAAATTAAATACATTTTTCTAAAACCAGACACACAAAGACTGTGGGGAAGAATAAAACCCATTCACACCCTCCTATTGTTTACTTATTTACTTTTTTCTGATTATTTTAATTTTCCAAATTGACTTTTCATATTACATTATTTTCTTACTGACTTACATTCTTAAGTTTTTACTTTTTTTTTTTTTTTTATTACTTCGCTGTTTATTTCTTTGTTTACATACTTGGCTATTTTCATACAGTGTTATTTATTTAATGAGATTCTTCAGTAGTATTTACAGTAGGTACTAAATGTGCCTGTGACTCTGTTCACCTGGAGTTTAAGGTGATCACACACTCAGGAGGACGTGTCAAAAAGTGTACAGCGCCATCTGTTGAATTTTGAGATGAACTAATGATTTTCTTCAAGGTTGATTTTGTTTTTGTATTAATAAAATTGTTTTCTCTATCTGAATTTCAAAGCAGCACTTTATCTTCTCTTCCTGTGGGCCGATCGAGATGAATCAAAGTCCATATGTTATCTCGAGCCGTTTACAAATTACAAATGAGTTCAGTAGTTTGTGTGACATGTAAACAAACATAATAAATAATTTATTGTTTAATAACTTGTGTGTGTGTGTGTGTGTGTGTGTGTATACATACATATATACAGTGGAACCTTGGTTTACGAGCATAATTCGTTCCGGAAGTGGGCTCATGTTCCAAAACACTCGTAAACCAAATCATCATTTCCCATAAGAAATAATGAAAACTCCAATTATTCATTCCACAGCCCCAAAAAATAAATACATAAAAATAATTAACACAGTCTATAAAATGAAAAAACAAATTAATCTGCACTTTCCCTTTAAAAAAAAGTAAATCCTGACAGATAAGTGTTTCCGTTGTGCGCGAAGGCGCCGTGTGTGTGTGTGTGTGTGTGTCTGGAATTAGGTGAGAAAGTGACGCTCGGTGTCAAAATAAGAGTCGCATACGTGATACATGATCATTGGCGCTTGTAAACTAATACTTGCTCGGTTTCCGATTAAAAATTTATTAAAAATCTTTGCTCGGTTTGGGGAACACTCGTAAACCAGGTTACTCGCAATCCGAGGTTCCACTGTATATACATCTATATATAGACATACACACATGCACACTAACATCTGTACTTATTTACACTTTTCATCATTTAATTAGATTATTTACTCATTTGCATGCTTTTCTCCTTGGAGTTATTTACATTCTTATTTTAGATCTTTGCTTGGTTTGTGCATTTGTTAACTTTATTTGTTTTACTTGCGTTATTACTCATTTCATTACGCTATTTATTTGTATATTTATTTACCTTTTGTTCCGAGTTATGCAGTCATTTATTTTAAATTGCTTTTATTGATCTACATTTTGACAATAAAACATTTACTTATAATTTTTACTCACATTCTTTTTTTTCATCATTATTGTTTTTATTTAGTCGTTTACTCATGTGTTTAACATTTTCTCAACTAGTTAAGAACGTACATTCGGTTTTACTTCCTCTTATTTACTTTTATTTCCTAGTGAGTGATTTCTGTACATTTATTTCCGTCCCAGGTCCTATCTGATGTTCTCCCCGAGCTGGAGGTGTTATACGGAGTACCTTCTTCAAGTCCTCCTGCAGCATCTTCACCAAAGCCTCGAGCTGAGAGACTTTCCCCGCAAAACCCACAGGGATATCACTGAGGAGAGCAAGAGAGAGAGAGCGTCAGTATTCACACAGGGGCAGTAGAGGGGCATTGGGGGGGGCAGTAGAATGATGCTGACCTGGGAGAGAGCCGGGTGTGTGGTACGGGCTGCAGCTCCATCTGCTGTGAGCTCACTGCACTCTCACCACGGTGACTGATGTCCTGAGAACTGAACATGAAACTCCTCTGGACTGAGACGACGTGGACGTTATGGTGCGGGCGAGAGAGACAGAGAGGGGGGGGGTCAGTACTTTTGTAGTGAAAGCAGTCAGCATTATAAACCTCGTGTGCGTCACACACAGCCGTGCGCTCCGACACTACGACATCGCCGCTCGTTTTAAAAACTATTAACCTTCAGCCTGCACTGATCGTTCAGTTAGGCTGCCTCACTGCATCGCCGTTTCTATAGTAACGCCTCTATATATATATATATATATATATATATATATATATATATATATATATATATATATATATGATTTTATTTTTTTTTAAAAGCAGAAGTTTTAACCCGAACCCTGCTACAACGTTAATGAGACCTGGATTACGTCTCGCTCTCTAATAAAATATTACTGTGGTATAAAATTACTCATTCCTGTTAACACAATATACTGATTTATACGCTGCTGGTTTTAATTAAATACTACATTTCAGACACACAGCACTGAGTTTCAGGATTTAAAAAATACACGGCTCGATCCTGGAGCGGTGATGAAAGCTTTTATGTGTCAAGGATGTGTCCTTCTCGCAAACAACGAAAACAGCCTTTTTATTTTCATTTACGTAACCGCTCGTTTAACGCTCGAGTAGAAAATTAAATTGCGCGCACTCTCGAGCGGAATTTGGATTTAAAAGACAATAGGCGCGTCGGGTTGAGTCCGTCTGTGTTCGCGGGCGTCGGCGTGGGCGGATCGGAGCGCGGGGCAGCGAGCGAGGCGAGGCGAGGTGAGGTGAGGTGAGGAGGAAAGAGAAAAAGAGAGAGGAAGAGGAGAGGAGGAGTGTCTCACTGCGTGGGGGTCGCCCTTCACCCTCGAAGGCGTTGGCGGCGTCCACCAGGTGGCTCCAGTCCAAGCCGCTGTCCGCGTCCGGCAGGGGCATGAGGCCCAGCTCTGGAGACGGCAACCGCTGGCGCTCGTGCAGGTCTGCTAGAGAGGTGTCAGACGCGGAGAGGTCACCTGACCCACGGCCAATGAGAAAACATCACACGGTGCGTGTCAGCTGACTGAGTCTGGCCATGACACTGATAACACACTAGGACTGTGAGCCGGGGGCGGGGCCTGTCCTGCGACCCTCACACGTCATCATAACGCTCGACTAAAGCAGACGCCATCTACACCGTCTGCGCTACCAGACGGTGTGCGTCTGACTGGAGACGTGAAGTCGTTTAAATCACACAAGGACGCGTCTTAAAATAAATAAACAAATTCAGTCCAGACAGCCGTAGTAGCGCACGCGCGCACACACACACACACACACACACACACACACACCCATGAATGAAAGATGATAAATAAATAAGGAAAAACTATGCAAGGATAAACAAAAAATAAATAAAGAACGGAATAATAGAAAAGGTTGCAGCGACACAAAAAGGGTTTTAATTAAATGGAACAAGAGCAGCGCGGGATAAAAATAAACCTCCGACAAAATGTTACCATGGCAACAATCATACACATGTTACACAATCGGGTTACATCATTATCATTGTATAAGCAGATTACTCTTTCTTTCTTTCTTTCACTTCGTGGCTGCGTGTGATGTAATCCGAATGTCCGTCCATCTGAATGTCCATCTACTGTCCATCTCTCTATCGGCGTCCATCCAGCCGTCAGTCAAAGCATCCATCTCTGTCTAATACATCTACATACATCTCTCCGTTGATCTCACCCGTCATTCATCCGTCTATCCATCCGTTAAAATATCCATCCATCAATCCATCTCTCCATCAGTGTGTATTCATCTTTTAATCAGTCTTCAAAGTATGCATCAATCTATCTGTCCAACTGTCCATCCATCCATCCATCTCTCAATCTCTTTATCCCTGCATCCATCTCTGTCTAAATATCTATGTATCCTTTAGCAGTCTATCCATCAAACAGTCAACATATCCACCTATCAATCCATCTGTTTAAATATCCATCAATCTCTCCATCCATCCAATCATTCTCTCAAAGTATCCATCAATCTACCCATCTCTCAATCTGTTTATCCACATCCATCCATCTCTGCGTAAATACCTCCGTCAATCTCTCCATCTGTCCATCCATCAATCAATCCATCCGACTAGTAATCCATCTAAATACATCTGTCCATTCATCTTACCTGCCATCTGTCTGTCGATCCACTCATCCATCAAAAGATCCACCAATCCATCTCTCCATCAGTCTGTCGCTCCATCCAGAGTCACACCCATCAATCCACCTCCTCATCCGTCTACCCATTAATCCATCCGATTCTATCTCTGTCGATCTCGCCATCTGTGTATCCACTCGTCCAACCGTCATCTCTCCATCTGCCTTAATAGCCATCAATCTCTCGGTCTCTCCATCCATCCAACTGACAAAGAACGCATCAATCAATCCATCTCTCAATTATTCCATTAAATATGCTCTTTCCTTTGATCTCATCATCCGTTTGTCCATCCATCGGAAAACACTTATCTATTCATCCATCCAACCATCTAAATGTCTATCCATCCATCTTTCATTCCATCTAAATATCCATCCATCCATCAATTGTTCGATGACCTCATCCATCCATCCATCCATCCAAATGTCCACTGGTCTCTCCATCGGTCTTTCATCCATCACTCGTGTCAAGTCACCATGCATCTGCTTATCTAAAATCCATCCACCATCAATGTTTCCATCAGCTTATCTGAGAGAACAGCCGCTTAAAAAGTCTCGATATTGGACAGTTTTCGCCTCTCTCTCTCTCTAAGCGAGGTCGGAGTTCGCCTGTAACGCCCTACAGAGTGACCCCCTGACAGCGCCGCCGTGCCCACGAGCTACTCACCATGCATCTTGATGCCCAGTTTGTAGGATGGTCTGCGCAGGGGGGCGCCGCGGGTGGTGGGCGAGCGCGGCAGGGTGGAGCAGCTGAAGAGCACGTCGCTGGCGAGCGCCTGCTCCAACACCGCGTCTCCCAGGGACGGCAGGCGCTGCCCGCGGTAAATGCTCTCGTCGGAGAGGGTGCGGTGGAGCGAGCGCCGGCCTGTACCGCCCGCACCCGAGCACGACGGCTGCAGGGACTGAGAGACGCACACACGAAGCGCCGCGGAATTAGTGACCAGGAAATTCAAAAATCAAAACTGAGCAACGTTTAAAGCTATGGGTGTTTGTGTGTGTGTGTGTGTGTGTGTGTGTGTGTGTGTGTGTGTGTGTGTTTGTAGATATACACACCTTGTCGTCGTGATGGATGGCTGGAGGGCTGTCCAGGGTGATGAGTTTCTTCAGGTCCTCCTCTACAGTGGATTTCCCCAGCGGTTGAGGAGAGTGCAGGTCTCTGAGAGAGGGCCGAGTCTGAGATGGTCCGCTGTCCGCTCCCTCACCCTGAGGTCTCCTGGGCGGAAAAACAAAATGAATGTGGATGACGAAGCACTTAAATTCTGTTGAAATAACCCTTCGTGTTTGTGATCATGACTTCAAATCACCATCCAGAAGCTGCAAAGCTCGAAACGGTACATATTAAATATTAAAACCTTTACTACTGTATTCATGGTCATACTCATGTTTGACCACAAGGGGGCAATTGAGCACTGTACAATAATAATGGAAGCAAAGTTTGTTTTTAGGATTGATCAGATTCTCACCATTATAAGGTAAAAAAAAAAAAAAAATTTTGAACATTAGGCGCCGTGTAAATTGTAGTTCGGATATTATTATTATTAATATAAAAGAAAAAGCCTGCAGTTAATTGAGTCTGGCTGGTTTTAAAGTGCTCCGTGACTCACTTTCGAGTGTCTCCGAAGTCGACGGAGTTGATGGTGCTCCCCGGTTTCCTCCAGCCGATCAGGTACTTGCTGGTGGCGCCCTGGCGAGGGTAGAAGCTCTTGGGTCCTGGAGAGACGGAGCTCTGAGAGGAGGAGGAGGGCGAGGTGGCGGACGGAGACTCGTCTCGCGGGGAGTTGTGACTGGAGCCGAGCACGCCGGGGCTGCCCGAGTGACGCGAGCTGTGTGGGGGAGGGACGAGAGGTTAAAACCTGAAGGCCGAGCGGACGCCGCGTGTCTGTGACGCACCTGAGCGCACCTGGAGTTTGAGGCCATGTCGCTCAGGCTGTACGTGCTGCTGTCGCGCATGAGCAGGTGCGTCGGAGGACTGCGTGTGGGCGGAGCCTCCGCGGAAGCGACGGGCGACTCGGCGGCCGGAGGCGACCGCTCGAGGACGCGCCGTCCCCCTTCGGGCGGCCCGTGCCACGGCGACGCGGCCCTCTCCCGGGACGCCGAGGTGCCCACGGCGAGCAGCGAGCCGGCGCTGCCGTGATGCGGCGCGTAGGAGGTGGCGTCGATGCCGCTGTCGGCCGAGGAGCCCTGCAGGTACCCGCCTCCGCCCAGACCGTTGGGTTCGGACTCGGGGGCGTCTCCCTGACCGCCGCCGCCGAGATCGTACCACTTGTCATCGCTGTGCGCGCCGCTGGACGCCGTGCTGGAGAGGGTGTTACTGCTCGAGTGCGAGTACGGGCCCTCGGACTGCGTCAGACGGAAAAGAAGGGAAAAAAAAAAAACAAAAAAAAAAAACATAATCGTCAGAACAAATCGGCTTGAACACGGATGTCTCACACGCCATCATTTTGCTACATTGGTTACACTCCTAAAGCAGACATGACTGTTTAGCGGTTTTTTTTATTTATTTATTTTACTTCACATCGTTCCTGCTTTTGTTTGACGGACGGGTCAGCAAATTGGGGGAAAAAAAAAAAAAAAGCTTTTTGACTCACCTGGCTGCCCTTCTTAGGTGACAGATGAATGACCTGCTCCTGCCTCTGGATGCGCGGGCCTCCCGAGTACGACGGCCCGGATTTACTGACCGGGGCATCTGGAAAGAGCCACAAAGTAATGACGAGTATTATTATTATCATAATTAATGCACGTAATGCAGCAGAGATTAGAAATAAAGAGACGACGCAACAGCAGGCGATTTAAAACGACTCATTATGCAAGACGGTATCATCACCGAGACATATCCTCCCACACACACTTGTATATCTACACACACACTCACAGCTCAGACTGTAGATCAGTGAAATTACAAAACAGCCCCTTGTTCAACAAACGTGCAAGAACCACAGCGAGCGCGCAGCTTCGGATGGAGCCGTACGCTGTACGTGTCCTGTCTCCGCTTCGTCATGGCGGACGGTGGACGGTGTGCAAACGAGACTCGCGGTTAGGTAAGAGGCAGGGCGACTAAAATAGACGAGAAGAGTTTGGAGTAAAAAAAAAAAAGAAAAGAAAAGAAAAGAACAAAGCGACGCGGGAGAGGATGAACAGGGATACAGACGCGTCTCTGACTCTGTACTCTCTCTCTATTCATCAAAACACTAATATTCCTTATTTATAAATACGAAAGACACACTATAGTGAAGTGGAACGAGCTTACGGTATATTAAATATTAAATATTACATCAGTGCTAAAAAAAAAAAAAAATTATATAAAATGTTACGTTATGTGTAGGTGTGTGTTACATTTACTGCATCCTGATTGGCCAGCTGATTTTAAATCTTTTTGCCCCCCCTTTATTTTATTGAGGAAAACCGTCTCGTAGACAAGATGTCAATTTCTGTCTAGCGCAAACTACAGAGAATTTTGTCCTCTCCATCCGCTCGTTCTGTCTCCTGTCTCTGAACGCACTGTAGCTCGTTATGTTACGGAGAAAAGTGCTGTCAGAAAGTTCGGTGTTAGAGCTCCAAAACTGGGGACTCGATAAATAAGAAAAATAAAAAATATTTATATAAGTACTAGCTGTTGTCTATATCGTACAAAATCCTTCTGCAAATAAAAAAAAAAAAAAATATATATATATATATATATATATATATATATATATATATATATATATATATATATATATACAGTAAAGGAAAAGACCCGAGATCCGAGCTGTAAGCACGGGGAAGGTGCTTTTCCCTTTTCCTGTATGTACGTCCGAAAAAAGCCTGCATGGCGTTAATCGAATTGTACTCAGGGAGGCGCTTCCTTTAGCACTTCCTTTCTGTTGCTAACATTTCACTTCCTGTCTGCGTCGACCCTCAGAAACACAGCTGCGATCTAGAAACGTTCGACGTCGGCCTTTCGGCTAAACACCGCCTGTAGGTTTTTATACCGTCGCTACACTCTTTCATTTGCAAGCCGGTCACAGACGGGACTTTCACCGACAGCTCTGGTTTGAGTACGTGTCCCTGGAGCCGGCCAGGTCGGGTTCGCGACCCGAGCCGGTGTCCACCGCCATGCGCGCACGCGCGAGCGAGAGAGAGAGAGGAAGATAATTCTAGGCCAACGGTGTCCGCGGTGCGTCCGGGCTGCACCCTGTTATTACTGGCGCGGGCTGAGAGGGAACCGAAGATATGCGAGGACGTTAAAAGGGGTCAAAGCGAGAACGGAACCGCGAAAGCCACCCACGCCCTCAGAAAGACATGCTGACGAAGAACAAAGAGCAGAGAGAGAGAGAGAGAGAGAGAGAGAGAGAGAGAGGGAAAGGGTGGTGGGGTGAGTGAGTGATGTAGAGCCAAAGCAAAAAAAACAAAAATGTAAGAATGGGAGGACTCCTGTCAAAAACCCAGGAGACGAGTCCAGGCAGTGATGTACACAGCGGAGAGAAAGGGAAGAGGATGGCGATGTCACTCATAGCAAGAGGAAAGGAAATAGATGTTACTACGGAAACGAATCTGCCTGACGCGTAGCGGTGTAACCGCGCGGCCAACAGCGTCTCACTAAGTTTTTATAAATATCCTGATATTTATTTTAAAAAATATATATTTTTTTTTTAATCATATTTTGTTTCAATACTAAACAAACTTGGCAACTACAGCGGAGGTGCACCACCTGCAGGATGATAAAGGAATGACAACTCAAATGTGAACATACATACAGCACAGGTCGTCCCCGACTTACGAATGAGTCCTGTTCCGGGAGCACGTCCGTAAGTCGGATTTGTTCTTAACTCCGACAAAGTGCGTCTTATACGCCTTTGACACGACCGTACCATGTAAAGCCTACCGATCCACTCGGCTAAATCTCTGTCCCCTTTCCGCACACTGCCATCATGTGGCTAAAAACAATAACTGCCCCTAAGGAAATGAATCCCGCGCGCGAAACGCCATTTTGTCTTCATCTGAGCCGTTTTCCACTGGATCAGATCGTGACCTCTGCTTTGTTGAGGATTTTCCAAAATTAGGATTATTCACCATCAGGACAGATTTATATTAAGGTATTGGTATCTGCAGCATCCATTGTATTATTTGTCCATTTCTTCATGCCTGGTTAATAATACTACATGAATTGACTGACGTCCTCCGGACTGAAGCTGCGACTAGATCTGTAATTCTAATCCAATATACTTTGTCAAATTTAAAAATAAATCTCCTCTTGGTTTAGTCTGCTTCTGACCGTGTATAAACACCAGATTTTTATCAGGGGTGACGCACACAGAGCAAACAAAAGTGCTGCAGGCCGCGCCACACGGCACTAACTCCAGCTGACCAGCAACAATCACCTCTCCAAGTCGCTGCCGTCCATGAATTTAGGAGTCGTTTAAAGGTGCTGAAAGCACGTTTGTGGTGTTTCTTCAGCGTCGAAGCCAACGTTTAACCGGTAACCTTTAAGATTTGGGAGAACATTTCAGATCCTGCCCTTCGAGTCACTCCTGTTTTTCATGAGCAGGCACAATCGGTTCATCAGAAACAGCATGCATAGACGTTTTTTTTTTTTCCCCTTCTGGTTTTGTTTATTTAAACCCCTGTAGCCTCTCGTGATTCGAGATATAAGATTAGCGGCAGTGTGGGTTTAATGAAATGTTCATCACGCCTCGCTTTAAATAAGGAGCAGTTTCTGATGAATAGACTCCTTCGCCAGTTGTGTTGAATACGCCGCGTGATTCGCTTACGGCTGCGTCGTGCACATGGTGCACAATTTACTACGGTGAAGCGATTTGTTTGTTTGAACACTACGCGCTCGTACGGTCGAGACATTTCTCTGTGGTGTGACGCGACTCGCAAACGCGATCAACAATCTGCAGCGACGGCGTAGCGACTTTATCCACCCTCGAGTTACTTTAGGCTTAATATAGAGGAAAGTTTCCCGCTGTATGGAAATAAATTCACACCTTATGACTAATCAGGATGGAGAATTTAAAAGTGTGATGGTATAAATCTGATAAGGTTTATTATTAGTGGTGCTTGCGAAGCATCACTATTATTATCTCTCAGGCTCATTTTTCTTTTCCTTTTCGGTACAGAATGTGTCGCATAACTAGTCCCGGACTGTCTGTCTTAGACCCGTGGACGAGATGTCAAATCGTGCGGCTTATGTGGGAATGAACTGCTATGACCTTTCCAAGGGGTGGGCGGTACGTTGTCCCCATAGGGTGGCCCGAAAAACCCCATAGAGGTGCCCAGATTCGCCTCATTGACATATTCTGGTTGAAACAGGAAGTGCTCACAGACGCATTCCCTTATATGGTAGCTTCCATGGGAACTTTGAAACGGCACCTAACTGTGGATCCCGTTGTCAGAGACATGGGGGAGGGCTCATTTTACTCAGGCGACCAATCATTCTCTCAGGATCATCAGCATGAAACCGTCAAGCCACGCCCAAGCAACCACTTCCGAGCACCTTAGCAACTGATCCCGTGGACGGTCGTTATAAAAGGCCCAGTGGTTTGCCGCGGCACTCGCGTTTTCTCCAGAAAATTTACCTGTTTAGTTATAATTATCATATACATGTTTATTATTATATAATCAGTCCAAAACCAGAATGTGCAAAAAAGAACCTTCTTGATTTGGAAGAAATCGTACCAACATGACCTGCTATGTGTGTGTGTGTGTGTGTGTGTGTGTGTGTGTGTGTGTATTGCCGTTAGTGACTGCATGAATGAGTGAGTGAGTGTTAACGAGCGAGAGATAACGAGTGCCTGGCGTCCACATGCACCGTCAAACACAAGTACAGGGCAACAACAGGAGGCTCGTGTCAGAGCCAGCTGGAGAAAAGGCACACACAAACGCCGTGCCCGTATTCGCCTGCATGTGTGTATTAACATGTCCTGGCTTACACACACACGCGCGCACACACACACACACCTGTCCTGTACAAGCGCAACCCGCCGCACACCGAGTCGAACCGTTACTTTAAACAGAGGTTCGAGTGTTTGGAGTACAAACGGGCCGCGAGACAAAGAGGTTTTTTTTCCCCCCCCCTTTTCTTTTTTTTTTTTTTTTTTTCCTTTCTTTTTTTAAGGTCAGAAGATCCTTGAGCTCCTCCACTTCAATTACTGCAATTAGTTCACAAAACAATGAGGAGCTGCTCGTCAGAGGCGCTGAACTGTGCTTGAGGAAATAATGTCGGCTCTCGGCTCGGGGACGCTCCATGGAGACGGATCGCTAGCATGCAATTTCCCTTTCACATGGCGTTCCTGAGGAGTGGCGCGGACGTCTCCACACACACACACACACACACACACACACACACACACACACACACACACACACACACAGCTGAGGGAGAGGCTGACGAGCACTGTTCCCGCACAGACCAGGGGTGGGGTGAGATATTATAAAAATATCGTATCATACACTACGCCATTCTCTGGCTGAAGAGGAGCTTTCCTGGGATACAAAAGGATTATTCGCGGATTTGGATTATGTGACGAGTTATGGAATGCCTCGTAGTTATGGATGCTGATCCACATGACGGACTAATAATCCCAGAATGCAGTGCGGCTCGTTAGAAGGCTGCTCCGTTTAGAACACGTGAGGACTGAAGCGTGGACTACCATCCTGTTACACACTGCTGGGAAAGGTTAGTGGAACGGCATTGTGGGTAATTCCGGACTGACCTGCTGATGCTCTCTCGGAGTCGTCCACTCGGGGCCAGCTCGGCGTGGACTTGCCGCCGCTGTCCGTCATCATCTGTCGCTCGGGAGGGAGAGGGGAGTGTCTGTTCGGTGCAAACCTGAAACACACACACACACACACACACACACACACACACACACACGATCGCGCTCAGGCGGAGGATCGTACCGAGTGAGGGTGTGCTTACTTTCTGCAGATTTCAGTGTGAATGAAACAGTGACAGAACCGCAGTGGTGACCCAAATAAACATAGAGAGAGGGGGGTGGGGGGGGCGGTGCTGGAGATCAGAGAGCGTCTCACCCCTCAGGCATGGACTTCTGCCTCCAGTGGGCGGAGCTTCCCGAGCCGGTGTCGCTGGAGCAGGACAGGTTGCTGGGGGAGCTGCGGGTGTGAGTGGGCCGGGCCATGGCCATGGAGGAAGCCAGAGCATAGTTCTCAGATCCGGGAGACATCCTGGGAAAGACAGGGAGGACAGAAGGAAGGACATGTCAACGGCGCATATGACGAAAGGGACGCAACCAAAAAAAAAGGACTCCCTCTGTGGCGAGAC
This sequence comes from Clarias magur, assembly GCA_013621035.1. NCBI lineage: Eukaryota > Metazoa > Chordata > Actinopteri > Siluriformes > Clariidae > Clarias > Clarias magur. Next base: position 932,339 of record QNUK01000146.1, on the reverse strand, counting down.
GGACCTCTTGGAGTCGAGGGGTCGACCGTCGCTGGAGACGCTGCGCGGGATGGCGGTGGCTCTCTCCGGCCTCTCTGCGGACAGCGTCTTGCCCATGCTGGCCCCGAGGCTGACGGCACGGTTGGGCGTCCCGGTGTGACTCTGAGGCGAGGCGGAGAGGGACTGCTGAGGGCTGGACGACGTGCGCTGCCACTTGTTGTTGTTGGAGCGGAACGGGAACTTGTACTCGAACGAACCGCTCTCGTTGCTTCCCTTGTACTCGGCCACCGGCATGCGGTACAGCTCCGAACAGCCCCTACACACACACACACACACACACACACACACACACACACAAAAACAGCGGAAAAACATTGTTAATTAGACAGGAGATACATGTAAATAAATAAATAAATTCAATAAAAGATTTTTCATGACGCTTCACAGGGTAATAAAGAAGAAATAATTCCTGAGATTCATATTTATAAATATTTTAGGAAAACAGTCACATTTGGATGAGAATCATTAGATTTTTTTGTTTTATCTGAGGAAAAAATAAACTGAAGTTATTGCATGAGAAAAAGCCATTCTTTTTAATTGATTATTAATAAATCATTAATAATATAATTATTTCATTAAAAAAATAATAATAATAAAAATAAAAACATTTTCTTATACCTAAATTCACCACAACACAGGGAAAGGATAAAGTTTTGAACGTTTATTAGGAATTTCATTTTTATGTAGAAAAAACCCTCGGCTTCTTTATTACAAAAAATCTCTTTAAAAGAAAAGAAAAAGAAGAAAAAAAAAAAAAGTCATTTTCGCCACAAAGTAACCTGACAGATCTCTGCTACATTAGGGTGAGAAACACACGGGATGAAGGTCAAGGGACGCTCAGTGCTTAAGGCCTTGGACTACAGACTGGAAGGTGCCAGGTTCAAACCCCAGACGCTGCCCTGTTGAGCCCCTGAACAAGGTTATCATTATCTCCAAACTGCTCAGACGTATAAACGAGATAAAACGCACGTCGCTCCGTACAAACACCACCGTGTGTACCTGCGGGGCGTGGCGTCCTCGTGAGGCGGTATGATGACCACCTTCACCGTGACCGATGTGCGCAGTAGATCGATCATCTGCTCGTGGGAGAGCGTCGCCACGCCCACCTTGCAGATCTCCACCAATCGGCTGCCCTGCCGCAGCCCGGCCTGCCAGGCGTAACCGTACGGCTCCACCTCGGCCACGATGCCCTCGTAGTTGACGTGGAAGCCCAGCTGGCCGAGTCCGTTCCTGCGCAGGGTCATCTCCGACGTCTCGCAGCCTTTGGTCAGGAACTGAGGCAGGGGGAGAAAAAATAAATAAATAAATAAATGTTTTAGGCTTAAAAATGAAGTTAAGTAGAATTAATCAAGAAGTCCTCATAGTGGAAGAGAAGAAAGACAGATGGACCTTCAGGCCTTTATTTGATTATTTGATCCAACCTGCTTAAACACAATCGACAAGCATAACCTAATGTTTGTTTTTAATAAAAAAAATAGCTTTGGATCATTAAAAAAAAATATTATAAATCAAACACATATCGTTACCCTTACAGACTAATAAGAGGCAGAACTGTGCGAGGTCATGTTATTGTACCATCACATCAAACACACAGTAAATCACCTTCCCTTTAATTACCTATCATGATTAATATGTTATATTCTGTAGAATCAATTTATCAGATGATACGACAAATTACTGTAATATTTATTTATTTATTTATTTATTTATTATAATGATCATTGTAATAACTATGCAGAAGGCATAATAAAATAATAATAATAATAATAATAATAATAATAATAATACTAAGTAGAAGGCGGCGACATAATAATAAATCTGGGTAATTCAGAGATATGACATCGATATTGTGATAACTGATGATCCAGAAGACTCTGTGCAGTCACTCTGGGCATCATGATGTCATTTAATTCTTATTTCTGAAGCATCAAAATGCTCAGATTTTAAAATGGTTAAATGTTATAAATATTACAGTTTGTAATTTTAAAAAAACAAGAGGATTAAAAAAATAAGAAGAAGAAGAAGAAGAAGAAATTACATTAATGGACATTAGTTAAACTATTTAATATCACCTAAAATATCAGAACTGAATTTCATTTAAATTTATTTCATGTATGCATAATATAATATGTAGAATTATTATTAGGGCTGAGATGAGATTCACCTGGATGACGGGATCACGATGACTCGGTGCTGATTCGAGTTACACTGCCTTTCTTTAAAGATCACAGTTAATAAAGATCCAGATTTAATTTTTCTTTCTTTTTTTTTATTTTTTTTTTTTTTTTACTTTTTATACAATTCTAAACAAAGTTAGCAAATAATCTTGCGCTGCCTGCCAGTGTGTGAATAGTATAAAACCACACCACCTGTAGGATTATTGAAGTACTGCAACATTTCGCCACCTCAAATTAAAAAAAAAAAAAAATTAGAAAAATCAAAAATAAATCAAATTCATCACCGAATCGATTGCCCGCACATTTCTATTTATTAATAAACTATTGTAAAACCGATCTCAAAATATGATGACGTATTCGTCATGTCGCCCACCTCCATCAGTGATCAGTTATTTATTTATTTATATAGTTTATTGTTCATTGTCTCAGTCTCTTTATGAATGTCTTTATAACACAGATGGAATTTCTCCACGGATCATTTAGCGCATGATGAAGATGTTAGAATTGAAAGAATGATGTAATGATGATGATGATACTGGGGTTTGTCCCTGTGAGCCGGGTTACAGGGAGTCTAATCCCCGAGTGTGTGTGTGTGTGTGTGTGTGTGTGTGTGTGTGTGTGTGTGTGTGTGTGTATAAGCAGATCCAACCCTGTACGCTCAGGCTGCTTCTACCCGGGTCGAGGGGATCTTTGTGCTCTGCAGCTTGGTGCTGAGATCTCTCAGAGTGTGGAGAAGCGGAGACCGAGAGCGTGAACATTCGGTTCTCCGACTAGTTCCCATGGCAACAGCTCCTGCGCTCGCAGAGTGACATCACGGGCAGGTGGCCAAAACAAAAGTACATTCCAGCCTCCGCACATTTCAGCACGGGGACCGAGTCCTCGTTAATGTGAGCACAAAGGACACTGATGGAGTACGGCGAGCGGACGAGCTGACTGACTCACTCGCCTCGATCCGGGGACGGGCCGAAAGCATGGCCTTTACATCGCGGCACCGTCACGATCGGAGCCTGAATAAAGCGCAATGCCCGAGGCCAGGCTCGCTCCAGAACTTTTAATCCGTCTGACGAGATCAGTATTTCACTAATAAGATGATCTAATGATTAGTTAATCTGTGCTCGAGCATTACATAAGAAATGAAACACTTACAGTCACCGCCATGGAGTGGATTAGATTTCAGTTACAGCATGCCTGGAGTGTTTTATTTCTCCTACACCACAGCAATATGCCTACAGTGTGCATCATTTCTATTCATTAAAGTCACACATCTGTTTTCAGTCACATTTATTAGCAGTTTATCATCAGCCGTTCCCTCGCGCGTCTCTCTTTTGCAGTTAAACTACTCGGTGTTCAACACTCCCCTGTAGTAGAACTTCAAATCGATGATCTGTTGCTATAGAAACGACGAGTAATTCAAACGAGTGCATTAATACTGCATGAACCGAATACACATTACTGAAAGAGCTGCTGTTACAGAAAATCAGAGCTGTGGTTTACAGCGGTACCTCGGGATACGCATTTCGTATTGTGAAGCGCATTCTCCCATAGGAAATAATGTAAATACAGACAATCCGTTACGGCCACCCAAAATTATTACCAATATTACTAATTTCCAATGCTATAATCATATTTTTGCATCTAAGGATGATCAAAACATTTAGAAAAGACATGTAAATGAAGTAAAATATAAAATAGACATTAAAACCTCACTTAAGCTTAATTTATGATTCCTCTCGGCACCGGCTGCTTTAAAAACCAAACTGAAAGCGACTCCCTTTTCTTCTTGCTAACATTCTTAAGACCGTGGTGCTGAGTCTTCACTAAATTTTACACAAAATGCAAAAAACACGCACAAAAAAAAAAATATATATATATAAAATCGCACTTCGCTTGGTTAGCGTTCAGTTTGTTCGGAGCATTCGTATGCCGAGGTACCATTAGATTAAAAAAGTGATTATACTGTCTTTAGAAAACATTTTTCCAAAATCTTAATTCAGTGTTCTTGATTTAGATGCGTTTGTCTAAACATTCTAACAAACATGTGCATGTAAATAACTTTAACGCTGACTAATTCTAATCTGATCATTTCATTTTATCACCATTTTGTTAACCGCACTTGTCGCCAGGAGGATGTCTACACAAGCCTGAAAGCCGCTCCATAATACATTTTTCTACTCAAAAACACACACGCGTGGTACGAGTCATGTCACGGGCTGGCGTCTCACCTCCAGGCGCCTGACGACCTCCCTGAAGTCCTCGGTGTTGTTGTTGACCGAGCGCAGCGAGACGTTGTCTCCGCGCTCGTAGAAGATCTTCATGGAGGCGGGGCTTCCCAGCGTCCAGCCGATGACGTCCTGCACGGCGCAGTTGAACACCACGGCCTTGGCCTCCGGATCGACCAGGACGAGGAAGTCGTTGGAGATGGTGAGCAGGGCTTCGAGCTCTCCCCCGGTGCTGTGGTCCTCGGTGTACACGGCCCAGGTGATGGAGCCGGGGCTGCGGAGCTCTGCGCCCAGGTACGGCCGGCTCTTTTCCTTGCGCTTGTGCGCCAGGGAGATGAAGGGGAACTTCCCCGAGGGGTCGATGGGCGTGCTGGTGACGTGGCGCTCGGCCAGGTCCCTCAGGTACTCGTGGCGCGTGCGCGTCGCCATGGCGCGGAACTTGTCCGACTTGTGCGCGGCGTTCTCCGCGTTGATCACTTTGGTCAACAGGAAGTCCCGGAAGACGGAGGATTTGGGGAACTTCACGTCCTTCGGTATGGGCGGCCCGAAAGCAGGGACGTCTCTGGATCGGGCCACGGCAACGCTGAGGTAAATAAATAAAAGTGAGAGAGAGAGAGAGAGAGAGAGAGAGAGAGAGAGAAAGAGAAAAAAATAAATAAAAGATACGAGTGGGCGAAGGAATTTCATACAATCTAATAGCAAACAGAAGCAAGATAAAGCGTGTGGAGATGAACGAGATAATTGCTGAATCTCCAGAACAACGCTGAAGGGTTTGATGTTTATGGATGAGCTGAACTTTTTCTTTTTTTTTTTCCCCCTGAGTAAAGGAAATTATCATTACTGTCAGAAATAAGTAATGGGAGTAATAAATTTCTACCTCTCTGGAGTTCTGGCTTTCAACTTCATCAAAAATAAACAGCTGCAGTTCGGAGCTCGTTCCTAAGTAGATGAGCCCGCGATCAAAGGACTAGGTCGAACCCGTGTAAAGCATACCCGACGGAAAGAATTTCTGCCTTGCTCCTTGTGAAACTGTCTGGGGGGGGGGGGAGCGGAGAGAGCAGCGCTGCTCTGGCTGCACTTGTTCCACGAGGGACATTTTGTGGGAGTAATCTCCGAGAGGCTTGGCCAACTTCACAGGAAAGGGGGGGGGGGGGGGTAACAGATCTCTGGCTGAATTTTTGTTATTTTGTGTTCTGTCTGTGAAAAATCCTCCCACTCCTTCAGCTCGCTCGTCTCAGCACTCCCTCCCCAACCCCTTCCCCACCATTCGTCTTTTCCTTTCATTAAGCCTCTGGAATGGACATCTAAAGCTTCCTGTTCTGTCTGGTATGCGAGGAACTCGCGAGCGGTCGGCCACGCTGAGCTGTAAGGAGCTGAAGTGAAGCTCTGTGCGCTCGAACAAAGATGGAGGGCAGGAAAGAGGGGAGAGGAGGCAAAGCGCAGATCAGAGACAGGATGTACACGGAGAGAAAGAGACTCGCACCGTAACGCTCCTGAAACATACAGTACTCACCCTATCGACCTGTAAACACCAGCACAGCAAAGGAAAACTAATTAACTCTATCTCCCTGCAGATATACAGTACAGTGCGGTGAAAATGTATTAACCGCGCCCCCCCCCCCCCCCCCCCCCTCACTGTTTTATTTTATTTTTTTGGCATATTCGTGAAAAGTCTTTCACAATGCTGTGGAGGAATTTTGTCCCGCTCTTCTTTGCAGGATTGTTTTAATTCAGCTGCACTGGAGACTTTTAGAGGAAACACACTCTATATTCCTGCTGTGAAAAAGTATTTACCACATTCAGGATTTCTTTTTTTTTTTTTTTCCCTTGTCACACTTGCATAATTGTGATCATCAAACATATATTATTACACAAAGATAACAGGAGTAAACACGAAATGCAGGTTTTAAATTCTGATTTCAATTATCAAGGGAGAAAAAAAAAAACCTGTCTGACCCCATGTAAAAAAAATAAATTGCCCCCTAAACCTTTGAGGCAACAACTGCAATCGAGGGTTTGCGATAACCGACAATTAGACTTTTCTTCACTGTGCAGGAATTTTGTCCCGCTCTTCTCACCAGAATTGTTTTAATTCAGCCGCATTGGACGGTTTTAGAAGAAAATCCTGCTGTGAAATAAATCCGGAGGGGGGATACTTTTTATTTTTTTGGCATATTTGTCACATTTACATAATTAAGATCACCAAACAATTTTTTTTTTTTTACACAAAGATAACCCGAGTAAACAAAACGTAGTTATTAAATTCTGATTTCATTTATTAAGGAAAAAAAAAAAAACGTGTGACCCTATATGAAAAAGTAATTGCCCTTTAAACCTTGGAGGAAACAACTGCAATCGAGTGTTTGTAATAACCAGCAATGAGTCTTGCACATCGCTGTGGAGGAATTTTGGACCACTCCTCTTTGCAGAATTGTTTCAATTCAGCTGCATTGAAGGTTTAAGCATCTCACAATTGGATTTACAGTATCCAATTTTGACTAGCCGGACTTTGACTAGCCCACTCCATCACCTTATTTAGATTTTTTTTTCTTTCTCAGCCCTTCAGTGCTGGACTTGGTGTGTTTCAGATCATTTTCCTGCTGAATAACCCAAGTGTGCTTGATCATGAGGTCAGAACATTCTCCTTCAGGATCTTCTTGGAGCACAGAATTCATGGTTCCATCATGAATTGTGTCAAGTCATCCTGCAAATCAGCTCCAGACCATCACACTACCACCACCTTGTTTGACTGTTGGTATCAGGTTCTTTTTAATGAAATGCTGTGTTAAAGAAAACCCAAAAATGTGGTTAATCAGAGTTCAGTCATGATTTAGCAAGGTGGAGGCAATTACTTTTCCATGTAGGGACAGGAGGGTTTGGACAACTTTTTTTTCACCCTTAATAAATGAAATCATTTAAAAGCTGCAATTTGTATTTACTCGGGTTGTCTTTGTGCAATGTTAAAATTAGTTTGAGCTGAATCATTTAAGTATGAAAAAAAATAAATCAGGAAGGTGCAAATACTTCAGAACACTCGTTCTAATCGGTCACGGTTTCTTGTTCATGGTCCGAGATTTTTCGTAAAGACACATTTTTATGTGTATGGAAGGAGTCTCCAGTGTCAAAGCATTGTCAGAGGTAAATTTCTAACTTTAGATTTTCTGACATCTTCAGAACGGATATGTTTACACTTTGCGGTGTCTCTGGAACTTGACAGGCTGCTGAGGAAGGGACGACGTTCTGTTTGTTTTTCCTTGATGAGATTTGATACACAATATGGTGTTTAGGATTCAATTAACAGTTCAATGATGACGATGTACATCTACAGAAAACCTAAGTTTTATTTCTATTTTCCCTTTTCTGGCAATCAGGAATGAGGTACAAATAGAACACTATACTTTATCTGTGTTTACCCCCATCCTGAAAGAAAGAAAGAAAGAAAGAAAGAAAGAAAGAAAGAAAGAAAGAAAGAAAGAAAGAAAAAGGCGGGTGAGAGACACTGCATTTTACCAAGTAAAATAATCTATTCAAACCGATCTATAATTTCCTAAAATAAGATGAAAAGGTTATTTCTAGTCAACTTTTAGTAAAAATATCAAAGATTAGTAAAAATTGAAAGCAAATTTTTTTTTTACTGGCAGATAGTTTTTAGGAATTTATTTCTTGAAAGAAGCAAAATTACCTGCTAATAAATGAAGACATTTTCTGCTTACAAATTAACCACCCTTAAAATTTTGTTAATTATAATCTTGTTTTAAAAACTACACATTGGTTTGGACGGAAGAACATTTCACTTGCTAATGTGTAAATTTTTTGCAGTGTACAGCTAATGTATAGCTACAACACAAGTGACGACAAAAACTAATGTGTTTTGTGGACGTTCTGGAATACTGAATGTACCTATAAACTAAAACTACAATGCGTCATTCTTAATAGATTTAACACTACAAGCAATCAGTGTTGCATAAAAGAAGTACAACATTTTGGGATGTACCTTCATTTGATAAATTTCCAGTAGGATTTAGTTTCTCCTGTACTGTACATCATCTCTGTATGTTTGACATTAACAGAATTTATGAAAAACACATTTTTACCGAGGTTTACATTTTTTTTCCCCCACATTCAGAAAGGGGGGGGGGGGGGTCGGTGGAGACAAACTTTTAAACTGATATTTACTTTCACCGTAACACATTGTTACGCGTTAGATACACTGCATGTTGGTTAAGTCATGCAGATGATTGATCAGAATGTTAAAAAGGGAACGCGCTTGGGCGACGGCAGCCACCGCCAGCGCTCTGAAGGTCAGGTGAGACGCGGCGCACAATCCAGGCGAATAAAACGTTCTGGCTGCGCGGCGGTGTCGTCTGAAAGGCCGGTGACTCACGGTGATCAAGCCTCTGTATTGTTCCTGCCTGACCCCTATAGCTCAGGTACAGCGAGGCTCACACACCGGATTACATACGTGCACTATAAATACCCAGCGTGTGGGCTGCTTTAGTCCACGGCATGCTGCCCACACACAGGCCTGCTTAAAATGTGGAAGTGTGTGTGTGTGTGTGTGTGTGCGTGAGGAAAGTTCACTGAAAAAGAGTGTGCTATGTTCAGAACAAAAGTAGCGAGGTCAGTGGCAGACTGGCACATTTCCCAACAAGCCTGGAAGTTTTCCTTTCCGTCCTCACACACGCCTGCATGTGGATCTGATTAAAAGCCGATGACTGAAGCGTTTACGGAGCGTCGGGGCATCTAAACACAACGGCTTTGAAACAGCAGGTACAAACACAAGCGCGTCAACCGCAACAATAAACACCTCGCAGTGCATGGTGTGTGTCTAAGCGCTGCACGGGGGTGGATGGAAAATCATTCCTGTACGTCTGTCTCCATCTGCATTCGTCTCTGTGCGGCCTCTACCCCGGCTCAATCAATCACTGCGAGCTGCCTCGGCTAGCCTTCCATCAGCACCCAGGTTTTAATCTTGAAACGGTGGGCGAGAGTGTCCTCTAGGGCGGCGCCAATGCTCTGGGACGAACTCCCCCTTAACATCAGACACTGTAACTCCGTCTCGGAGTATAAAAGAGCTGCCAAGACTCCTCTTTTTAAATGTTTCATTACTTTATGTATTTACTTAGATTAATGATTTGACCTTTATATGTATATCGATCACTGATTGAGTCATTTATTTCATTATATACCAAATTTAATTAACTGTCTACTGTTTTATTATTATTATTATTATTAATAAATGATTGTACTCTTTTTTGTTGTTGTTAAATGTTTTCAGTTTATTATCTTTTACGTCAAATATAAAGTGTCCTTGGATACCTAAGACACTTACAAATAAAATGTATTATTGTTATTATGATTATTGTATTATGGGGTGTGTCAGTCGGTCTCCATCTTTCCTTTTATGTTCACGCCATTTATCCATCTAGGTCGGTCTCTTTTTATTAATTTATTTAATTCATTAATTAACCAGGGGATTTGCCCCACCTGATATTCTCTCTAATTTAGTTGTGTCCGATTCCGACCCATCCTTAGGCCACTCCCCCCATCAAGCTTCAGGAAGACTAATCGTGTGTTTCCTGTGAATCACACGGCGCAAGAAAACAGCATCGTTTCGAACTGCCCTGTGGGGGGAGGGGGGGGGGGCGGGGGGGAGACGGGACATCCGCTAGCCACTCCTTCCACTTGTGTGAGCTTAGAACCTGGTTTTCTGAGGGCATCAATCAAATCATCCCCCGGCTGCAGAAGGCGACAGTTAGGGATTCAAACTAGAGATCTCCAGATGATCGCGCAAGCACTTTACCACTACGCCCAGATTTGTCTTTTTTTTTTGACCAACTATATTCACCCTCTTTGGCCTGTCCCCATCTGGACACTGACTACCCAACAACCCTGGATCTGTCCACATCCTTCCGTCAGTCTGTCTATATTCGCCGCCATCAGTCTGTCTACCTCTGCTTCCAGCCTGGTCAGCTCGTCTCCATCTGTCCCAATCAGCCCGTCTCTGCCGGTCCCGGTCTCACCTCATCTACATCTCATCTCAGTCATGAACTCCTATCCCGGTCAGCCCGTCCTCGTCCGAGTACTCCCGTGCCACTCAGCCCATTCGCATCCGTATCAGTCAGCCAGTCTGCCTCAGTAAGTCCCAGTCAGCCCCCGGTTCGCCCATCTGTTAGTCTCTTCACGTCCGTCCACATCCGTTCCGGTCTGTCTGCCTCCATCCCCACCAGTCTCTCCACATCTGTCCATCCCTTTATCTCTTTATTTTCCAAAATATCTTTTTAAAAAGGACATCTGTAACATCCCAATCTCATCCCTGCACTTTGTTTTAATTCATGAGTCCCACTTGCTTTCGAATGTCGCCACAAACGCAAAGCGAAGAAGACGAAGAAAAAGGTCTCTCTCTCTCCCTCATCCATCTTCCTGAGCTTCTGGCTTTAATGTACTCTTTAATTCATATTCTCTCAAACTAACACTGAGCGATTCTGACAAATAACAGAGAGCTCCATCACGTCACGGTCACTGAGAGGCTCCTCGCCTCATCACCCCTATAAAGAGAATATAATTAAACAACATTCTGCACAGAGCACACACACACACACACACACAGACAAAAATGATACACACAGAGTCTGCAGTAGAGCCATCATGGGAAATAACACACCGAACAGAAGGGAAGGCTTAGTTGAGGAAACCTGGCACACACACACACACACACACACACACACACACACACACACACACAAAGGACTGACCATGACCTCCCTTATAAATAAACACAGTGTGCTCTCAACCAGCACCTGCACATCTGAGAGAGTTTTACATAACCCATAAGTGTGTGCACACACGGGACTCGAGGGAACGGGGAGACAAAAACATGGAGGGAGGGAGAGAGAGAGAGAGAGAGAGAGAGAGAGAGAGAGAGAGAGAAAATTTAAATAAAATGAAAAGAGAGAACTGTGACACTGACTGAAGAACTCCGATTAACAACACTGATTAGTCTCTTCAGCCTGATGGTAAAGAACATATACACACACACGTTTTGCCGCGCACCTTGTGTTTCTGATTGATGAACTGATCTAAAGTATAGAGCTGTAGAGCTGCAGGAACGCCACATGACGCGGAGATTTGAAATTTGTTTTTGGAAGAACAAAAAAACAAGACAGAAAAGCACTGGGTGCGATGTTCAAAATGTACAAAACTAGTATTATGTATCTAAATATGTAATATTTTATTGTGCACCAACTCCATGATCAACTTCTACATGCACCACATTATTACATTTTGTTTTTCTATTCTTTACAACCTCTTTACGTTCCTCTCGGATTCAATTCTGGCATGCTCGGCAAACAGCTGTGAAAGTGCTTGGAAATTCAATAAAAGTCTCAACTATGGTGATATTTTTAATACTAAATTTATGTATTTAAATATTTAAATCGCATATTTATCATTAAAAGAAAAATAAACAAAGACATGGCCGCAAGACAGATCCTGATTCAAAAACCACATCAGGTACGTGACAGATTCTGCTTCCAGACGAAATGAAACCAACCCTGAGCTTTTAGCCCCGCCCGAACATACTAGCTTCAACACTAGTGCAACAAGAGCATCGCTTCTGAACGCCTCCTCACCTGTAGCAGGTGTTCTCAGAGCACGGGTTGTGCACCTGCACCACCACGAAGACGTGCTGGAAGTGAGAGCGGATGTTCTTGGGACTGAAGGCCTTGGCCCCGGGCTCCTGGAACACGATGGTGACGATGTCGTTCCCGATGTGGCGCTTCCTGAGCAGCTGTGGGAGACAGACGAAGCACAGGCGTGAACTCCGGCATGCGGGAGACCCGGGAGAGAGTGCTGAACGTCGGGCTGTCGACTTACCTGCTGCTTGTTGTTGGGGGTGTAGGGCAGCATGGTGGACACGTGGAACATGATTTCGTAGTCTTTATAGGTGGTGTATAAGGAGTGCGTGCCGGTCGAGTCAGCTACAAGGGAAGACATGTGACTCGGGTTACAGAATTAACAGCTAAACATCGACACGGATCGTGAGAAGCTGAGTGAAGTAACATTGTGGATGTGTCAGCGTGACTGTTAATCAGAGTGTTATAAGACTTAATCAGAGTGTTGGTTTTCCATGGTTTTATATAGAATCAGCATGCTTTTACGTTAGGGAAGAAATGTACTTGCTTTCGGGGACACATGACGGCTGTGCGACAAGATATAATATAGTAAGCAAGCAGCAATGACCGGGCCCAAGCACCACTTGCACCGTCGCCTCCCGGGTGCACCACACAACCTGTGTGATTTTTGAGCATCTTAACATGCATTTAAAAGGGAACGTACCAATCTCATTATGGCCTTATTATAGAATATGGGGGAGTTTTATGTCAAGACCTCCAAAAAGCCATAGATGCTGGAAAAAAAGCATCACACTATGATGCTACTCAATGTGATATCAATCAATATAATGTCACAAAAAGTTATTACCCGCATTTTCAGCACAAGTTTAAGGCGTTGCCACGGGTGACCCGTTTGAGATATCTAAAATCCCTCTGCAATTTTGCACTCTCGATGTCTTTAGATCACATCGGCCCGGTTTGGCGGTGATCGTATAAATCCCCTAGGAGGAGTATATCAAAATCCATTGGGTGCGTTTTGCAAACAACCCAAAATAACTGACTTCCTGTTGAGTTGAGCCCAGGACATTCAATGTAAGAGTTTTTTGGCTCAACAAGGTCTAAATGTGTACCGGGTTTCGCATGCATACGTACAAGTGTGTATGAGCTATGCTATCTCTCTCTCAAGACTCTCAGACAAGAGGGCCTTCATACGCTATGACGACATAGGGCATGTCATAGTGCTTGGGCCCAGGGTCAGTGTGTTCAACCATCGTCTTAAAAATGGTGGAATATTCTGAGGAGAAGCCGACAGACCAGGCTTTACCGCTAAACAGTGATACAAGTACTATATTAAGTGCTGGTGTGCCCCCTACTGGAATCCTCTGGTAAAATGAATTAGTAAAAGTATGTGCCAAATACGGTCAGGATGTATGCGAAGACATGGGATGACAGCAAGTACACTTCTACAGTCAATTTCAACAGTTTATTTCTTTCTACACTGTAAAACGATGATGAAGGCGCTTATCCAAAATACTGATATTGAGATGTATCTGCTACTTCTGCTCTGTAAATCCTTCCTCTCGGGTCTAATCCGAGGTGATTTCTGAGGTAAGGTTTGGTCTTGTTTTCCTTTGAAGGTCTTCATGAAAGAAAGTTTCATCATGGAGCTTGATGGGTTTTACGAATGCACTCGACACAATACCGTTCTTGCAGGAACTGTTCCAGAACAGCCGACATTCATGTCTTAGAATAACAACTGACTGTTGCTGCTGCTGTTAATTAGTGACCCAATTCCATACAGTTCTTAAGGTAAACATTCACAAGCCGGGGGGGTTCGTATGCTGAGGTACCGCAGTATCATGTGACCATTATCGGTCACCTTTGACATCTTCCTGTCATCTTTTTTTGCTTCATCGAACAGGAAGCTCTCACTCTTTTTTCTGCTCTGTCACCTCCAGGCAAATCCAAGTTAAAACCACAGCAAAATCTAAATTACTGATGAATTTGGAAAAGGAGAGGTGTGGTCAAATGAGTGCACTTCTCACAGCTTTAGGGATGTTATGGTTACTCCAGCACAGGTACGGCTTCACAGGTCTCGAAGGTTTAAAAGACTTTCCCTGACTTTAGGTTAGCTATAACTACGCAGACGCGCATCTGGGTGCGCTAATCAGGTGTCCGTATCAATTAGATCATACAGCGCAACACATCAACACATTCATGAAATATGTTCTTTATTTAGCTTTGTTAAGTTTGCTACTAGCGCTCTTTAATTATCACCACTCGGTTTTCATTTGTTGTCGAACGTTTCATCATAAACATCATTAGCTCTTTTTTCCCAGCTTGTGCGATGTGTCAATCATCACAGACATAGCCTGGTTGCCATAGCAACATGCAGACAAACCAAGTCCTGTAACTGTCGCTGCTTCGTTTAAAGCCTAATTAGGTGTAAAGAGTAAATAAATAAGCGGGACTATACGAGTGGTATCAGCGTCTGCATTATGGCTTTTTTCGCTATTGCAGCGAAAAAAGCCATTGCCTATTGACTGGTTCCATCAGTCAACCTCGCTATTATCTCCCTGCAGCGAGGCAACGCCGCGACACTGACCGACTGCGTGTCGGGATTCTTACAATCCCACCGCTTTACTGTAACATGATCTCATAATCAGCAGGAGGATTTGCACGCATGTGATCGTCCCGGATTGTTTAAGCCGAACAGCCAGCGTCGGCTTTAGTGAGAGCAACATGCGGATGCAGGATTTGGCAGAGAGAAGTGCAGGGAGAAAACTGAATTTAAGACCATTTTTAGCAGATTAAATCGGACAATATCTTATTGTTTAATTGATTGTAATGTTAAAAAAAATATATAAAAAGTTAAAAAGGTTTAAAATGTTACATTTTGATTTAAAGGAAACATGGGAAAAATTCCCGTTTAGGTGTGTGTGTGTGTGTATGTGTATATATATATATATAGACAGACTTCTTCACGCCTTCATTTCCTTATGCGGATGAACATGATGTTCAAATATACCTCCTGGTATGACTCACCCGATTGACTTTCCCCCCTAAAAAATTTTATTAAAACAATAAAATATGGGCCTCCGAGTGGCGCAGTGGTTAAAGCGCTCGCCCTATCATCCGGAGATCGCTAGTTCGAATCCCGGGTGGTGCTGTAACCTCTCGCAGCCGGAGGTCTAGAGAGAGCTGATTGGCCGAGCTCTCTCAGAGGGGCGGGATGAGAGGTACATAGTGCTCCGACATTAATCACGGCTCTACAGCCAGTCAGGGGCGTCTGTGAGCTCGCGCAGCGGAGGGAGCGGATAGCGCTGTCCTCCGAGTGTTACGCCGTCCCCAACGGTGCGCGAGCGAGCAGTTCGAAAAGATGCGGTCGGCTGGTCACGTGGTTCGGAGGAAACACGTGATAGTCTTCGGCCCTCCCGGCTGAGTGGTAGTAGTAGCCTTAATGTGGGAGCGCCCCCTAGTGACGGGGAGGAATTGGACACGACTAAATTAGGGAGAAAATCGGAGAAAAATCCAAAAAAACAAATAAATTAAAAAATGTAAAAAAAAAAAAAATTTTGTTGTTTGTTTTTTGTTTTGTTTATTTTATTTTTTTATTATTATTATTTTAATAAAAAAATTTGGGGGGGGAAAGTCAATCGGGTGATAAATAAATAAAACACATACACATCTCCATAAAGGGACTCGTGAAGGGGGAGTACAGTGAACCCACGGCATACAAGGTGAATTTTCTACCTTACAAACTGAAATGTTGCATGGATTTTGGAAGCAGGTTTTGGCATACGAGAGATCAAGCCGTTGGCGCCCACTTTACCTGTCCGGCGTATCTCTGGTAGACGGTCAAAACTTGTGTGCTGAAGTGTAGAAAAGTGTTTTTGTGCAAGATTTATTGAGGATAAAGCACCATGAGGCTGAAGATAGTTAAAAAGGATGTTAACCAAAAGGAAAGTGTTCTGATTGTCTAGATTCTCAAATCCAGAGGTGGGCAAAGCACACAAATCCAGTAATTGAGTAAATGTAGATTCCCCTAGGGCAAATATTACTCAAGTAAAAGTCAAAGTCCTCCACTGATATGTACACTTGAGCAAAAAATAAATAAATAAATAAATTTCAGTACGGTAAACCCTCAACCCTCACGCCTCGCAGTTTTCGCCCGGGTCTCCTCGTCTCAGAAGTAGGAGTACAGATATTTCTGGGAGAATGTCCACTAAAAAATCTATTCAAGTAAAGTACAGATACATGAAATATACAGTGGAACCTTGGATTGCGAGTAACGTGGTTTACAAGTGTTCTGCAAGCCGAGCAAAGATTTTTTATAAATTTTTAATCGGAAACCGAGCAAGTATTAGTTTACGAGCACCGAGTATCATGTATCAGGCATGTGACTCTTATTTTGACACTGAGTGTCACTCTCTCTTTTTCCTGTTAAAACCGCTGTGTTTATGTGTTTGTTGTGAAACTTAAAAAGCAAGGTGGGGAGAGGGAGGAGGAGTGTTACTGTGTAAAACGAGGCGAGGGAAGGGGCCAATTCCACGCGCACACGGCGTCTGCGCGCACCAACGGAAACACTTATGTCAGGATTTATTTGTACTTTTTTTTTTAAAGGTAAAGTGCAGATTAATTTGTTTTATTTTCATTTTATAGACTGTATTAATTATTTTTATGTATTTATTTTTTGGGGCTGTGGAATGAATAATTTGAGTTTTCATTATTTCTTATGGGAAATGATGATTTGGTTTACGAGTGTTTTGGAACACGAGCCCACTTCCAGAACGAATTATGCTTGTAATCCAAGGTTCCACTGTATACTTAGGTGCAGTAACGAAGTAAATGTTACCCTCCACCTCTTAATGGTGGTGTTCCCATATAGTAAGAACAGTAATTAAACAGTACAGTATCTTAATCATACAGCGATTAAAGGTTAAGTGAGGTTTAACATCTGTTTGTTTTGTATGTGACCATACCTAACTGCCATCTCTCCTAATTTTCTGTTTTTTTTGTCCTCTCTCCTTTCCCTCTCTCTGTCTCTCTGTCGAGCTATACATGTCGCTCCTGAGGTGCCAGTGATCCAGACCCCTCTGGACCCGTCTAACCCGTCCTGGAGTCCAGTTTCTGGTTGGAAATCTCGTCGCATGGATGCCCCGTGTGGTCTGCCTGGATGCGCTTGGTGGCTGGGGATGGTTTCCACGAAGACTGTCCTGTCCTCGATTGATGCTGACAGCTGTTCTCAGGGGACCTGTGACTTCAGTTGTTCGATAGCTCAGGACTGGAATCTCCTACAGTCTACCTGAGCCTCCAGGAACAAACTGGACTCCTTTTAATTTTAACACATCTCCTGTTATACTGAACTTCCAGTCTTACACATTATTATGCTGATCAATCCCTGCTATGCGTTATCACCCAAATGAGGATGGGTTCCCTGTTGAGTCTGGTTCCTCTCAAGGTTTCTTCCTATTACCATCTCAGGGAGTTTTTCCTTGCCACCGTCGCCCTCGGCTCGCTCATCAGGGACAATCTTATCATTTTGATTCATACACATTGCATACAAACTTACTTCTTTTGATTGTGTAAAGCTGCTTTGCGACGATGTCAATTGTTAAGAGCGCTATACAAATAAATTGACTTGACTTGACTATTCTATGTGCAAAAACTGATTAAAACTGAATGTTTGGTAATATTGGCTTAAGGGGAGCTTTGCTTCGCTATACAAAATTACGAGTTCACGTTTGTATGCCGAGGGTCCACTGAATCCCCTTTGCAATAAAACCTAATAAAAGCGGGACGTTTGTTCAGGACACTGGGACACCTGATCTGGGTTTTATTTCAGCTTATAGCGTCATAAAATAATAAACAAAGCAACAGACCGCAGCTTCATGGCGCTACGATATGATAAGCGCCAGACTCACTCTTGGTGTCGAGTTGGGCGCGGTACTTGCTGAACCCTTTGAGGCGCACCCGTTCCCCGAGCAGCTGCAGGAACTCCTCGAGCGCAGGACCGGCCGCCTCGTTGTTGTACATCTCCTCCTCGCTGCTCTGGCCGGCCAGACAGTACATCACCCCCACCTTCAGCTGGAAACTCAGCTAGACAGAAACACACAGAGCATGAGAGCAGAGCAGCTCCATCATCATCACTGTATCAGAGTGCTCATTAACGATAATTAGAGAGAAGTGTGTGCGGGTTACCCCTTGCTCATCCAGTTTCATGAGCTGCTCCGTGACTTTCGGCGTGTTGAGTGCGAGGCGGAGGCAGTGGGCGTTTAGTTCGGGGACCAGGTACTCCAGGACCTCCTTTAGGGGCAAGCCGCGAGCCAGGCCGTGCTTAGACGTGGAGGGAACGGCGTCCTCCAGGATGGAGCCGCGCAGAGTCGTGAGCTAAAAGTCAAGAGGGAGAAGGTTTTTTTTTTTTTTTTTTTTAAAGAAAGGTTAATTTCTCAGAAAATGCTGATCATTAGGTAGAAGGTTTATAATTTGTTGGCTCAAATAGTGCACAAGTCTCATCAGGACTTCTGTTTTCACACCGCGATACATTTCGAGAAGGCACCGCAATCTTTAGTGCTAAAGCTGGTAGGTTGGCATGTTGAGAGCTGCTTGTTGTTTTCGTTATATTTGCGACACGTCTTTTTTTTTTTTTTTTTTTTTCTAGTGAAGAGACGGAGAAGGGGAAAGCTAAAGAAAAAAGGGACCCTACAGGGAGAAGTTAAAAGCCCGTACCCAGCGGAGGTATTTGGAGAAACTTGTAGAGATCGATGCCATCGATCTGTATGACCTGGTAGCTGAAGAGAGGATGAAAGCCCCCACACTCACACCCTGACATTTTAATTACAAGTGCTTACACTCACGGAAGCTCATGGACAATTCTGCAGTGTCCGGGTACAAGTGCGCGTCCACAAACCGGTGAACTAAGGGAGAGCATCCAACCCAAACAACAGGTCAAAAATTGTGTAATGTTTAGCACAATGATTGTTTTAGCCGTTTTGCGTCGGAGCCTGGACGGTGTGTCGGGTGCGTCTGGGTGTGAACGCCACAGTGTTAAACGTGCCCCAATCAGGCCGTTAATGCACTGCCGGCAGGTCGGTATGTGCATTGTGAAGCTAATACTGTAGCCTAAAGAACTGGCCAACTGCCAGAATGACGAGGCTGTAAACAAACGGAGATCGGAAACGTATCAAGGAACAAGTTCACATGATTCTGTGTGTCTTCGTCACCTCTGCAACCTACTTTCTTTCAGAAGAGAAACCCTCATCCCTATTGTGGATTGTGTTTCCAAAATGATCGCACAACCTGTGCCGACTAGGGTTGTGTACCGAAACCCGGTGCCACTTAAAAACACCTGAGCGATCGATTAAGATTTTTGATCTCGGGACGCGAGACCATCCGCATGAATGCAGTGTGTGCACACGGTGATTACACTTTCTCTGATGGCTAGCCCGCTAAGCTAAACACGTTTAAAATAAAAACGCCTAAAGCTAAAGTGTGGCTGTCTGTCTCACAGACTAAAATGTGTTTAGGTTAATCTAGAGCTGTAGCTATCGAATATTTTAGTAATCAAAGATTCTATCAAAAATTTTATGGAGTAATCGGATAAAAGGTACTTTTGCTTAATTAAACAGCGATGTAAAATATATAAGAGAAACAAAGATTCGTTTTCTTTTTAGAAAAAGTTATTTATTTTTTAAAGCATACAGCATTTTATCAAAAATAAACATCGTCATTATTCACAATACAAGAACAGCCTTTTCTCAGATGCAAAAACTAAGGCACACCATCGCTCCCTTCCATTTCAGCCGGCAACAGAACGCTTGCTCAAATCGATACACAGCTAACTGTTTGCGTCTCTTACTGGAGACTTGCATCCGGAAGTCACGCCAAACAAATAATTGCGCAAAAACATAACGCAAGCTTTTAAAATTTATTAAAAGAAGCTTCGAGGAAGAAGAACCCTAACGTAGGGATTAGATACTCAGGAAATGTTTGTCCCCAGGGACATGCACCGTTTTAACCCCACGGATGGATGGATGGATGGATGGACAGATTCGTTGATCTCAAAGGAAAATTCCTCCACACTGCCGGAGGATGTGATTGATATTATTGGTGATGATGGTCCGTGTGCTGCTACACATTCTCAGTTCTACATCTAGATCTCCTTTCAAACCAGACTCGCTGTTCACAATCATATTTATCTACTACACTTTCTTTCATTATCTCAGTCCTGCACTATATATAGATATATATATATATATATATATATATATATATTTTTTTTTTTTTAATCATGGGTCTTCTTCCACGTTTGTACCATTATTATTAGTATTTTTTTTGGTAAATGTATGCGATTGTAAATGCATACTTATTGGGTTACTCTACTATTGTAACTACTGGATGTTAGATTTTTTGATCACGAAGGAAATTTCAATCAATCAAACACAGCTGTTGGTGCCAATACTTTTAGTATGTCCAAGCGGTCACACGTTTCCGAATCCAAAACCAGAACATTCAGATTTGCATTTGGTTCGTGGGAGGAAATGATGCAAAAATCTAAAAAGCTAAAATATAAAAATTAAGAAACAAGATGTGTGAATGCATAAAAAAAAAATCTGAAACATTAAACCTTTAGAACATTATGAATTTAATTGGGGTGAAAAAAAATGGATTAATGAGGATTTTTTTTTTTTTTTTTATCCTGACATCTGTGAATGTTTGGACTGCGCCATTTCTAACTCCGCCCACACATCCTGGCTCAGCTCGCATCGTACATGAGTAAGACCGGTACCCGAAGCCAAAAAAAAAAAAAAAAAAAAAGGATGATAAGTACCTGTATATAGCATGCCTTGCTTTGTAGTCTAAATGGTGACAAACGTTTAGGATTTATGGGTAATCTTCCATTAGAATAAGAGCCATCAGTGGAGTAACTAAACGGACGATCCGCTTTTGGACCCATCACGTTTGAGCATGATGACATGACTAATGAACAACTTCAGCTACTCAATCTGTGTGCGTTATCTCTTAATGATCATAAAGAGATGTAGAGATGTTCTCAGGCCATTATATCCTTAACGCTATAAGGTATAAAATTGCTTAAGGTAACATTAAAATGCTGGAAAATGTGTCTGGAAATAGCAGCACAGGAAAAAAAAAAAAAAAAAAGACATCGCACAGGGCCATGAGTCATGTCGGGATCAAAGCTATTAAGCTTCATCAGAGAGAGCATCTGAATCACAAGTGGCTTCTATATATATACACACACACACACACACACACACACACACACATATATATATATATATACACACACACACAGATGAGAGATCCTGAAAGCTCTGTCTTGTTCCTTCTTTTAGTTCTGATTGCGAGGACCTGATCCAGAGCAGCTGTCCAGATCTCTGTGTGATTATGGGGGCAGTGGGCCAGTTAGGGCGCTATTGTGATGCGCGCCGAGCTTTGGCAGCCGCTTCTGAGAGCGTTATATAAGACGGAGGTGGGCGTCGGGGCTGAATTCTCATCATCGCTGCTGCCTGCTGTAAAAGCGGCTACACGTAAGCCCAGGAGCCGTAGTGTTTAAAAAATTAAAAAATAAATTAATTAATAAATAAGTGCATCTTTGTGCTCTGTGTGTTTTCTTCCCATGTCCATATAAAAAATAGAGCTTTGCGTCAATGAAAATGTTTCATACTGAGGGAAGGAAATAAATAAATAAATAAATAAACTACTAAACTGTACTAAAAATGTAAATTAAGCCGTACATGCCCACACACACACATCCACATTTTGTCGTCATTTATTGCTCTAGAACCTTTATTCGAGCTTTTCTACATTTCTCCTTCCCTACCTCTCAGCCAAACAGTTTGAGACATACTATCGCTTGTTCTTTAGAATCGTACTGATGGTTGAGCAATTCATGTTAAAAGAACGTTGTACTGTAATATACTGTGTATAGCCAATTGTGTTCGTGTTCTAGTACCTAGACAATGTTTGTTAGACTTACGAACAAACTGGACTTACGAACAAGTTCTCAGGAACGGAATGAGTTCGTATGTTGGGGACTTACTGTACAGTGGAACCTCGGCATACGAATACCCTCCCTTACTAATTTTCATCTTAAGAATTCAATTTTGCTAAAAATTTACATCAGGATATGAAGCACTTTCTGTAGCAAGTTTACAATAAATTTATAATTCTGTAAACGAAAGTCAACCCACGATACCAACATTGCCTTTGTCAATCTTTCGCATGCATGATCTTTCGTGCGTTTTTTATTTAGTGTTTTAAATACTGGTAATATTTTTTGGATGGCTGGGAAAATGCGTATCGTAATACAAACATTCGCCTTAAGAACTTGCTATGCCAAAGTTCTGCTGTATTGTGAAATAAACTGGGTACACAAAGACAACGCTGAATCTGTATGGATGGAGATATGGAGATGTATAAAAGATCTTCCCAAAACACTGATTGTGTGAATAGCAAATGTTTTAAACATAGTTAACGAGGCATAAAAAGTTGCTACAGATATGCACTTAAGGGAAAAGAGGGGAATTAAAAAAAAAAAATGTGCGTTTTGTGACCACTCACCTCACTGGTTCTAAAGATGACCCTGTAGTTGTACTGCGGCCCATGCTCCTTATGATCGTCCAGCTTCTCCCGCCGAAGACTCACGGCGACCGGCCCGAGCGTCTCATCCACTCCCAAATAGTTCCAGTGTTCTATAGGAAATATTTTTTTGGCATTCCTTTACAATTTCACCAAACACTGCAATATTTCACCCTGAGCACAAGTTACTATTGATTTATCAGTGCAGGAATATGTGCGTGTGTGTAAGCAACTCCAGATATCGATTCCAGAACAGAAGTATGGGTTTTGATGACGACGCTCACTTTTCTCCTATTAGCCTGCTATAATCGATTGATACACCAGACATACTGATGCATAGTTTAAACAGTGACTTGCTATTCTGCTCACATGACTGCGCTATGGTTTACGTAACAGCCTTTTATCAGAGCAAACTGCAGGCTCGTTTTAGGCTTGTGTAACTCCATAGACGGAAAAGATTATACAGTGCCATCAATGCTGTTATATGAGAACGAAGAAAAAAAACAACAGGACGTCGCTAAATGGTTTGGCTCCTTGATATCAACTACGAGAGTTTGTCTCACGCAACGTGTCTGCTCAAGAATCTATGATATAAACTGTACTTTTAAAGGTGCGGTGTGCAATCAAAACGTGTTTAAAGACCTGCAATATTCGAAGAACTTTGGAGATCCTAACGAGGAAAGATGATCTGCAGTGTTGCCTGATTTGTTTAAGACCCCTCATTAAATCCTTACGGGCCAGAAATTACAGTCACCCCACTGACTCGGATCTGCTCGGCTCTGCAGCCGGTTGCACCCTCGTTTAAATGTAAAATTGCATGTGTGTCCAAATTCAACCAGTGGACCGAGTAGCATAGCTTTAACATGGGCTGGAGTGGGATCTTAAAATGTATACCTCACTAAGGTAGTTATGGTCTGATTAGTAAGACTAAAAGACTAAAATAGAACCTATGCCAAGTTGGTGCAATAGACCCCCGAGTGCCAGTTTACCTTAAAATGTTTGAGTCATTCTCTAGGTCGGAATAGCAATTAGGAACTATTACACATAAAACCCACAGACTCACCTCTCAAATAGAAGTACTTTCGGTAGTAATAGGAGCCCAAGTCGACATGTTCCAAGATGTTGCTCTTCCCCCTCTCGTGGTGAACGCTCTTCCCATCTTTGGGAGCTTCCAGCACAGCCACACCCGCGTTACTAAAATGCGTGTTGGGCGCCTCACGCGAACCGTCCTCGTCCCTGGAAGAATTTGCCGAACCACCGCCAGCGCTGCTTTGCTTCGAAGGGCTGATGTTCCTCTCGCCTTCGCCTCCTATCTCGTTACGGAAGCAGGGGCAGCTGAGGACCAGATCGTTACTCTTGTCATCGCCAGGGTCCAGCGCTGGTCCGTCCTTGGCGTTGAGTTCTTCTTGGCTGCCGCAGGGGGAGCCGTAGGCCCCGCTCTGATTGGACGATAAAGAGGAGGAGGTGGAGGCCGAGGCAGCGGCGGCGGCAGAGGCTCCGGTGGTGGTGTTCTTCCTTCTGGAGGCGCTCTGTCGGTTTTGGACTGCTTCATTCAGGTCAAACAGAACGCTCTGCACATCGTAATGGGCAAAACCCTTCTGGCAGACCCAGGGCTTTGGTGGAGGGCCCGCATCCTCAGACTTCCCGTCTTCTGCATCCGAACCTGCTCGGGAGGAATCGCCTTCCGCCTTCACGCTTCGTAACTTTCGGAATATGGACTCGCCCCCGGTTTCGGATTTGGAACGGCGTTTCAGGTGCTTCTCTCTTTCCTTGAGGCGACTTGCAGGACTGCCTCGTGGGGGTCCCAGGGGCCCGTCCGGCAGGTCGAGAGCAGTCTGCTTGTGCGCCACAGTAAGCAGTTCACTTAGTTTCTCAGGAGCGGGACTACGCTGGTCGGGGTCATCGGTCTGGTAGGCTTTAAGCATGTCAAAGAAGCTCTCTCCAGAGACACCGTGCTTGTCGATGGAGGAGGTGCTGCCGTACTCGCGGTGCATTGGTGTCCAGCCGGAAAACGACCAGCCCTCGTTGCCATCACCGTCCAGCTCACTGATGGTGATATCGCTGTTGCTACGCTGGCGAATGCGACGCATGCCCTTGCGTGGTGAGCCCAAGTAACCGTCTGGAGATAAGAAGCGGTTGTCTTTGCCTTTGCTATGGATCTTGTTTTTGAGCGTGTTCTGAATATTGCGCAGCATGGACGAATCCTGTGGACTAATCAGGTGACCGAGCTTGGCAGTGAGGTTGCTCTGTGAGCTCCCAGAAGTGGTGGACGGCGAGTCAGTCTCCACTGTAATGTGCCACACACCACCACCACCGCTACCACTACTACCACTTCCTCCTCCCCCACTGCCGCCTCCACCTCCTCCACTGCCACTCCCACTGCTCCCACCACTCCCACTTCCACTGCTACCACCACTTCCGCCGCCACCACCACCATCTTTCCTCGGGGGCCAGTCTGCGACCCGTGCCCGGACTCCCATCTTGGGCACTCCGGGTGTGCCTCCGGACAGGTGGGTGCTCTCGCTGCGTGGCGGTGGCGCTCCTCCATTGGGCAAACGCAGGCGGCGAGTGTAAAACTCATCCGAAGCGGGCACAGAGCCCCCCACAGAGCGCTCGGTCTGCGAACGCTTCAAGCTTGTCATGGTGAATTCAACAGGCAGAGTTCAGCACTGGAGCATGTTTGCAGAATACTCAGAATCTCTGGAGGTCACGCACTGCCACTTAACTAGAAGATCAGGGCCAAGTACGATGGCACGAGATGATGCAGAATAAAAGAAACGATGGTCTTTTTATTAATGGGAATCAGGCCGCGTGGCAACACGGCAAAGTGATCAGTGATCCTTCTCCATCAGTTCTGCGAGTGAAATCTATATAAAAAAGAAGAAAAAAAAAAGAAAAAGATGGAGTGATGTACATCATTGACAAGTATCACCAGCAGGAAGACCACATCAGACCACATTAATGGATACTTTAAGCTTTACTGCACACACTTTACAGCTCGCAATAACGCTGCAAGTAGCTTACACAGCAGAGCAGCTCCAAGAAGACAAACCCTGGAAGGAAAGAGGGCTAACTATTCTTTAATCACTCTTCTATAATAATTAACGATGCACTTAAAGCCAGGGTATAATTCACTGTTACACTTCATCAATAACGTTAATGGCCTCGAGCCCAGCAGGAACACCTCTAGTTCACCAACTGCCAGGAGCCCGTCATTGATGCACTGAACGTACTCGTAGTTCCTGAGACGTTATGGTTAATCTCATGGCTGCCTAAAGAGTGGGACAAAATCCCATGTACACCATAACAAGAATCTATTTAGCAAAAGTTCTTGCAGAGATTTAAAAAAATAAAAAATAAAAAAAAGTTGTTAGTGCATATAAGAAAAGATTAAAATGTTCGGAGGAGGCTTAAGTTAAATTTTAAAAATCAGCCTCCTTACATCAACACATGTTCGCCAACCTCACCCTCTAAAATCACACGCAGTATTTATACGTGACGTTCTCAAAATCGGACCCTAGGACCCCGAGCTACTCCTTAAACATGTACTTCAATCAGACACGGACTTCGGCCTGTGCTGGTCAAAATGCGCAAGGGCAGAAGAAACCGCTAACCATGAACAGCGATGTCGCCTGACTTTCGGAAATCTCTCTAAACACAAGGGATAGCATCACCTGATTTGCAGAAGTGTACAGCACTTAGAAAAACGAGTTAGCTAGGTGCAATTTGTCGAGCAGTGAAAACGTGGACAGCTTTAAAATGCTGTACGTTTTCTATCATTTTGGTGTGTTGTTGCAACAGGCCAATACTAACAAGCTGAAAGCAGCGTATCGCCACCTACGGTAACGGAGTCAGGCATACTCCGTAAATAAATCGACTCCCGTGCCGAGGTTGTATAACAGGACACGGTCAGGAGTCGGTTAGAGTCACCTAACGTTCGACTTAACTGTGCATTTGAATGTATTGATTGATTTTGGGGACACAGAAAAATACATGAAAGTCAGTAAAAACGTAGGGGTTAAAAGGCTCTAAAAGATAAACAAGAGACACCACTTTGTTTTTATTTTGGTGACCCACGTCATTCGGCTTACTGATCCTGGAGAGCCTGGAGTTTCCGCTCCGAGCGGGTAATTTTGTTCAAGTTGTTGACTGAGTGTAGAGAGAGACATCAGTGTGTATTAGCACATTTTTCTGAAATCACTGACTGCTCCTTTAAACTGCTGCAGCTCTGCTGTTAAACCAGACGGCCAAAAGTGTCTCATTTTAAATAGGATCATATTACATCATTTTTCATAATACTTAACGCTTCTTAGCTTCCGATACATGCTTCGATTTTTTGTAAATATGCATACACGTTTGTTTTATTTTTTATATGTTTATGTAGTGTGTGTGACATTTTCTTTTTTTATTCAAACATTTAAAAGATCTTAACCGTCATTCAGATGAAACTTGGCCAATTTAGATTTCACATGAAACGACATTAACCTGAAAAAGTGTATTATTCGAAAATGCTAAATTATGATATAGCAACAAGAATTTGACATGGTTACGGACGCTACAGAGTTGTTTGGGTTTTTTTGGGGGGGCTTTTTAAGGTTTTTACAATAAAACAATTTAAGCTACTATTTTTACAGGTCATATGCTTCTACAAGCTTACACCAATGTTAGTATCAATACTATAAAATATGAATAATTTGCATTTTAAATGATTATTGTTTGAAGTGAGACAGTATAGCGCTGAAAAATGTCAATTTTTGGGCTCATTTAAAATCATCTCTCCATAACCGCAATTGTGACGACTCAAGTTAGCAACTTGGAACTTTTAGGGAAGCAAGATTGGTCACTTCCATGTTGCATAAACTTCAGAAGTAGCTTCATTGGTCCACACATTT
This sequence comes from Clarias magur, assembly GCA_013621035.1. NCBI lineage: Eukaryota > Metazoa > Chordata > Actinopteri > Siluriformes > Clariidae > Clarias > Clarias magur. Next base: position 904,797 of record QNUK01000146.1, on the reverse strand, counting down.
TCTGTATTCCATACAGTATATAACATAAGCAACCCATATGCACCGTGCCTCAATTGAGTTCAGTCCATGTTGACGTTTCAGAAGTTTTTGTACCCACACGTTAGGATTGCGTGAATGAAAATTCATTTACTTTTCTTCACCATCCTTTACTAGTCATATTATCGTCCGAGTCTCTAGAAGGTCTCGACTCCAACTGGCACCGCGATTACCACACATACCGAACCATGGCATGTTCTCCATTCCTGCGAAAATTTACAAATCCTCCACAGCTGAAGAAAGGCTCTTGAGCTCGTCAGCGTGGTAATATTTAGTTAGTGATGCTACTCGCTGCTGTATTTATCGCTCGAGCACTTCGCTTGGACGTATTAAACGAAATCAGTTAGTTTCGTAGAGGCTTTAATACACGGATTAATTCGCTGGAAAAACTGGGAAAAGAGCCTTTTGGGAAATTCTGATAAACTGACAAGCTGAGATCGTTCTAATTTTAAAACATCAATTATTAAAACTGCAGTAGTGTTTTCAACGTGCTGTGCTTACACACACACACACACACACACACACACACACACACACACACACAGGAAGAAATGCGGCATGAATGCACCATGAGAATCTCCCTCATGACACATTCAGGATAAGCTCCGAAATGTCAGTTTTCTTAGTTGCCTAGCAACCGTCTGCGGAGCGTTTGCTGCCGTGGCGTGCCGATGCTAGCGGGTTAACCTTAATGAGCAAGATAGAGAGGGGGGGAAAAAAACCTAAAATAGAGATGGAGGAGGGAGAGGAGTGTATTGGAATGACATAACCGCAGTGTGACTTCATTTCCCTCAGGCTGAGCGGGACACGGGGCCCAGGCTCGACCCGGAGCTGGACAAACCGATTTGAAATTTAATTTGACTGAGGATGAAAAGACGAGTGGAAGGAGTGACTCTTCACTTCTCAGCACGCTTCAGAACACCGGCGTTGTGTAACCGGCGTATGACGTGAACGCGAGGTCGTGTTCCTGTCACTGGGTCTCATGAAGGGGGAGGGGGGGGGGGGGAGTGAGACACACACACACTTATGCAAACCCGACATGTTCCTCGTTTAAGAGAGAGTGTGAAGTCATGGGAGTTTCCGTTCCTGGAAGTGAGCAGTCGCCGCGCCAGCCGCGTACGCTCTCTTCCTCTGCTCTCGCGAAGCGCGAGGTGACCTGGAGGTCACCTTGCAGGTGTCTCGCTCGGGATGAGCGCAGATTCAGACGTTAGTCATACGCGGCTGTCGAGTTACAGCCCCCGAGCCTGACGGATCCACCCTTCCTTCCCCTCTTTCAGGCAGCACGGATCGAGTAAATGAGGCAGCGCTACCTGTGACGTGAGGAGCGCGACAAGAACCGAGGCGCTCGTAACAAACCCCGAGCGTAATCAAGTGCAAATCTGCCGGCGTTCGCCCTGGCCGCGGTGTGTGTGTGTGTGTGTGTGTGTGTGTGTGTGTGTGTTCTCGCTCATTAGCCTTCACCTGTACATCGGTGTGGGCGGAATTCAGAGAGAACTAGAAACCGAATGTCTTCATGTTGAAACAAACGACGATGAAAAAATGATAACTGAGGATAATCTGAGGAAGACTGATGAGAGGATACATCTGTAGATGAGCAGAGCCGCACCGACGTCTTTATAAGTGTCACCTTCATCTGAGAAAAGAAAGGACAGAGAGACTACCACGGTTGCACTCTGTGTCTCTCTCTCTTTGTCTCAAGCTGCTCTTGCTCGGTCTCTCTCTCTCTCTCACTCTCTGTCAGTGTGCGTATCTTCACGCGTGTCACTTTCAGTATTGGTGTGCGTTTCTGTGCCTCACTGTCCCTTTCTATCTGTCTTTATGTGATGCATTTCTCCCTCTCTCTCTCTCTGTACATGTTTATATGTGGGTCTCTGTCCCGCTCTGCCCCTCTCAGTCTCCCCGTTTCCTTCCCCTAAAGTCTCTCCCTCCTCTTTAGCGTCTCAGTCTTTTCCCTCTCTCTGTCTCTCTTGATCCCCTTCTCGTTCTCTCCCTTTCTCGGGCTCCCACCCTTTAAGTCCCTCGCTCTTCCCCTATAACACTCTCTCTCGCTCTCTCACTCATTCATTCATTCATTTTAGTCACTCCCCTTCGTGGTCACCCCCCCCTTCTCCCCCTCTCATGCTCTGGCGGTCTCTCTCTCTCTCTCACACACACACTGAGTCTGGGTCTCTATCCATCTCTCTCACCCACACTTTCACACACCCTCTGGATCTCTCGCTCTCCCTCTCCTTCAGTGCGTCTCACCCTCTGGATCTCTCATTCCCTCTCTCCTTCTGTCTGTCTCACCCTCTGGCTCTTTCTCTCTCTCTCTCTTCTTCTGTCTGTCTGGATATCTCGCTCGGTCTCTCCTTCTGTCCATCTGTCTCACCCTCTAGATATCTACCTTCGTCTCTCTCCCTCCGTCTCACCCTCTGGATCTTTCTCTCTCTTCTTGTCCGTCTGTCTCACCCTCTGTACATCTCCCTCTCTCTCGCGCTCTCCGTCTCACCCCACCCCCCTCTGTAGTGGTGTGCAAGTTGTGATGATTCTAAATCCCCCGGTTTACACCTCAGGGGGGGTTTGGACACCCGCAGTGGGAGGTGTCGCGTGCGTGTATGGGCGTGTCGGCGTACGCGCGAGGCTCAGGTGTTCCCGTCGTCGTCCTACGGTCGTCTGATTTAAACCCAGACGGGTGAGTCAGAGCTCCAGGACTTTGTCCTTCAGTACATGGACTCGGGTGTGCCGTCAAGGGGATCAAGGCAGACGAGACGATGAGCGCGGCGTGTACTGTGCGCTCGGGCTCGGAGGACACACTGTACCGCTCTCACACTCGGCGACGCGCTGCTGCTGCTGCTGCTGCGCGCACGCGCGAGGATTTAGAGTCTGGCGGTTATTATTGCTGTAAACAAGACATAGAGGGGAGAGCTGAAGGAATGAAGCGTGCGATGTGTCGGAATGTGCGAGACGGCTCGTTCTGTAAAGGTTTCGCACCGTTTAGTTTCTCAGTCTGAATGAAAACGTTCCTGCTCTGGTCCTGCCGCTTTTATGGACACGTAGCATTAAATGTAATGTAGGATTTTAAATGTCTAGCTTACACGTACATAATTTTAATACAAAAACAATGTTTATTACACGTAGCCCTTAAAACTTTTTAATAAAAACCTATATAGAGATCAGGATTGTCCAGTATAGAGAGAGAGACGTTTTTTTGTTGTTGTTTTTTCACCACAAACTATTGTAGGCAAAAAGATGAACTGAATTTTATTTCACTTTAACCAACTGTACGAAGACGAACAAGCAAAATAAATGTTATTAATAGCACAGATTCATAAGATTACCAGTTTTTATGGTTATTTTCGACTGTTTCTGTGAATAAAAGCTCTACATTTTTGTGACATCATCCCCACAGGGAACGCAGGCGAACAGGCGAATTTTCAATCTTATGAACCAAAATACTGACGGAAGCATACGCGCGATCAAGACGAACTTCTGGTGTCGCGCATCTCTGGTTGTTGATCAAAACTTGTTTACATGAGTGGAGAAAAGTGTTTTAGTGTAAGATTTATTCCGGTTAAAAGCACCATGAGTCTAAAGACAGTTAACAAGAACGGTAACGAAAGAAAAGGGGAAATTAAAAAATTGTAATAAAAAAAAAATAAAATTAAGAAAAGAAATAATGATTATTACTGTGTTCTGATCGCCTGAAACTTGGCATAGTTTTAATGGTACTGTTCCCAGAAAAAAGCAAAAAAAACAAAACAATCATAATTAAAAGATAGAGGTTTAATGTCTCTTTATTTTGTATTTTATTTTATTAATACGTGTCTCTTCTGTATATTTTGAAAATTTGGAATCTTTGGTGATATTTCTGGGTTGCTGGAACGGATTATCCGCACTTACGATGGTTTCTATGGGAAAATACGCTTCGCTATACAAAGTTTTGCGTTACAAACTCGGATTATATTAGTATGGCGAGGATCCACTGTATCCCGGTAGCAATAAAGTTCACGTTTTATAAAAGCAATTATAACTTTGGTTTGACATAACGTATCAGAAAACAAATGTCCGCGTCCACCAACACACACACACACACACACACACAAACCAGCACACACACACACTCCTTTATTTAAAAAAGAAACAATAACTTTTTTTTTTATTCACTCACGTATTAATAACTTTTTTTTTTTAATCGATCATTGATCAACCATGTTTTGCATGAATTTTTATTTATTTATTTTTTAAAGAAGAGACAATTCACCGCATGAAACCCTGTTTCCCTGCAGACCATGTGTGACCCTCACTACGCCCTTCGGACGGACGGACGGCTGAATTCGGAAAACATTTATTAGACTTTCAAATAAATATGCGCATTAAAAAAAAAAAAAAAAAAAAGCACATTCTAATTCTTTTTGTTTGCATTTTATATATATTTTTTATTATTACACCAATAAAAAAGCGGTTCGTCTTTTGTAAACGTCCCAGGGGACGAAAATCATCGCTGTAATTGCACATATTTGTTGTTTTTATGGCTAAGCTGTATTGTTTAAGGAACTGAGACGGAATTTTTCCATGACTCCAGATGGGAACGTGAAACAATAACAAAAGTAGAACATTATGAGTGATGGAGGAAGAGAACGCTGCTGCTGCTGCTGGTGTAAATACAGGACATACAAAAATACGCTTCAGCGTCTACTCGTTAATATTTACTCCCGCTTCCTAAATGAACACAGAACACAACAAGCACAAAAACAAAAAAGCTGTTTCAGTTTAAGTGGGCCGAAGCGGCGGCGGCGGCGTCCACGGCGGCGGCGTCCACGGCGGCGCTGTAGTTCACACCTCGTTAGGATGAAGGGGTTGTGTCATCATTTTTACTTTTAACCAACATGCGCAAGGTGAGCTAATGAACAACCGGGAACTATTTGGTGTAAAAATAAATAAATAAATAAAAAAGAAAAGAAAAATCTTCAGGAGCACGTTTGTAGTTATAATTCGAAGCGTGAGGCAGACTCTTCTGCATGCGGCTCGCTTGATGAAGCGTGATGCAATAAGCAGAGACAAAGCGTGGAGCTCGTGTTCCTGGGGTTTGTGCCAAGTGTGAATATTCCCCAGCCTCGCATTCTGTCTCCTCTGTTACAGACTTAAACACTCAGCTCTGTGAGCGCACGCGCGCGTGTGTGGGCTAAGAGAATCGTGAGCTAGAACATAATCCAGTGCTAACGCTGTCTTTTGTAGAGAAAGGCTCGACTCTTCGGGACGGTGCTGGTTTCTCTGGTGGCCTTTGATGGTCTCTAAAGGAGATCGATCGGGTCACGTCGTCTTCGGTTCTCTCTCTCTCTCTCTCTCTCTCTCTCTCTCTCTCTCTCTCTCTCTCTCTCTGACCTCGCGCGGTGTTCAAGATAAACATGAGCGTGATGCACTCAAGCAAACTTCGATCAGCTTTTACGCGGCTGCATGAAGAAATCCGGATTCTGATCGGTCAGAAAGTGCTGACTGTGTATTAAAGGCTCTGAAAAGACGACGGGTTTATATTAATATGTTCCACAGAGATAACGCCTTTATGCGCGGTATCAGCTATCACGATCCGGAGCGAGCGCCTCGGCATAGCGGCGATATCGCCGTCTCCGACAAGAACCCATAGCAACACGGTGAGGGGGACGGTGGGAGGAAAGGACCAAAAATAGCTGAGAAAAATCGAGTGTGGGAGAAGTACAGAATGAGAGAAAGAGAGAGAGAAGGCGCACGGAAAAGAGAGAGAGAGAGAGAGAGAGAGAGAGAGAGCACTCAGTGGTACAATTAACAGAAAAGCCTGTCAAACACCACGGCGTGTAATTCTAGGCTTTCAGACGAGCGCAAGAAAAGGAAGGAGGAAAAAAAGAAAATCTTGGTGTCAGTCCAAGATTCTGTCTTTTCATAAACAACGATCAAACAGCTAACATTCTCTGCTCACACACAGGGTGACGCTTCCCCTGCACCCCAAAGTCTGGAGTTTGTGGTTCATCTTGTATTCACACCGCCACTTCAGTAAGATCAGAGTATTGGGCTGATTCAGGCAAAGACAACAACTAAGGAGATTTGAAGAGACTTTTGAGATTTGCTAGAAATTCAGAAAGATTGGACTTTGGAGTGATGGAAAAACATCATCATGTGACCTGACAAGTCCAGATTCCAGAGTGATGGGCGTGTCAGGGTGAGAAGGGAAGCGCATGAAGCGATCGTGCATAGCGTCCACTGTACAAGCCTCTGGAGGCGGGGTTATGATCTGGGGTCGCTTCAGTCGCGCGGGTCGAGACTCAGCAACGTTAAAATGAAGTCAGCTGACCACCTGAATCACCAGAGTATCACATCTGTGGTGTTTGTCTTATGGAAGAGTGAGTCTGGGAGCATGAGGAATCATTTTCAGCACTGAACTGAATCAGAGAAGAAAACGGATCATTTTGGGGACGAAAAGTTTTTTTTTTTCTGTTTACTTATATTTAGTTTAAACAGCAGAATGTGTGTTCATGCACCGACACTACTAGTCTGCTACACTCGGACACACAAGTAGATGGCAGGTGTGAACAGGGGTGTAAGTAACAACGTGCCTAATGGACCGGTCATTAGAGCTGATGGGACCGGGTGTCTTAAAGGACACAGGAGGAAGAAGAAACACCAAAAGACACACAATACTACAGGGAGAAATGTTTATTTATTTATTTGTGTGTTATATATAAATGAGGTAAAAAATTTTACTCCTTTTTTCTAAGAAGGGAGAGTTATTTATACGTAATTTTTTCTTTTAAATTATTCTAATTAATTAATTATTTACAATTTATTATTTATTTGTTTAAAATGTCTTGTATTATAAAATTATTTATTATTCAATTAAAATTTCCTTTAAATTTTACAATTCTTTTACATTTTTTCTTTTTAATTTTTTAATGTATTAAATATTTGTAATTTATTGTTCAATTAAAAGTTTTTTTTCAATTATTATAAGAGTGATGTAGGGAGGGAGAATGGGTAGGAAAAAAAATAGTGTATCGTGTATGTATGTATGTATGTATGTATGTATGTATGTATGTATGTACGTGTATCCTGTTTAAATTTCCAATAAAAATTATTGATTACAAAAAAAAATTACAAAATATTACATTTTTTATTTTAAATTATTTTTTATTTAATTACTTACAATTTATTAACATATTTAATTCATTTACATTTCTTTTTTCCTTTAAATCATTTTCATTTATTTATTATTCATAATTTATTTAAATTTCTCATAAATTATCAAATACATTTTTTTTCTTTCAAATCATTTAAATTAAATTATCGATTATAATTTATTAATATCATTTCAATAATTTACATTTCTTTAAAAAGTTTTGCTTTTTAAATTATTTCAGTGATCTCCATGACCTTTTTCCCCCTTCATGTCTCTTTCACGGCTCCACAATAAAAGTCCGGTAGCGTCCTCCATCACCAGGCTGACGGATAAACGCGACGCTATAACAAAGCAGCTTTTTCGTAGCCTTTCCTGCCAACTTCATCTTTTGTTTGTTCATTTTGAAGTTTTGTTACTGACGCGTTCAGTGGGAACGTCCAAGAGAAAATACGATCTGGGGATACTTCTGATAGAACATAAATACTTAGTACTACTTATAAAATAATTGTACCGCCTCACTGATGAGGAAACCGTGTATGAAATCTGAGCACGAGCGTTCGACACAAACGTACTCGCTTCAGCTTTCACTCCTGGTGTTTCCCTGAGCGTAGTGAAGAAGAGGCCTGAAAAGTACTGTTAAAAATGAGGGTGTTAAAACTTTCATTAACAGTTCAGATACTGCAGCGACCTCCGGTAACAGGGACACACGATTACATCATCCCCTTTTATACAGAGCCATTACTTTCATCCTAAAACAATGTATAACGATTAAGACTTGAGCAATACCAAGTATGTTTTTGTTTTTTTTCCCCCCTCCAGTGCTTCGCAGACGGACGATCCCGGGTCAGATCCGAGACTGGTCACTCACCTTGCGTCGACTTGCTGCTTAAAATCTTTTAGCGTGTTCGACTTTATCGCAAAATAATGCTGTAGCTCCTCCTCGTGACATTTTCGCACCGGTCGAGGTCTGCTTGGCCTGAAATACGTCCTGGCGTCGCAACATCCCTGATCTCATCTGTTAGACGTTCTCCAACAATTTCAGGACAGACTGCAAAAGTGTATATGGAAAAGCAGAACTTAATCGTGTGTGTGTGTGTGTGTGAGAGAGAGAGCGCATCGGCTGCACGTTGCGCCCCAGCAGGTCGGTGTAGGAGGACGGATATCAGTGTGACTCATTACATCCAGAAATGTCTTTGCGTTGAGCCGGCAAACACACCTGAGGTCTGGCCGTCATACATACACTACACTACACTACACTACCTCACATCGCATCGCATCACACTTCTGGTTCCATTCCTGACGCGCGGATCTGCTCATCATCCGCGTCTCATGCCGACGCCCCCCCACTCGAGAGCAGCGCTGGCTGATGGGTATTTGTGGCACTGCAGGGGGACAAAAAAAAAAAAAAAGGAGCAGGGTTGGTCTCTGTGTGTCTCTCTGGAGAACGGGGATGGAATGCACGACGGAGGAGCAGCGCCAACGTCCCGCTCTTCTGGGACTAACATGGTGCGTGTCCCCTGGCAGACCCCGCGCGCACCGAATTAGCGTGGCCTTCTCGCTGCCGGCTCTCGCTCACCCGTGTTTATCAACAAGAGCGGCGACTCGGCGCAGGTCACATGCCATCATGGATCGTGACGTTGCACTACATCTGGAATGCATCAGCATGGCAGCATGGCAAAGGAATGCGAAACCAAGAAATATGCGCAGCTCGCGTGCCAGAACAGTTCAGCGCGCCTGGCAGGAAAATACAAAAATAAGTTTTAATTCCCCGTAGTGCTCTGAGGAAATTAAAAGAAGTGCCAAGGTTCAAAACCCGCCTTACAAACGAAACACTGCCGTATCGAGCTACGAGACAGCGTTTTGAAGAAGCCATACCCTGACTCTTAGGTTGAATATTAAAATTGAAAAGTAAAAAAAAAATTATTCATCTTGTTTATAGTCTAATAAAAATCACACACGCGTCCTTAGTTGGGCTAAAACTTAAAAGCGACCTTTATAAAAATCAAAACTTGACTGGAAAGCATCTTAAGTTTCTAATCCGTATTCACGGGCGCATGTTGATAAACACAAAACCGGCTGTAAATTACCACGCCCATTTACTGTACATTCAGCCCCGCCCACAAAACACCATGAGCGAAAGTATGAAATGACAGAACGGTGACACGGCTCATCTCGTCATCAGCCACCGCGGCGCATCCGCCACCACGGGACATGCAAAAAAAAAAAAAAAAACCCTTCCTCTTTTTTTATTTTAAGCTGTGATTTTATGAATTTTAAAAGCAAAACATTTGCAATATAATGAAATATATTGAGCAAAAAAAAAACAAAAAAAAAAAGGCCAATATTTAAAAACACTTCAGCAATGTTTCCAAAGGAATTAATCAGCATCTTTATAAAAAAAAATAAAAATAATAAAAAAAAATTCCAGATTTAAAGAAAGCGGTATATGATTTCTCAAATATTACAAAAGTTTAATAAAAGAAATATTAAAATAATTACCCAGTGTTCCCCACAGGTGGAGTATACAGTACTGAGACGCAAAAAAAAAGTGCCGTAAAAAGTGTAATAATGGCGTACTGACTGATGGTGGAACATAGTGCGCCCGTCACACTTTAAAAAAAAAAGTTTTTTTTAATTAATTAATTAATCAAAATAATCGGATATTTCCTGTAAAACCAAAAATGATTGTTACTGTTAACAGTCAAATTGTACTGCTGCCAGAATATGGGTATGACGACGCAAAAACGTCCAGCTAAAAATTTGCAGTGTAGTAGTACACAGACACAGTCACAGAAACAGCCATAAAAACACATGACCTTACGAATCTGTGCTATTTCTTTGCTTATCTGACCGATTTATTTATTTATTTATTTATTTTAACATTTTTTAATTGTTCGTACAGTTGGTTAAATTGAAATACGATTCAGTTCATCATAGAGCTCCTTGGTTATGATGAAAGAAAAAGGACACGTCACTATACTGAACAATCCTGAGATTATTAAGAGTCTATTTCAGACCTGTGGGAAACAGTTAACAAATAAATAAATAATAAACTAAAGAATAATAATGGAAAAAAATGATTAGATCGTTTTTTCACAATTTTTCATTTCCTATAATAATAACACAGTCATGGGTTATTAATTAAAACCATCATGAACTACATTTTTTGTATTTTGTAGAATTCCTAAGGGTGTGTAAACTTTTGCACTCTACAGTAAGTAGAAATCGGGAGTAATTAATTCCACATGGTCATATGGTGAGTTTTAGTGCATGAATCGTGCAGGCCTGGTTTTAATCAAATAGTTACAGTATCAGAAAACTCCACGAGACACCAACAAACCTCAGAACAAGATAAAGATAACGATGATGATGATGATGATTCAAAACATCTCAGCCTGCTATGTTTAACCAGAGCATCACTCACACACACACACACACACACACACACACACACAGAACTCTGACTATAATGTTTAGTAGCACAGTAACAACCGACTGTATTTAAAACAATCTTAACATTGCACTACATGGACGTGTCCTCCTGATGTCTCCGTAAAAGACAGTCCTGGAATAACTTCATCTGTTCCTGCTTGGCCTTGACCTTGAACTCGAGGGAGTAAATCTTAGGCATGCAAACAACGGAATAATTTTAGTCAGCTCTGCGAGGTTGCGTGGAGAACCTGGCATCGTGGCGACTAGCCGCGTTAAATCCCTCCGACGCGGCCAGGGGGAGGACGGCAGATGTATAACCACCAGGCCTGGGACCAAACCGAGTGTTTCTTCTTACAACATGAATACCTGAACCTAACCATCAGTGTTATGAACAAATTTCAAGTTTTGAAAGTTCTTTCTAGTGTCTCACTTTTTTTTCTTAAGCGATAGTCGAACACTTCAAAAATCAATAACTGATTAATAATTAAACTATTAAAAACGTAAACTTTTTACCTCAGTTTAAGTTTATTTAAGCAGAAATTAGTTAGAATATAAATTAATGAAGCCTAAATAGATAAAACAAAAAGAATTTATAATGTAGAACTGTAAACGCACCCTCTGGTGGTCTACAGGTTAGTAGATGTGTGACCAACAGAGACATATTATGCAAAACAAACATAACCAGTTATATACAGTTATAGGTAATGAGTCGATTCTAGTACGTTCCACAAATATACATCATACCACACTCATGCGATATACCCATATTCAATCTGAGGTCATTCTGTAACGGTTAGTTCTAGTTCACTAATGTGATCGCTCGAGCTGTGTACCCAGAGTGCCTTCATCTCCTATAAAACAGTACTGGAAAGTTATCACTCCGCTCGTCTGTGTTTCTAGTGTAAAGTTCACAACGGTTACTACAGTCGAGTTAACATCATTATCATAATCATCAGCAGCAGAGAGGCAACACTGAAATATAACCTGCAGTGTTCATCAATCAGGATAATCAATGTGAAAAATCTTCAAAAGATGAAGAAAGAAGCACCGTCACTTACAATGACGTACAAATCAGAGAGCGCTAGTTGGCCAGTTATAACGCGATGTGCTGGAAAGTCAACACGGGTTTCTTTTGGAAATCCATTTTCTCTTTTCTCTACTGGAGTGTCAAACAGAGTGCGACATTCATTTCCTGTGGTATTGTATAAAATATTTAGTATAAACTATTCAGTATGGCCAAACGTTCCAAGACACGCGGTTAGACTAAATACTGCCATGGCCTGGATATTACCTTCGCAGTGCTGATATTCAGTATAACCGTACTCTCATTTGTAGGAGCTGAGGTAATGCACTAATGCTAGAAAGTAAAAAGTTACCATCTTGAAAAGTTTGCCCCCTCACATATACTAATGTGCCACAAACAGGACGTCAATATCACCAACCATTCCCATTTTATTAAGGTGTATCCATACGAATGGCCCACCCTGTATGTATGTATGTATGTATGTATATGTGTATATATATATATATATATATATATATATATATATATATGTATATATGTATATATGTGTGTGTGTGTGTGTGTGTATATATGTATGTATGTATGTATGTATGTATGTATGTATGTATGTATGTGTATACACACACACACACACACACACACACACACACACACACACACACACACAGTGAGAGAAAGAGAGCATTCGGGAGAACAGACACACTGCAGAACGTCTTCTGCTCTCCAGGAAACTCATGACCAGGGTGCAGAAGTGGACACTAGTGAAATGAGACACTAATACAAGTTTTTTGTTTACACATATAAAACTACAATAAAACGGCAGATAAACCAGCTGACGCGTGAATCCGAGCAACGCTCCGATATGACGCGTCTTCGGCGTGAAGAACGTTTTGGCTCTTTCCGTGTAGATTTGATGTACAGGAAGACCCACAAAGGCGAACGTTAACCAGCTGATGAGTTACTGTCAAGTTTAAGAAACATTTATCTCATCAATTTCATCAGCTGGTAATTAGCTTAACATGAGAATAGTTAAAAATAACCAGTTAACCTTAAGCTGTCTGGCCGGAGCACCGGTGTAACATTAAACACTTATTATTATTACTACTGGATTAACTTCACCTGTCCTGAAAAAGTGAAAAACTGTTATTTCTATTAGATTCGAGACTAGGGGCGTGTGTGCGCGTGCGCGCTCATACGGCAAAAAAAAAAGAAAAAAAAAGAAAAATGCAGCACAAGGCTCTTTAAAAAAAAATTTTTAAAGCAGTGGATGAACAGAGAGCGATTGTGATTAGCATTAGAATCAGATGCTCTGAGGTATAAAGAACGATACACAAAGGAGGTGTAGAAGAACAAGGAGGAGTGGAGAGTCGAGGATGAACGGAAGTTCAGACGCCATAACAACAACACCTCAAAAAAAGCTGATCAAAAAAAATTTAAAAATGCAGCGTCACATAGTATTATTAATGTTAATACTTATTAATATTATTATTATTATTACTATGACAATTAAACAAAGTATGTAATTATATTTCGAGATACAAACGAATCAGGGGAACATAAACCAAACATCTCGTGTTCCTGATGCTCCGTAAGAACGAAATGTTCAACAGATGGATCAGGAATCTCATGACACAGATGGCCAGAGCATCGATTTACCAGTCTGGATTTGTGACCCGCGGTGGTTTGTGTGTGTCTTTTATGAGATGTTGGATACACGTGTGTGTGTGTGTGTGTGTGTGTGTGTGTGTGTGTGTGTGTGTGTGTGAGAGAGAGAGAGCGCGAGTGTGTGAGTGGGGGAGTGTGTGTGTTAAAAGCTTGGCTACTCACGTAGCAAAAAATTCCCATCATGCCAAAGTGAAACCGGTCAGGAATTTCCTCAAGCAGCTGTCACACACACACAGCTCCTGAGCGAGAGAGATAGAGAACACAACAGGAAAGAAAGAAAGAAGGAGGGGGGAAAAAAAGGCATGCTCAGAATGTGTGTGTGTGTGTGTGTGTGTGTGTGTGTGTGTGTGTGTGCGCGAGGAATAAGCAGTCATTGATATAAAAGAACACAACGCTGCAGACGGACAGAGCTGATGATGAGAACGAAGCCCTCGGCAGTGCGGTGCGCTATGAGGACGGGTCGGTGCGTCGGCGATGATGAGGGAGGAAGTGCCGAGAGGAAGTTCTCTGATGATAAATTCATTAGCGAGCCCGCTGGGAAAGTCAAAGCTGCCCGGCCCAAGCTCGAGCTGCCTGGAAATGAAAAATCCCCGAGTGCTAATGTGTTAATGTACGACGAGCGCGATAACACAGATTAATATTAACGGCCGGATCATTTTCTAAACGGAAACTGTTTCGATGTAGCGCGCGTCTGGAAAGACACCGAAGCAACGTGTAGTGGTGTTCACTTTTAGTGTCGAAACACACGCACAGGATGTTTATTAATGGGTTTTGTCTCTGTGACTAATAAATCTAAGAGGGAAGAGGAAATAACAGACATTCGGCGAAATTAAACATAGCTACAGTCAACCACTTCAAATAAAACCAATTGAATCATTAAATAATTAATATAAAAACTGACATTTTACCTCAGGTTAAGTTTATTTAAGCTGTAGAACTGTAAACGCACCCTCTTGTGGTCTACAGGTTTTGTAGATGTGCGACCAACAGAGAAATATCATGCAAAACAAACATAACCGGTTTATACAGTTATAAACACGCAGACCACGAACGATTCTTGTAACTTTCACAAACAAACAAACAAACATCGCACTACACTATCGAGTACGGATGTTGGAAGGCTTGTGCGATATTACGCAGGTACAGATGTGCAAGCATGGCTAGAAACTATGATGGTGTACATCAAACCTATCTACAGACTTCAAATCTACAGCTTATCAAACATAGCGACAAACAAACAAAACATGTGGAAGGTAGCTACAAACAGACAAAGACCATGTTGAGCATGGCTACAAACAAAAAACAAAACAAAACACAAATGTTGAATGAAGCTATAAACAAAGCGCACATTGACTGTAGCTACAGACAGACAAATCGTACATCAAACATTGCCACAAACGGACAAAACAAATATTGAACGTAGCTACAAAATGGTAGAAACGTACATTGAAGATAGCGACGAACAGGCAAAATAAATGTTGAGCGTATCTACAAACAAATCCTTTGTCGGATGTAGCTATAAACAATTATTTATTTATTTATTTATTTTTTGCAGTCACAACTGAACAAAGCATATCTGAGCTTTTATCAATGGTAGCTACAAACAGAAAAAAAAAAAAAAAAAGATAGCCACAAAAGAACAAGGGAAATGTTGAATGTAGCGCAAAGTATTTGTCAAACGTTGCTACAAATGAAAAATAATTTAAACATAGCCACAAGCAAATAAAGCCTTCATCAAATGTGGCTACAAACAGAATGTACTTCGAACATCACTACAAACAAACAAAAAATACATTATAGATCGCCACAAAAAAAAACACAAATGTTGAACATACTGTAGCTGCAAACAAAGCGTTTGTCAAACATGGCTACAAACAGACAAAGCGCACTTCGAATGCTGCTACAATCAGACAGGTGAAGGTTTCAGTTCGTACTTTATGTATTATTACACGTTATTAACACGAGAGCTCATCGCAACAGGTGACTATTTCCATAAAAAAAAAAAACGATCAAAAGGTTATGTTTTTTGTTTTTGCTTCATCACTGCTGATCCGCTAAGCAGTTAGCGTCACGCCTCGGCGTTTCGATGAAAATCGATATGGCCGCCTTTCACTGAAATTACGTATCCTGCTCCTCCCTTAGTCTTTATCACGATTGATTAACTTTTAAATACTTTACTTTTTCCCACCTATGTTTAAGAAGCTCCACCCCTTTAGCCTTAGTGTCTAAGTCATAAAATGACTGACTGGAGTTGTATCCGAATTTAAACAAATATCCGGGAGCATAAGTCGTCCATTTACACCCCCCATAACAAATATATATATATATATATATATATATATATATATATATATATATATATATATATATATATATATATTTTATTTTTATTTATTTATTTATTTTTTTGTTCATCATGTCTACACATCATATCATATACGATAGGGAATTATTATGACTTATTATGACTCAAGAGCAACACACTTCTCCTTTACTGGGTCCGTGTGTTCTTTATATATCTTTCCCCGTCGTGTGTCCGAGGCAGAAGTATGGCCCCTGTGTCACCTCATACTTACATCCCAGTTAATGAGGAGGAAGTCATGGATAACGGCACAAAAAACATTTACATTATAAACTGAGAAACATGTCTACAGTGCTGATGATTTCCAGGGGTGTGGATAACTGTGGCACACGTGTTTCTGGATGAGCAATTTGTTTTACCTCTGAATAAAATGTAGGTTATTTTTGCAGTGTGGCATGAAGCTACTTCACCTCACGGATCGTCAAGGGTGCCAATATTTTAAGGGCGCTACAGATTCACTCGCTGCTCTTCTCTTTTTTTTTTCCTACTGATTATGAGGAAAAGTAAATACCTTGGACACTACATCCACACCGGGGCTACAGATGGGTACCGAGACCGCGCGCTCCACACTTCAACTCGTCCTCCTGCTTCCTGAAACACGGCGCGGACAGATTAGCAGCTAAACTCGGCCGTCCTTATCACGACCGCGGCCGTCCAGCTCTCTCTTTATCTTCGTATTTCTCTGATTAGAAAATTCCAGAACGGTGCAGAAGTTTTGGAACGACGGGGATCAGATCGGACTTGTGCGTCTCTCAGTCGACTGCGACATGTCTGAAAATTATAATTGTGTCATTAGGTATGAACTAATCCCTGTGACTCCATACTACAGGGTTTGTGGTACAGGGTTTACACATGCAGACTATCGCTTAGCAACCGAACTGCTGGTTGGATGAAACCGGACCTCAACGCAACACTAATGCAGGCTTGGTCACGTTCATCAGAAGATCAAAAGCCATTCTACACCGCCTGGCACCAAATAATAAATGAAAAAATATATATAAAAATTAGGTTTTTTTTTTTTTTTTTTTTAAATCACCATTTCATGAAGGTCACATTATCGGACCATCAAGCAAAGAAAACAACTAAGGAGATTTGAAGCTACTGGAACTGGGTTAAGAAACCTTCAACACATTACGAAAACCTGGAAGCGTAAGCAGCGAACCGTCAACATTGTGGAAGAAATATGATCAGGGGGGGGGGGGAAATAAATAGATAAATAAATAAATAAAATCATGAATGAAAATCAATTAAACACCTGGTGAAGCTCAGCTTTGGGAATCCAGATAAAATAATGATGGACGATATTTCACTCTACATTTTTGTTTTTCTCTCTGAATTCAAGCACATGAGGAGGCTAATCCAGTTACATTTCTAGTAAAATCAAAATATAGCTGGGGGGTAGCACATTTTATATTTCAGTTCAGCTGTTTAAAAGGAAACATCTAAAGATTTCTTCCCCAAGTCTGGAGGAGTGCATCATTCTTGATGATGTTGCTGGGTGTTTACACCTGAATTTAAATTGGGACTTTTCTATCAAAGTTTCAAAAAGACTTTCAGATTTAAGGGACGCGGAAGAAAAAGAAATAAATAAATAAATAAATAAATAAAAATAAAAAGGACCAGGCCATTTTGAAGTTTGTTCTCATCGTCTTCTGAGCAGGGGTACACAAACGGAATAGAAAGATATAGAGAAAGTTATGGGCAAGTTGTGGGTATACAACTCTCTTTAGAAATAAGCCACGGTGTTTTTTTTTTTTTTTAATGAATTGTATCTTTTTTCTTCGCATAAAAATTCCAAGGATAATCATTCTGAAGGAAGTCTTGGACACCATGGTTTCATCTGTTTACAATGAAAAGTATGTCCCTGAATAGATTGGATGTGAAGGCCATCAGTTTGTCAACAGAGGCACATCATGATCAGGACGTCCCTGCATAATCGACACAACGGACAAGACTTATCGTCATCAGGAAGGATGGCAGGAGATCTACAGCAACATTATCGAAGCTCTAGAAACGCCTGGCGAAGGATTGCTCACGCCCTAATCGTGATGGATGTCTGGACGATGGAGAGGCGCGACCAAACAGAAGAAGCCTCTTCCTCAGGAAAGAGCACCCCCCTACGTCCAATGAGTGTTCATCAACTATACCATATCCATGGTGAAGCATGGTGGTGGTAGGATCAGTGTTTCGAAGCACTACGGGAACACTGTCAACCTGGAGTGACACAGACATGGATCGCTGCAAATCAAGAGGCGCCCTCCGGTTCTGAAAAAGGAGTTCGATATGGAAGAGACGAAAATGTACAGTTCCTCAAATGTCCACTAGGGACTAAAAGTGAGCCAAACTTCATAGAGCCCCTTGATAAAATGTACAAATTTATAAAACACAAACATGTTTGCAGAATGATTAAAAATAATTTTTTTAAAAACACAAGCTTTGGTCTCAATAGCTAGATTTCGCATTAAAAAATTACATTAAGCTCAAAAATTATACATAATTATGGGCGTGGACGACTTAACTGACAGCTTGACTGCAGGTGTCAGACTACTAGCCGCCTCCTGCGCATTACTTCATCTGGAATCGCAGCAGTGTAACTTTACGACAGGAAACGTGGGACTTGACACGTGTTGACGTGTAGGATATGGGTGATGGATGAGTTCGACCAAATGCAAAGTAACGTTAGCATACAAATTAGCCACCTCTGCGTTTTGGCAAGGCTAAATCTAAGCCAGTTAGCTTACAGTGACTGGAGGCGAGTAGGTCAGTTTCGACCAACTGACATGCTCATTTATGGACAAACTGGGATTGAGAAATAATCAAGGCAGCGACAAGGAGAACTTCACAACCTCTCTTCAGGAAAAATATGACTCTTTGAGACAGCTGAAGATACCACGGAACAACTGCTCCAGACGACCCGGAGCTAAAGCGTTTGTTCATCTCCTCACAATCTGATCGATATGGAGTTAATGTGAAGAAGAGGAAGTAAGAAGCCCAACTGACCAGTGAAGGCGCTCCAAACTGGTGACGTCTTGATGAAAAGCATAAGGGGTGCACATACTTATGCAATCATAACGTTTTATTTTTGGCTAGGTTAGATTAACACCAAAAAAAAAAAGTTTTTTAATTAAAAAAAAAAAAAAAAAAAGATTAATCTTATTGATGCGACAAAAAAGTAGTAGCCTTAAGTAGGAGTGTGTAAACTTTTTAAAGTTTAAAAGGGTTTTAAAGGGTTTGGGGTGGATGCTGGGAGTACAGTGGGAATACTACCCCTTTGCACTAACCCCATTGTTTTATAAATCACTCGCTACCCCCCCCCTCCCACCCACCCACCCCTCGCACCCCTGTGATCCCGCCTCCTTCTCCAGATGTTTCTGCGTCCTTCAGTTTAGACTGCGGCGGCAGCTCGGTCCCTCATCCTGCGCCATCAATCGCTCACTCTCAGTCACCTGGCCTCGATCCCACCTCCCCACTCGATACCTCTCAGCCGGCACTACCTGGAGTCAGAGGCGAGTCAAAGCGTGGGCGTCGGGACGAAAGCAGAGTCGCGCCGCTGAACCCGAAGTAACACTCCTGCTGCATGGGTTTATTTTGATAAAAGGTCGCCTACTCGTTTTTTTTTCCCCCTCATTTAGTACAAATCCTATTGTTATTAAAAATGAGAAAAAAAAAAGGCAGATCTGAGGGCGGCTTCTCTCAAATCCCCGGCATGGCGATTATGACGAACAAAAGCCTAATGATGTGTTTGATGTGAGAGAGAGGAAAAAAAGAAAAAAAAGAAAAAAAAGGGAACTGGATCCGATATTTCCGAAGAGAGAGAGAGAGAGAGAGAGAGAGAGACGATCAGTTCTGATTAGAAATACACAAAACTCATTTGAGATAAGGAGGGAAAAATGTTTCTTTTGAAGCACAGTACGCAATAGCATTGCCATTTTTCATCAATCAAAAAAAAAAAAAGAAAAAAAAAATAGAGAAAGAGACAATCTCCAGCAGCTTTAATATGCTTGACGAGGGACTGGGGACGTTCTCAGACTTCTCCAGGACTGACTCACTGGCTCTTCCTTTTGTCTAAAATAAAAGCAGTCGGTTCGGGTTTCGGCGCTGGCATGGGAACACTCTCGGAGGAAGGAACGACGAGTGACTGCTTCGCGTATCGAGCTTTCTTCCTGCTACGACTGAGAAACAGGAAACGCACGGACACCTTGGTCCTGAAGACGTTGAAAAAGCTTTAGCTCCGATACTGTAAATCCACAGAAGGAAACGGCTTCCAACCAAATCCAGACTGAGTTCTGAAAGACAAACCCTGTTCAGTGGTTAAAATGGGGTTTAAACCTGATCACCACCACCAAAGCTCTCGCTACCTCAGCAAGGCCTTTAAACCTCTACTGATCAGATGAATCTCGTCGCTCTGGATGAGGGGGCGTCTATGAAAATGTCAGTAATCATAAATCATTGTGCATCACAACAGCTGCAACAGAACAAAAAAATTAAGCACGTATGGATGATGTAAATCTATCAAACGGACTGTCTCGTCTTTCGTAGCTCGTCGTCCTTCCTATACCGCGGGCTCTTGCCGTGGTGTCCGTTTTGTGGCCGTGCTGAAGCGATGCGTCGCATCCAAAGAAAAATCGCTGCGCTGTCTGGTAACCATGGCGACGGGATGACTAAGACAGACGAGAGGAATGCGGGAGAGATGTGCTGATTAACCGTTACGCTGCCTTAACGAGGAAGCGTGGCGCGCTCTGCTCCGGCTCCGGGAACGTGCGAGCAAGAGATTTTTTCCCAACTCTTCAGAGTGTCTAAGTGACCCTGGCGACCCGGCGTCCTGTATGCACCGCCGAGCGAGCCAGTTTCAGCGAGCTCTCTCAGGCCTGGTGAAAATCGGGAAGTGCGACTCGCGCGTCACAGGCGGCGAAAAAAAAAAAAAAAAACAATTGCTTCGGTTTCTGTTACTCGATCTCACAAACGCCACCACCACCGCCACACCACCACCACCACCCCCCCCCCCTTATTTCCTGTCTATTGTGCGACTTTGTATCCTGTGCACATTTCTAGCAGGTCAGACCTCCTCTGTGACTGACACACACACACACACACACAGAGAGAGAGAAAGAATGTCCAGCGCAGCACTCTATAAACGGCGTCTGTGTGAATGTTTTTGTCCGCCACGTATCGCTTAGCGCTTGTAGCGGACAGCTCTGAGCTAATCGAGCGTGTAAACGGGTTTGTTACACAGACGGCCACCCGAGCGCTGTCAGAATATATTAGTCTCTGTTCGTGGGATCGACAACTCATTCATCAGAGTTGAAAAACTTGCACCGTGTTTTAAGACACTTTTAAATCAGGGAGATAAAACACGTACATCGACACCTACACACGAGGTCTTGTACCCAGCCCTGCGTCCCGCTGCAAACCATAAACTTAGCAGAACAGCGTTACCACAGCGACCACATCAGGATCAGCCGATACGATATCACGATACTTCAGTTTGTATTGAGATTCTCGAAGTATCGCAAATTCAGAAATATAAAAAAAAAAAAAAATTTTCTTCATTTACGATTCATGAACCTAAATTTAAATAATAGTTTGCTACAACCGCACAGGACACTGAATTCGAATTTGAAACTTTTTGGATTTTTTTTTTTCACCTCAATTCAATTAGCTAGCTAATCTAGTTTTGTAGCGAGTCAGAAAGCGCAAAAGAAAAAAAATCAAGAGCCATGATTTCCTCAACGATTCAATATCCTTTTTTTGTTTGTTTGTTTGATTTTTTTAATAAATCACTGTGCTGCCTGCCAATGTGCAAATAAATTCGCCACCTGTAGGATTAAAGCGGAACTGCAACATTTTTACCACCTGAAATACAAACTTAATATAAATTTCTAAATATATAAACTCGATTTTGGAATCGGTTTGGCGATTACCACACAAAACACTCGTGATACGTCACTGTATCTATTTTTCCGCTCATCTCTCGTGTGAATTTAGAGTTAAAGAGGCCAGACTGCAAAACAACACAGCGTGTGGCCTCGTACAGGAAACTCCGGCGCTCTGGTGGAATAATTAAACCTGGACACTGGCAGGGTAAAAGGAGCAGCGTGTGAATATTTCACCATGTTTAAAGGTTTTTCCTGAAGCATGGGATCGTAGTGTAACTTCAAGAGATGGATTAGCATGAGAAAGACGTGCCTGCATTCCTCCTGAGCGAAGCGGGGGTGGAGGAGGAGGAGGAGGAGGAGGTGAGAGGATTTGTCCGATTCGGCTAAAACCCACATGGACGACCCTTCGCTTGCTCTCGCGGCACCTCCGCCGCCGAAGGACCAGGAAACGGCGGAAGCCGTTCAGGATTTATTTTAGCTGTTGGGTAGCGCTCAGGAATGAAAGGATTTGTGGCTTTTGGCAGGGGGTGCCGTTTATTTTAATCGCCGTCCACGTCGGAGGACCTTTCGCTGCACTGGCGTCGAATAAAATCTTGGTTACATAACCGCTCTGGGAAAGGGAACGCTCCCGAGTTAGCTTGGCGAGATGGTATTTTAAAAAAAAAAAAAAAACGGACAAATAAATAAATTAAATCACAGACTACCTTGAAAGAAAATGAGGAAACGTCATAGCGCTGCTGCTGCTCATTTAAGTAAAAATAGCACGGACAGCAGCAGGATTGATATTGATGCTTCTAAGCATTTCCTCTTCCATCATTTATCGACACAGCCTAATGTCAACTTTGTGTGTGGCAACGCTAGCTAACAAACTAATCCATCATTACGTCATTGTTTAATCTTACACCAAGTTTTGCTTTTTTTTTTTCGTTCTACAAAAAATTTAAATGCTGCAAAAACTTTATTAATTCTTGGTGAATTAAGCAATATCAGCACGGCTGGGATATCTTGAATAGTCAGTCTGCGCCCTCATGCCTACCACAGCCGTGCTGATATTCAGTACAACAGCACGACCTCGAGTGTGATATTGCTTAATTCACCAAGAATTAATAAAGTTTTTGCAGCATTTAAAATTTGACCTCGAGTGCGATATTGCTTTTATACCACCGTTCCACAAACACCATTTATTACCAAAAGGTTTGTTTTATATGTTTAACTGGTTATTTTGCTCCGCCCACACACAACCTTCCAGATGAGAAGAAAAAAATCATGGAGGTGGTGGACAGTCCTGAGAATCGTACGAGATTTACATTTCACTCTTATTAACTTTTGAATAACAGCGTCGTTAGCTTCCGGGTCCAGGGGTCAAATCCCAAATAGGATTAAATGGAAAGCTAGTGCACTATATAGGGTGCACAATCCATTGATCCATACACCAAGGAGTGCTCTTGATCAGGGGTTACAGAGGGATAGAGAGGAGTTAGCCTCGTGGTAGCTAGCTTTGTAGCCATAAATGAAAGAACACAGGCGTTCTCTGAGTGTTGTTTAAGATGACGTAACATTATAGTTACTCGGTCAGAACTAACGGTCATACAAGGAGCATTAGAGAAATTGGGTGAGCTGATGTTCAAGTAATTACATCCGCAGACTAAAGAAAAATCTTGAATACGAATATCATAAAATAATTTATCAAAGTACAACATATATATTTCAGCAAAATTCAATGTAAACACTTAAATAAATAAATAAATACATTTACGAACATTTAATAGAAAAGGGAAGTAGCGAAGAAAGAGGGGGAAAAACAATTCCAGATAAAAACTCTAAATTTAAAACTGATCCAGTTATAGTCTCTCTCTCTCTGTTTTCTCTCTCTGTACTGTTCTCCTTTCCATATCAGATGCATAAGGTCCACTATTAAAAAATATCAGAACAGCAAGATTAAGTCTGGTGTTTTATATACAGCAGAACCTGTAAGACAAAGTCAATTCGCTCTGGAGACAGAAAACACGTATTGTGCTAAAAAGTTAACAAATATAACAATATCATTTAAATGCGAATAATCCGTTCCCGCCACCAATAATATTACCTATATTACCAATGTTCAACACTATAATCATATCTTTGAATATATATATAAAAAAAAAAAAAAAAAGAAGTAAAAATATGAAAGAAATGGACATTAAACCTGAATTTATGATCGAATAAATGATTAAATCTGCTAATAAATTCTTCGTTTGGCTTTCCACTTAGGCAAACAAGTTTTGAACGGCTCCCAGATGTACGCACAACTTTCCGTTCGCTCACCGATGCGAGTCTCTTGAAAATGTTCAATTCTAAAGGTGAAAAATTTGTGCGAGAGAGAGCGCGTTCGTAAGCCGATGTTCCACGTTTATACCGTATATAAGCACAAAAATACACTTTTTCAGGTTCATGTCTTTTCATGTGAAATGTAAATTGGTTAAGTTTTATCTGAATGACTGTTAAGATCGTTGAAAGATTTGAATTCAAAAAAGTTCCGAGTTCTAAAACATAAAAGGGCCTGAAACTGTGTTTAGCAAATGTGTTTCTTTTGATCTGATAGAAATATAAATGTGGATTTGCTTCTCCCCACTACCTAATTTTCTTCACTTACAAGTTCAATTAGAAATAATGTTTCTTTTACAGTATGAGCATACACACTAAACATATTTCAGATCCAAAGATGAACATAAAACAACTTGAACTTCCTGAAATGTCCTGTACCTATACTCATTTCAAAGTGATCAAAGATATTGGAACACGTCACCAACAGGTCTGTCTTGTTCACCAGGTGTACTTTTTTTTTGTAGGTCGATTTTTTAAATCCTTTCTGTTTCTGAACGTCTACTCTTGGTCTGTGTACTGTGGTTGAAAACAGACCAGAGAGCTGTCTTACAGGAGGAGGGGGAAAAAAAAAAAAAAATGAGACAAGCTGAGAAAAGAGGGAAAGTTGACCGCTGCCACTGCACAAGAATTTGGCATTAGCTAGTAAAACCGCATGGTATGTGCTGAAAAAATTCAGTGACATCACCGACCAGCTCCACAGGGCAGAGGTGAAGCGATCACAATCCAAAGTTGGACGCAAACTCCTACGAACCACAAGGTCATATTGGAGAGCATCTCACCTCCCGACAACCAGACGGTCGGGATTAAAACACGCTGGAAGCCTGGAAATGAAAGTGTGTTGCTATGGTTACAGCTGGATTTTTTTTTTTTTTTTTTTACTACAAAACATCTGTACCTCTTCGGTTTTCCTTCTTTCCTAAGAACACCTTAATTCTTCATTCGACTTGATGAGAATATTGTGGCTTTTTATTCAGCCAGAAACCCAGACGTAGTAATACGTCGTTACCACGGTGGACTTTTCTCCCACTACAAGCTGTGAAGTTGAGGTGAGATCACAGGACGCTGGGATTTCTGTATTTCTATTTTAAATAAACACCATTTTAAAACTGTGAGGAACGCGTGACTGAGAAGGGGAGCAGGAGGGCAGAACGGCGGCAGAGCCGAACTTTAGGTAAGTTGTGTAATGATGTCACAGTCAGGAGCGGGCGAACAACAGAAACTCGGCCTGGACTTTGGCCTTTGTGCTCGAGCTGACTGCAGAGAGTTGGTGTGTGTTTGTCTTCTCTTTCACAAGGATCGACAGTTTCCTTAAATATTGACCAGAGTTCCTCACTGTCTCAACCGGGACATGTTTATCTGTTTGACAGACGTGACATCCGAGACACTTTAAAGGGGAAATAGTGGAACGATCTTAATCTGGGCATTGTGGCTCTTCCTTTTGAAACAGGAAGTCAGAGAGGGAGTGTGACGAAAGACTCGAGATTAGGGCTGGACGATCTGATGACTTAAATCATTATAACCAATCTTTTGTATCATGATACACTTTTCCAAGGCATTATGCATCTTTTTGTGAATTATTAAAAACCGTCACACTACACTTAATAAATTAAAGACTAAATTGCGACAAATGAAAGCAGCCAATAGAATGTAATGGTATTTTTATCAGATAAGAAGATAAAAAGAAACACATTTGCTAATTACAATTTCATGCCCTTTTGTGTTTTAGTGTCCGTCTACGATCTAAATTTTAAGATTTAAGATTTCAACGATCTTAACAGTCATTCAGATGAAAATAATTTCGATTTCACATGAATCGACAAAGCTGAAAAAGTGTCTTTCATTTTTATTTATATTTTTTAAATGCTCAATTGTTAAGATAATCACAACATGAATTTGACATGGTTATGGACACTACATAAATGTTTTTTTTTTTTTTTTGCTTTTTAAGATTTTACTAAAAAACAGGTAGAATTGCTGCTAGAAGCTTGCACCAATTTTAGTATCAATGTTCATGAAGAAATAGGAAAAATTTGCATTTGAAATGATTACTGTTTGAAGTGAAGTGAGACATGAAAAATGGCCGTTTTTTTGGCCACATATAAAATTATCTTTCCAGTTAGCAACTTAAATTTTTAGGGAAGCAAGTTTGGTCACTTCCTTCCATGAAGCTTCCATGTTGCATAAACTTTAGAAGAAGTAGCTTCTTTGAC
This sequence comes from Clarias magur, assembly GCA_013621035.1. NCBI lineage: Eukaryota > Metazoa > Chordata > Actinopteri > Siluriformes > Clariidae > Clarias > Clarias magur. Next base: position 878,705 of record QNUK01000146.1, on the reverse strand, counting down.
CGCTATATATACACACATACACACACATACACACCTTTTATATATTTATTTAAAGTTGTTTAAAACTGTGAACGTGCCCTTGTGTGCTGCACAAGTTCATAGATAAGTCAGCTACGGAGGAATATTATGCAAAACAATTCGACATTATTCATCACAGTATCGTGAACGTGTTAACCGATAATCATTTATTAATTAATCTAAATCCCTAACTCTTACCTTAAATCATTTTAAAAGGACCATACACTCACCTGTCCAGGTAAAAGATAAATATGCATACGTGACTACAAAAGTTTTTATTCCATATGCATCATGTTTGTTCGACTTGTTCAAGTCCTGTCCGGATCAAGTTCACCTAAGGTCCTGAAAAGATCAGCCGAGTGTTTAACACTGGAGAGACGTAGAACAATCTGACAGAACACGCACTGGGAGGTTCTCCCTCCGGGCTGGAGAACACGTGGAACATAATTAACACCTTTCTCCTGGAAAACGGAGTGACGATATCAAATCCAGTCCTATATGGAGACATTGTTAGTGGTGTAGAACAGGAGCTGTCCAGGAGGACGAGGCAGGCAGAGCCGGACGAGCTGTAGTCTGGGGCTGTGTGAGATCGTGTACAACATGCCGTCGCTACCTGTCACAGATTGCCGACGGCATCCCCTGTAGCTTCGAGTGGGGAAACGAAAGCTGGTGTGTCTTGGTTGTAACACGTCTCCTGTACATGCTACACAACTGTGGCAGGAGAAAAACAAAACACAAACCTGAATCCTGTAATTAGTCACCTGTAACTGCGATCACTTTCTGTTTAACGGAATTGTCCTGTTATCAATGCTGCGAAAACTGGGATCGGGACTGCGAGTAAACGTAGCGGGGGATCAGCTGTGAACACTACTTTGTATAGAAATGTAATATAATCCACGTGTGCTTTGTAGCAAACAGTGTTTTAAGCGAGGGGGTGACGGGAGCATAATCTCTTGGGTGGGTTAAGTAAAACTAGACAGTGTGTGCACAGAAGCTAGCTAAGGTGTCGAGCTTTCCGAAAAACAAAACTTTTTTAAGATGGGTGGAGCAAAACCAGAGCGAGAACAGGTTGATGAAATGCGACGCCAGGGCAACTATCTCGAGATGAAGATGCGTCGCTAACGTGTAGCTAATCAGGAAATGGTTTACAAACTGTTAGCCATGATATCAATTCGGTCTTGTGAAGAAGAAAATATGGAGAAGAAATATATAACCGTTAACTTGGACTTAAAAATGAATAAATAAAAAAAATAAAACAATCAGGTTTCTAATGGACTTCTTCAGTATATAACCTGAACAGGACGAGAGTGAAGTTCGGTAGGGACGGGCGTCCTGAATCTCCCTGAGGTAGGCGTAGGTGTCCAGTCCTTCACTAACAGTGAACATTATGTTCTCTCGCTCGAGAGCCTTCAGGGAACCCTGAAAGAGGAGCGCGGCCTGACTAATGAAAACCGTAAATCGCGTCCAAACCTCGAGCCGCGGCTCCTGCTGTTCCTGCTCCGTCTAATACTCGGGCCTGTTCGTCCCCCTGAGGCTGTCTGTTCACAGCCCTTACACGCTCCGTTCAGGATGTTCTCACTTTCACACACACAAAACGTTAGCAAGACACCAGATCCTTGTCCTCTCTTTAAGCTCAGAGAAACAGGCTCTTATAGGAAAACAACCGGCGGCAGATTGACGTGAAACTGCCCGAGTAAAAATAAACTCACGACTCAATAAACATTAGAGACTCCTTCCACAACAAAATGAAAAAAAAAAAACATTTAAATTAAAATCCCCACTACAACGATTACATTTTTCATCCCGTGTGCGAGCCGTTACCGTGGAAACAAAAAGTAGCGCATTAAAGGAGACGTGTTACACGGAATTTCCTTTTTAGGCACGTTTAGACAATCGGATGCGTCTCGTCTCCACGGCGCATCTCCGAAGAATAAAGTGTGGGACGGACACGCTGCCTGCTTTTTGTCCTTTAGGTCAAGGATTATTCAAACGAGCCGATTAGATCCCCAACCCCCCCCAACCCACCATGACCTCATATAGGAAGAAACCCCTCCCCCGCTGGGTTGTTGCTCCGGAGGAGGAGTGAAACAGGGGGAGTTCGAGGCATGAGGGGTATTTCAGCCGGGGCATTCACTTACTCACAAACACACACACTTTGGAGATAGTTCTGAGACCTATGTTCATTTGTTTACAGAACAGTAAAACATGGAACCTTTAATATAAATTGCAAGTTAATCGCCCTTTTAAAAGCCCAAGTTGATACGAAAGTTGTTCAAATAAAATGTTATATTTTTGTTTATGTGACTATATTGCTGTGCAAAAGTCTTTATTTAGTCTTTTTAGTCTTTAATCTTTTATTTATAAACAATCTAAGGTCACATCCGACATCGGGAGTAAATTCTCTTATAGCGTACGAGTTAGGAGAAATAAGCTACTGAGAAATATCATGGAAGACGAACATCATCAGATCGACGTTTCTATATTTGGTTTATGATTAATCATGAAGATCTGCAGTAGAGCTGATCGATCGGCCGGTGACGGGAATCAGCGATGAAGGGGTGAACCACGGAGATCGCGAGTTTGAATCCTGCGAGGGTCCTCTCTAATAACTGGTTTAATGAACGATTAACAGCACTTAACACTCATCAGCACGTGGTCACACAGCAGAGATGAAGAACGGGAAGCTCACTGAGGCTAGCGCTAGCACTGAGACCGCTAAATCCTGTGTATTAAAAATAAATAGTGTATTAAAAATAAGTAAATAAATGAATATTACACACCGATTTTTTTTTGGCTCCACCCTAAACTCTAAGTATCACTGATTGTGTGTGTAGTGATTGATGATGATGATGATGATGATGATTGGGGTCGGTGCGGCGGCTCTGCACCTCGTGTGTGACTTGATTTCGTTTTTCCTGTCTGTGGCCCAGAAACACTGAATGGCTGATTTATTTTCTCGTTTTTTTTGTCACTGCGGCTGCTGCAAGTCACAAACCACAAACAAACAAACACACACACACTTACTTTCTCTCTACCTTTATATTCGAGGTCTATCTACAGCAAACAATAAGTAAGAATCTGTGTAGTCTTTAAGTGCAGACAGTTTAGCTTGCCAACACACACACAAGCTTTCTGTTTATTCCATCAACTTGTATATATACACACACAATTCTGTGTGTGTGTGTGTGTGTGTGTGTGTGAGAGAGAGTTGGTTAACAGCACACTTTTACAGTGGACACTTTACACAGACTGTTTAATGTCTACAAAAGGAGTCTCCAGTGTGAGAGTCAGCTGTAAATCAGAGCAACACTCTATGATTCAGTGCAGTTGTTTTTTTTTGTTTGTTTTTTAATTGGGGGGTAATGTTTAATTCAGGATCGCTAAACTTTACTATCGGATTCATTTCAAGCGATTACATGCGTGTTAAATGTTTTGTAATTCAATACAACGCTGTAACTTCATTTTATTCATTTTTTTTGGATTGTTTCAAATATCATGTTTACACAAAGCGGTGATCATCTGCTCTGTGCTCCGGTCCAGTAGGTGGCGGTATTGCACCAAACTGCTCATGAAGCCGAAAGAAGAAATCGTCCGTTGATATTTTGTGGAAGATGCAAGCGGTTTGTGTTTCCTCAGAAATCTGTCGAATATATTCAACACTCGCAGGTTTACTTAAACAATTTAAAAGAAACGATTCAGTAAGTCGATTCAGAATCATGAACTCGCTGATTCACTGAATCATCTCGACCAACTAAATATCCATTTCGCTGCAGAATCGGTTAACTTCGCCCCGCTCCGACACACGAAAAACTGACCGTGTCCCCTGCACGGGGGTGGTGTGATTACTTTCCAGGAACTGCACTACTGAATACGGTACGGTTTCCATAGTAACGGGTCGTTAACGGTGGACCCGCCCAGCAGCCGCGTAAACGTTTATAGAAGGAGCATCCAAAAAAAAGTCACTCGGGTCTCCAGGTGGGACATTACGGGAGTGTCCCTGCTGCATTTACATTTACACCTTTGTGATCACAAGTGTGTGTTTGTTTGTTTATTTATTTATTTATTTATTCATATAAGAAATGAGATTAGATTAAAACAGTGAGCTTGGAGTGTGTCCAACACTGTGTGTACATTCTCACTCATTAATCTAAGCATAAAAGTGAGCGAGAGCACCGAAGTGTGTGTGTGTGTGTGTGTGTGTGTCACCGGTTACTGAAGTCTAAGAGATGATGATCAGGTGTGAAGTTACAGCGTAAACACAGACGAGTCACGACTTGCACCGCGCCTCGATGAGTGTGTGTGTGTGTGTGTGTGTGTGTGTGCGCGCTGTCTGTGCAAACAATTGCTAACCTGTTTGTCTAATATAGTGTTTGCAGTGACTCACGCACTGACGGCTAACCGACAGTCTCTCACACTCACACACACAGATAGTTCCAGCACTCGTACAGCTTTAACAGGCCTCACAGCCATGACCTCATACCTATTGTGCAGTGAGTCCGAGAATGTGTGTGTGTGTGTGTGTGTGTGTGTGTGTGTGTTATCAGGTTCACTTTTTATTTGACCTTGAACAATGCATGCTTCGTCTCCAGGGACACTTGCAGAACTAAACGTCTGGTGACCGTGTAGATCTGGTTCTTTGTGATCAGTGTGAACACGATCGTTCCGTGCTCGGGAACATTATGGAGGTGCTATCAGGAACCGTGCAATACGGCGTACTCCGGGTGGGGATCGAATCAGATCGCTGTTTAGACGTCAAGTCTTCGGTGTTTGTCCGAAATCTTTGCGTGTGCGTCATCCTCTGACCTACGCAGCCGTAGCCGATGCGGTATGAAGGCATGCGAGGACGTCGCTCTTGACTTCTTTTTCTGGAATATCAATAATTCCACATAAACTCCCTTGTTCTCTTCTTCTCTCGTGTTCAAAAGGTGGCACACAAACCGGAACTGTGCACACTGCCACCTGCTGTATGAGAGAGTGAAAACACGAAAAGTATGGAGGCCGAAAATAATGTGAACGCTGGCTAGAGTGCATGCACGTGTGACGTAACGTAAAGAAAGAAAGCCTTAAAGCGACGACTAATTCATGATCAGATTTTTAATAACTTAAATCATGACTGATAATTTTTTTTTTTTTAGAAACTATAAACAACTTAACGAATAATCATCACTGAGTGGTGAGAAATCCTGCCTGAGATAACGCTGAGATTATGAGATATAAAGAATAAAACTTATTTCTTAAACACAAGTTTGCAGGCGCACAGAGGCAGCAGACTGGATGCTTAGTGAGTATATTACAGAATTATTGCCCCCCCCCCCCCTAGTTTATTTCTCTGCATTCCACTCTGTAGTTATTCAGAAAACATTCAACCTTAACTGATTTATTTATATGTTGTGTATAATTATCAAAATAGATAACATTTTAATCTCTAATGACGAGCATTTGAGCAAATGTTTCGTCTTCGCGCTAAATCGTTACAATTTTTTAAAAAATATTTATTTTATTAATTGATACAAACTAATTGTGCTGATTGTGTATAATAACGATCTGATGACATCACCACGAAGGATGCTGGGATACGGTTTGGTAAGAGGAGAATCGTTCTCACGCTGGGACGGCCTTCAACACCACACACTCATTAACCACCTGATAATGTTCTGTCACACACACACACACACACAGTATTTTCTCAACATGGAGTACAAATGCATGTTCTCCTCACTGCAGAGACATCAGCAGAGCGGACTGTAAAAAACAGCCACGACAGCACACACGCACACACGCACACACGCACACACGCACACACGCACACACGCACACACGCACACACGCACACACGCACGCGCAAAATTTGGTTACAATATATTTCATGGAAAGTAAGGAGGAAAAGCTTTTGTAGCGTTGGACAAAATTTGTGCTGATGTCATCTCACACACACACACAGATAAACACACATTCAGTCCAATATATTTTGCAATTGTTCTTAATCCAGTTAGACGCCACCTTCACTGCCTGCATTACACACATTAAATGCTGTACAGATACCTCAAACACACACACAGCAATAAAAGTAAATTTCTAAGTTTCTTTAGTTTAATATAATATCTGAAGGTGAGGGGTTGTGGCGAGACAGAGAGGACGGAGTGGACGGGTGTCTACAGCTGGTTTGTACATGTGCTGCTGGACGGTGTAGAGAGAGACAGAGAGAGAGACAGAGACAGAGAGAGAAAGAGAGAGAGAGAGAGGCGCGGTGCTGAACTCCGAGGCGGTTTCTTTCCCTTACAGAGGATTTAAAGGGCAGGTTTGTGAAACACAATCAGGCCGGGTGTAAAAACAGCGTTAGTCACGGCGAGCTGATAAAGAGCGCTGAATCCAGCAGGGAGAACAGCGAGGAGGATTAACACGGCTCGGGATCCAGGGGGTGGAGCTCGACTCAGAAATCACCACGTTTACAAATCGCCCTTTTATTAGGAACACCTGCACACTCGCGCGGTTATCTGACCGGTGCGCTGAGACTCGTATCCTGAGAACATGTCAGAAACACAGCTGAAAAGTCTCATGAGTACGTTTACATGTTTGACCGTGACGTTTTTCATGAATAAGGGCCGATGGATGATCTTTTTTTTTTTTTTTTTTTTTACTCTAAATGAACTACATTCTGTTTCTCCACAGAAGTAAAGATAATCCGGGTGTGAAGCGAAACAGAAAAGAAAAGAAAAAAAAAAACAACAACAAAAAAAAAGAGCCACATTTTTCATTGACTATGATGAATCTGTGAGGAAAAGAAAAACATTTTAAAAATACGACCTTGAGTGGAGAGCAAACAGATGTAATGGTTTAACGTTATTACTTCGTATCGATGTTGTTTTTGTAACACTGAACACCGACAACCACTACAGGTAAAAGAACCAACAGATGACATGTACAGCTCAGGGGTCGGTTGAGGGACGGCGTCAGTCCGGAGCCCTGCTATGACCGATGAGAAGTCTTTAATATAAATCGATATATACACTAAAACGGCTTAACCTGAACATGATTTCTTTATTCCATGCACAAAACAATCCAACACCATCGTGTCGTGGCCAATGACTGATCCTAGTCTGTCAGTGTGTGAACATCTCCCTTCAGTGAGAGATAAATTTTTTTTTTTTTAAATTTTTAAACATCTTACCCACTGTTCCTCTCTGTATCACCTCTGTTCATAAACATGTGCATAAATAATACAGCTGCAACTGAACAATATAAACTAACCAGTGCATTTATTATTTACTAGGAGCTCATTTTAATATTAACTAGCGGCAGCATGGTGGTCTGGAAGTGTGGCCTCGTACCTCCAGGGTCCGGGTTCGATTCCCGCCTCGGGGGTCCGAGTGTTCTCCACGTGTATGGTGGGTTTCTTTCGGGTTCTCCGGTTTACTTTCTTTCTTTCCCAACACCGGTCCGAATTCTACGGCTGTATTCATGGTGAGAGTCAGGTTTCGTTACACGATATTAAAACTAGATGAAATGTTTGTTTTTTTCTTTTTTCCCCTCCAACAACTTGAAAATTTAATTTGGATTTACTTGTTTAAAATTTTCACTCTATTAAACATGGCTCTGTTTGATTGATTTTTTTTACGTAATCCCCCCCCCCCCCCCAACAATGTTGACAGTTCAGCGCCATCCTTTGAGGATTCTTAACCCAGTTCCAATCTCCTTAGTTGTTGTCTTTGCTTGACACAGAGCAACAATTTGACCCTTCTGAAATAGTGACTTTTTTTGGCCAGGCTGTGAATTAGCTAAATTTGTACTTGGGTAACTTTTACTATCAGATGTTTATTTGTTTGTTTATTTGTTTGTTTGGGTTTTTAATGGAGTAAGTAAAAATGTAGAAGAGAAAAAACAAAAGCTAGAAATTTATAACAATTGCTAAATGTTATAGCTATAGTTAATATGGTAATAATTTGTACTATAACTTATTGTAAAAGTTTCCGTAAATCTTTATGGCAAACATCGGTAATGCATCTTAAAGTGAAGTTACAGCAGATCCTGTTCCTCTCGGATGTACGGTGTACGTGAGCTTCCTGGCCCTGGTGTCGTTTCTGGTTCATCGTTAGCACCGAGTGTGTAGCGAAGCCTGCGGGGAGCCCGACACGATCGCGCTCTGAGAATCCAGTCATGACTCACGGTGTCCTAACCAGACTTTAATCACCGCTTTTTAAATTCCCCGCTGCGAGTAAGATCATTTGTTATGAGTTTTATATATACATATTAATCGTTAAAACCAGACCCGCCCTAACGCTGTTTACACGCTTCGGTATTAAACCCTAACCGCCGGGGGTGTAAATAATTTCGGTCATCCTGGGTGATTTCGTCAGCCGAGTGGGCAGAGAGCTTCGTTAAGGCGCATCTCGTACAGACAGGCCTGTCAGGCCGAATAATCTCAACAAACACTTCCTGTGGAACAGGAAGACGCCGCCGCTAATGACGGATGCCTTCTGACGCCTATTGCAACACGGCGGGTAAATAAACGAGACTGGCGTTACTGCGTCTAGAACAGGAGACAAAGATTTTTTAGTAAAAGTAAAAGTGCTTAGTGTCACTTAAGGCGCAGGAGCGCTAACATAAAATAAACTACGACTAATGAGAAGTCAAACACCTGCAGGAAAAAAAAAAAAAAAATGGACCTTCCTGGAACCGTGCTGTTATTGTGAGAATTTATCCAGTTCGAAAAAATTTTTTTTTTTTTTTTTTAAATCTGATTTCACAGATAGAGCACTCCGATTTAATTAATACTTAATGAGTCTTTTCTCAGCTAAATATCTTCTGTAATAATAATATAAACGTTACGTTACAGAAAGACATTTATTAGATCAGACAGTTTGATCAGAATATAAAGAAGTGTCTTCCTTTGGAGGAAAACAGGAAATCTGTCTTGTTAAAAAAAAAAAAAAAAAAAAAACCGACAGCAAGAATACAACGGCTGAAAACTGTTAACGCTGGAGGATCATAGATTGAAAAAATCCTAAATGTGTGTTATAGTGAGTGCGAGTGTGAGAATGCTGCTAGAATCCTGGCTCGAGCGTCCTCTGGTCGTGGAGAATGCTGGAATGATGGACGTCATGACTAAGGGGTGTGTGTGTATCCAAGGCAGCAGCAGCTCGCAATAAGATGGTGCCCGCAGCAACGCCGGAGACAGGACTGTAATTACGGAGTCCGAGTGTTAGACGGGTGCATTCGTTACTAATTTCAATCTTCGGTAGCCATGTTTAACACCCTCTCTCTCTCTCTCTCTCTCTCTCTAGAAAACTGCTCAGCGTGTCTCCTCTTCAGATGAAGTGTCACAGGAATTGACATGCGGCCATCTTTATTAAAGATCAGCATCAGGATGACGTCAGGTGACTCGAGCATCGTTTTAAAAGGTGGTACGTCAGTGCAGACCGGGTTCAGGCTGTGATGAGGTTAACGGGATTAAGAGTTGTAATTAAGGCTGGGACGACTAAATCAAGTATTCTGCGTAATGATACAATTCGTTATCGATTGGTTTGGTCTGGGCTTCGAAGCAGAAAAAGTAGCAAAGCTTTTTTAAAATTAATTAGCTGGAAATTTAATGAACAGGTCGGTCAACACGACATTAATTTATTTTCTTCTTGCATGTTAGGTCGTCCAGTTATTCTGCTTTACGTTCATGGCAAAAGTGCTCGGGAATCAAATCTGAAAAAAAATTATCAAAGCCCTGATTAATGAATCAAATCCCAAAACGAATCAAATCCCAAAACGAATCAAATCCCTGATTCTGTAATTCTTTGACTCCAAGCAGTAAACATAAAAGAAACAAATCTGCTCCTTCAAGGATTCCTTGATTTCAAGCATTGAACACTTACATCATCAAATCCCTAAAAGGAATCAAATGCCCTTATTCTAAGAATCCCCGATTCCAAGCATTAAAAACCAAAAGAATCAAATCACAAAATGAATCAAATCCCTGACTCTAGGATTCCTTGATTCCAAGCATTAAAACCTAAGATAAGATGAAACTTGATTCAATCTCAGCGATTCAAACGAATGATTTTAAAATAGGTTCGTCAAGCAATTCAGGTATTTATATAAATAAATTTCTAAATCTGTTAGTCATGAGTTTCTTTTGGCATTGAGATTTCCTAGATTCAATCTGAGTCAGTCAACCCCAAATAGTAGGAGTGAATTTCACACAGAAGACGACAGAAGAAAAATAAAGAAGGCAGAAAGATAAACAGCTTTACAGACAGACATTCATAAAACAACAGACCAGTTAACAGATACATAGATAAACAGACAGAGAGCGATCATAGACCAGCAGACCGACCCCTCCACAGACAGACTGCCTGATATGGGTAAGATATGAAAACTGATATGAAGATAATATGGATAGCAGAAATTAAAAGCGTTATCGTTCCGTCTCTACAAACAGCTTCATCACTCGTATTCCTCTCGTCCCCGAGTAAACCCGGCCGATACGGTCCTCACACGCCACTGACACTCACAGCTGGCTGATACGCCAAGATAACATCTGGATCGTGATGAACGATCAGACGATACTCTTGTGTGAGAGATCGTGACAGATCTTCGTTAACTCCTACAGCGCTCGACAGTTCTCAATTTGTCAGGAAAAAAATAAATAAATAAAAAAGTGTAACTGATGTATATGATCATTAAATGAGATTTTCTGAGGAAAACAAGACCTTACGATTTCACCTCACATACTGTATCACGTACAGTAGAGAGGGGGGCTGAGGTGATATTTTGGATATCTGAGGTTAGCGGCTTTAGCGGAAAATGATCGCTGTGGGAATGATAATCTGCGACGACGCAAAACTCGACGATATCCGTTATGCGTTTCTGTTTTCCTAGAGAAATGATTGCAATGCTAACCGCTAGCAAGCTGGAGTAAACGCGACCTCTGTGGAGTCTTCTCCGTCACTCGGGACCCGGGCTGAGGAGACGGTTTTGTGACGACGGAGTTAAACACTTCATTTATGTGATGCTTCGGCTTATTCCGTCGCCGTTCGACTCGCATTCTGAAAAGGCTTTTGAGAATCCCCATGCTGCCAATCATCCGCCCAGGCGCGCGCTCTCTCTCTCTCTCTCTCTCTCTCTCTCTCCCCTCTCCCGCTCCCTCTACATGTTGCAGAACATGTGCGCCTCTGCCCACGCTCTCCTTCTCAATCGGCAGCTTAATACAGAAAAATGTGACACTGTATCCGCAGCCTTGGAGTACTTACTTACGTAACAGATATTAGGGGGGAAAGAATGCTGTGTGTAGAGATGAAGAAGAGCTCTCTGTATCTTCACACAAGTATGTCTTCCTGTGATCGAGTAAACATCATAAAGAACAGTCTGAATTCTTCGGGAATAATCTTAAAAAAAAAAAAAAAAAAAATTAAAAACCCGCTCAGTGGTCAGGGTCCGGGGTTCGAATTCCTTCACCACGGTTTAACCTTTAACTTCTCAAGTGCGTCATGAATCAGATGGATAAAAGGGAGTCGTTTCATCCTAAATCCCTCGGTCTCTCCTCTGTCTCTGACTGCAGGAGAGTAGGCTTGCATCCTCGTGTGCCAGAAGGTATCAGGTTTTCAGCTCAAGACTCTCCTTGAGGTGATAAATTTTTTTCGATTGCGTAAATATGCGTTGTAATGCAAAAGCACACCGTATGCATTTATACGCATATTTTTAGTAAATGATTTCAGATTAACGCTAGAAGGAGCTGGAGCCAGCGCTTGGCTTGGGGACGAGCTCTTCTTTAAAGCGTACATCCGCCCACACGCACGCGCAGCCTGAGACGAGAGCTCAGAACAAACCGACGCATCGACACCACACTCGGAGACCGATCTCGAAAGCACCACCTGCTTAAAACGCTGCCATGCAGCTCTGTTCGGAGTTCGGCGTGCACGTGAGATACGACGCGGAGAACAAAACGGAAGTCTTCGTTTTTTTTTTTTTCCTTAAAAAAAAAATTGATAACTAACAAACACCACTATGACCCTGTTTAGGATAAAGGTCAGGTTTTATCTACTGATCATTGGTGTCATAAATCACTTGCTGAACTCGGGGTCGAGGACACACTCCTACCTTAGTGGGGGTTTTCTTTTTTTTCCTCACCCTACTGCAAGGTCAAAAGTCTGAGCAGGACATGTTTATTACTCGAGATATTCTCCGTCAGTGATCTGGATTTCTACGCTGTTTAACACGGAGGTTCACTAGAGCTGCAGATCACAAAATAATAATATAGTTGCAAGCAACGATGACGGGCCCAAGCACCCTGTGCCATCGCTACCCCGGGCGCACCGTACAACCTGTGTTATTCGAGTGTGTTAAGACCTCGAAAAAGCCATTGCCACTTGGTTGCACTTCACAACCTGCACACATAACACACTATACAGGGCTAATGTCAGTTTGGGCCCTAAATATTTGTTGAGTGCGTTAGTGGGTGTGTGTATGTGTGTGTGTGTGTGTGTGTGTGTGTGTGTGTGTGTGTGTGTGTGTGTGTGTGAGAGAGAGAGTGTTAACATTTGTGATGTGTATGTGTGTACAATAGGCCACAGATACTGGAAAATAAGTCTCACATTATGATGTTCCCAAATGTCATGTCAATGAACATGATGTCACAGAAGGTGTCACTCAATATAATGCCACGCAGAAAGTTATTAATCATTTTTCGGCATACGTTTAAGACATTATCACAATAACTGGCCTCCTGTTGAGTTGAGCCCAGGACATGCAGTGCAAAAGTTGTTCGGCTCGATGAGCTCTAAATGTGTACCGAGTTTTGTATGCCTACGTGAAAGTGTGTATGAGCTATACAGCAAAATCTCGTGTGGGGGGGCCCCTGGGGGCCCCGAGACTCTCAGGCATCCTGATGGCAGTAGATTCCAACCTGTCTGCCAAGTTTCATGTGGTTACGAGCATGTTAAGACCCCCGAAAAGTCCAAAAGGGTGGGAAAAAAAATAATCCTTAAGAAAACAAGCGCACCTTATAATGCTTGGGCCCTAAAAATATAATAATATATAATATACAGTCTCAAGCAACTAACAGGTATTAAATTATTACAACCTTCTAAAAGTATTTAATAAACACTGAAATCCAATGTAACTTGTTTTGTTGATTGTTTAAATTTCACATCAAAGTGGTAGTAACCTTTAATTCCCCCAAGCATCACAATTATGCTCTACCCTCCAGTCCAGTAGGTGGCGGTACTGCAAGAATTCTCAAACTTCGCTTTATTGTCATTGAACTAGTAGGAAAAATTGAATGTAATTTTCATAATTGTGCGATACTCAAGTTAGCCGACACAACGTGCAACCACTTATTTTTTCTTTTCTTTTTTTAAACTTGTGGATGTGGATTTTTTTTTTTTTTAGGAAAAGAGCTGCAACTAGGGTTACACAATTAATCGCATAAAAATCTAAACGGCAGTGCAATTATGTAATCACAAAACGCTGCAATTTAATTACAGGTATTTACATGCACGGTCAGGAATTTCTGTAGAGTTTAATAATTTAAGTATTTGTCTATTTATATAAAAACTTTTGATATGATGAATAAATAAGATGAACATCATATTGAGATCGTCTGTCCATTTATTTGCTGTTGACTATTAGCTTGAATAAATGTTTGAAAATAAAACAATACACTTAATAGTTACACATCACAGTTTAACTTGCAATAATACGTGTGTGTGTCATGACGGTTGACATTCATAATTACAAGTGACTTTTATCTGACTCTAATGTGGACCCGTCTGTCCACTCAAATGCTCATTCATTTCAAATAATGTTTGGTTTTAGTAATAAATAAATAAATAAATACGCTTGTGTCGAGGTCCAGGAGGACGAAAGACAGACGCCTCACTTAATCCGTTTCAGCAGCTGTTGCTAGCGTTGCTATGCAATGCCCATCCTGCTGGCGCTGAATGATGACATCATAGAGCACCCTACACATGCACAGGATCGCAAGAATTATGATCTTTACATTCTGCTTAAGTTCACATGACTGCATATCGGATACGTTTCTGATCCATGACCAGATACAAGAGAGTGACTCCGATCTAATCTAAGAAACATTAGGTGTGTTCTTTCATACAGCGCTAAGAAAATCAGATGTGCCACATGAGGGTTTTAAAATAGATTAATTAATTAATAAATAAAAAACCCATGATGTCACTTCAGATTGATAATATGAACGTAGCTAAAATGATCGCAATGCGATATTGTTTTTTTTCCCCCCGTTCAGCTCTAGTTGTCTGTAAATTCCATAATTTCCACATGAGTGCAAGATCGATGTTATGAGGCAAGGTGATCAAGACCACTGATAAACATTACACAACAGTTCTCTTTACTAATCACACAGAAATAAGTCCTTGTTCTGGGAAGCTGTGTGTTTGTCCTGAGTCGATGCACTGGGGCATTTTTACACCAGGAATCCTAGAAAACCAAATTCATTGAACTTGGAACATAAACCACAGATTCGGTGCAAATCAGCAACCATCTCCTGACCATCAGCTTCCTGCATTAAATGCATTTTATTTACAAAAATACACGTCTCCAAAAGTACACGCATGAACACTAAAACAGGAACTAAAACAGGATCTAGATCATAGCCCAACAAACGTTTATTCATATTCAATAGACTGCTTTCCCCCCCCCCCTTCACACTAACGGCGTGTTCACATTGCGACCTGGGATCGTTTACGAGAACACTCGACCCCAAAGTCTGGTTCATGTCGATCAGTGAGAATACAACCGTTCCACGCCCGGGAGCCGTGCCCAAGTCCATCTCAGGAACAACACGGCGTACGCCGGCACAGATCGGATCAGATACGGGAGCCAATCGCGCGTTGGAGCGGCAGTAGATCGCCGTTAGGATGCGACGTCATCAGTGCCATTGGTCTCCTGCAAAATCTCTAGCACTCGCCAATCTCGTCCTCTGACCAACAACGCCACAGCTGATACAGTAGGAAGGCACACAGGAGCTTCGCCCTCCTTGACTTTGCCCCGCCAAAATATCAATAATATCAGGCATATTACATATTGATAATATTACATTAGCAAAAACCTTGCAGTGAAAGCCTCCTCCATACTGCCACCTGCTGTGTCGCAGAGCGTAAAATACGCAAGCGTACCCGAGTACGGAGAATAAAACTAAATGTTCTGTGAGCACATAAAATCACTACACTTCGATATAATCCATGTACGAAAGCATATAGCAAAATTAAATACACACCCTAAGAGCTCTGCCACCTTTACAATAAACAATACGGACAATATTTGTTTTACTCCTACACGTTTGTAAACGCAGGGGACCGAGGGCAATGGCTCCCTGGGCATGGTACAAAATCTACGCCAATGCATTATACTCCATGGAGGAAAAAAACCAGACCACCCTGAGAGAACCTACACAAAACACCGTATGTGCAGAACATGGGCTTCAACTGCGCATGCGCAGGACGCAGGTCTCCATCGTTACCAGTCAAACGGATTGATTTGAGCAGAACAGCAGTTCTGTGAACGTTTACAACGCTGCATACACGGATACAGCTGTTCTTGTCGCATATTTTACGCGTTTCGCAAAAAAATATATTTTTACGATTAAAAACGAGCCGCGGCGCGCGAGCCTAACGTTCCTAACGATCCCGTCGCGCGCATCTCTTTTCGTTTTTTTTTTTTTTTTGTCGCTTAACCGTTTAGTACCGATGATTAATACACTTTTATCGACGCGTAGCTATTCAACGTTTGCATAGTAATCATTGGAAAATGTGACGTTTTCAATTCTCTAACGTTAAACGCAGGATTTTTTTTACAGCGTTAACGCCGTCTCGAGACGCGCACGCGCTCGGGGGTTGTTATATATTGATACAAATATATATTTTAAATGGTGAAATTAAAGCCGTGCTTGCGGTTCAGGACTCACCTTCTGTCTCTGTCTCTGTCCCTGACTGTGTCTTCATCCGAGCTCGTCTGCGTTAAAGATAAAGCACTCCAAAGCAGCACCGGGAAATAAACATACCAAATAACGAGAAGAAAACCGTCGAAGAAACGTTTTTAGTGCGCGCGCGAGACAGTCTCCTCGGGGCTGCGCATGCAATTTGACGCGGAAAAAAAAAAACGTGCCGTTAAATGAAGTGAGATCCTAGTCCATCAGCCGCCGCGCTGCTGCAGCTCCTCTCTCTCTCTCTCTCTCTCTCTGTGTGTGCAATCTCTCCCTCCTTCGCTCGCGCTCTCTCTCTCGCTCGCTCCCTCAACTTCAACTCAGAAGTTCATACAAAGTTCTAGCTCCGCCCCCCGCCTCGCGCGCCGCAGCTGCTGAGGTCACGCCGAAAAAGCCCAACCGTCGCTCTGCTCTCCAAATATCGCGAGATGTTTCACGAGAGCGCAAAAAAACGCCCCCAATTAGCGTGTGACGTAACTGTACGCTTAATCCCATCGACAATACAAGTTTAATCAGTTCCATTAACCACTTTCAGACATACACACACACACACACACACACACACACACACTGTCAGCTTTAAAGCAGCTTTAAAGAAAAAACTACCAAAAGCAAATTACATAACATAAATTTCGTAACGTGTAACTCATTTTTCCCATAAGAAATAACGTAAATGCAGATAAACTGTTGCTGATTTAAGACATGTAAATTAAGTAAAATATTAAATAAATAGACATTAAATCTCACTTAACCTTAATTTATGATTCCTCACGGCACCGGCTGCTTTAAAACCCGAACTGAAAGCGGCTCCCTTTTTTTCTTGCTACCGTCCTTGTAAACAATCTTGGGACCAATGTCTAAATCTTACACAAAATGCAAAAAAACACCCACAACAAATATGTAAACTCATTTCATTTGGCTTTCCACTAATGCAAAAAAGTTTGAGCGGCTCCTGGACATACGCACAACTTCGGTTCAGCCTAGTTCGTTCGCTCGTTCGCTAATAATGCTTCATATGCCGAGGCAAATTTCTTGCTAAATCTCAGTTCTTAAGGCGAACATTCATGAGGCGGGGCATTCGTGTGCCGAGGTATCAATTTAACTGTACATTAATCACCTAACCTTAGCGGCATAAATGAACTAAACTAGCTGAGACGAAAACCTAATTAGCTGACTAGCTAAGACACAAAATGAACAGCATAAATTAACAAAACTATCTAAGAACAATACAAATAGATAGAAACAGACAACAAAACAACACAATGCAATATGCTGAGATAATGTACACAGAGCTGAGATGAGCTATAGTGCAAATAAATTGTCCATGAGATGGTAAATAGAAACAGTAAACATTTCTTGTTGAAGTAGTAGCATAGCAAAAAAAAAAAAAATCATGTGCAAATAGTTCATAGCTATTATAGTGCAAAAAAGCAATTGCAGATTGGTGTACGAAATTTTTCGATGGTGGTCATTGGATCGAATGTGTGTGTGTGTGTGTGTGTGTGTGTGTGTGTGCATGTGTGAGTGTTTGCCAGTCCAGTCCAACTGTATTAAAGTGATTTTAAAAAGCTACTTAATGCTGACTTTTGCAGTTTTTACCCCAGTGGCTGGGAATTGAATCCCGGCCTTCTACATGACAGGCGAGGAACCTACTAGTGAGCTACCAATAACAAGTAACTTTAGCCCTAAAAAAAGATCCAGCCAGCTTCCATTAGTTATATGCGTGTGAAAACGTTCATGTTGGTGATTACCTTCTTAAAGCACTAAATATAAGAGTATGGTCAGTGTTACAGATTTAACCAAGTTCTGTATCTAAACACTCCCTGAGGCCACGACCTGACAGGAACCAGACTCCAAGAGGAGCTCATCCCCCTGAAGGCATTATAAATCATCACTATTCTACAGTTATATGCTTTAAAACTAAACAGAAGGCATTCCAGCTGATCCTAAACCCGAGTCCTGGGATGAGTCTAGCAGAATGGTTTAGCAGCAGTTCACACCCTGCGTTCGCACCAGGACGCAGCAAAGGTCGCCTATTCGTTTTCAATTTTGTTGCCTTGTAAGCTTTCATTTGCAAGGTCGACAAGTACAATGGAAAAGAATGTACCTGCCAACTTGAAAGCATATATTTTCTTCGCTCCGCCAAAGCACGAAAAGCCGGTAAAAACGGTACTTAAAGCAGACTTTTACAGTTACAGGTTTGTGTGGGTACTGCTCTTGTGAATTTCAGGCATTCATGCGACAGTTCGGACTGAAATTGTAGCAAAAGCGACAACAGCAATTAGCTTTAGCAATTAAAAATGAAATGCAAGCCAACTAACATTAGTTATAACTAATTAGAACTTAATATCAGCCAGCTAATTATATTTTATTCGTAGAAAAGAGGACATTAACAATGTTCGCGACCTGAGCCGGCATGTTGGTTTAACGTCATTAAGTTAACGGGTTAAGAAATCGATGAGTGGAAATGTCAAATTTAATTAAGCTGGTGTTTTCTGTGGCTTTTACTGGTTGGAAGTGGATAATTATGTGAAAGATTATGAGAGTTTCTCAAAGAAAAAAGAAAAATCCTCCAGAAAGCAACTATGACAAATACAAACTCTTGGCCTGAATCCTAGGACCGATTATATTTAGATGTTTGGCTCAACAGTTCTTCAGTTTCCTAGTTAGTTCTTACCCTCAGTTAGTTCTCATTTAACATATTCAGCTGCAACGAGGAAAACAAAATGAAAGTATAACCATAGTTTTGTCCTACTGTATACTGTACTGTATATCCTATATTGGAAAACAAATAACAAAGGTTTAATATCTGAGCAAGTGAGAACATCTGTAATCTAGTAAAAGTATCTACAGTTTTGTAGCCCATGAGACACCGTGGTGACCCAGTGGTGGATTCTTTACATGTTCTGGAAAGTTCATTATTCCGCTTTATTCAGCATTATTCAACTCAAGTCCCAAAGTGTAACCATGACATCATTTCCAAAATGGTGGCGTGTCTGAGGATCACATGTGACACAACTAGCTCGTTTTTTAAAAAGCTGTTTTTTTTTGTTTCTTTTTTAACAATTCTAATGATTTAATAACATCTCATATTTTATATTATACAAATATTGAACCAATCGATATAAAACAAATTAATGACTAAAACTGGCCGGGGTAAACACCTGCTCCATCTTTCATCTTCCAGAATGTCCCTGAATGGAGAAATGAGTCTGGGCTTTTATGGGTTAATATAAGATTACAAAAACCTAATAATACAATTATATAAGATAAATTAGCTCATTTTAGTCATTTATTTCTTCAAAGAAGTAAAAAATATCTGCCAATAGAACAAGACATTTACACTTAAAAAGTACAAGTTGTCCAGAAGTAGGCTTAAAAATCATGGGTTGAATTCTAGATAAGGACTTTTAAATCAATAAATTTGACTAGATTCAAGATGTTTTCACTTACTAACATACTGTATCTCTTTTTGCAATTTGGGTTTACAAGAACGCTGCACTGTCTCAGGAGAGGGAGTTCAGAATTCTTTTGTTTATGTTATTATAGAGACAGTGGCACTTGTTATTATATGACACAGTGCCGAGAGAGGAGCTGTGGTGTTGTATGAGGAAGTCTGGAGGAGCAGAGACGTATGTTAGAGTGGTGCAGGACACGTACAGTATGAGAGCTGTAAGACAGTGTTGAGGTGTGCATCAAGGATCGGCTCCGTGCCCCTTCTTGTTTGCTCTGGTGATGACTAGATGACTATGAGGTTAGACAGGAGTCTCCATGGACTATGATTTTTGCAGATGACATTGTGCTTTTTGTAGCGAGAGGAACAGGGAACAGCTGGAGGGAAATCTAGATAGGTGGAGGAACCCTATAATACTGTACATGTGTGTGATAGTAGAGACAGTGGCACTGAAGAAAAGACAGGAGGCAGGGCTGGAGGTAGCAGAGGTGAAGATGTTGAGGCTCTCATTGGGAGTAACAAGGATGGACAGGATCAAGGATGAGTCCATCAGAGGGACAACCCATGTTAGAAGTGTTGGGGATAAAGCCAGAGAGGCCAGATTGAGGTGGTTTGGACATGTTCAGAGGAGAGATTGTGAACATATCAGTAGAAGGTTGCAGAGGTTGGAACAGCCAGGCAGGATGTCTAGAGGAAGACCAAGGAGGAGATTTTTGGATGCAGTGAGAGAGGACATGAAGAGTCCTCTCTCACAGAAGAGAAGAGGACACAGAGGACAGGGTTAGATGGAGGCAGATGATTCACTGAAAGGGAACGGACGAAAGACTCAAAAGAAGAATTTTAGACACATTATATTTGTCAGTACTCTTGACTAGATGATAAAAAAAAATGATAATTTTTATGACAAATTATTACAGAAAACCATGAAATTCCAAAAGGTTCACACACTATTTCTTGCCGTGATCTGGCGGCCTTGCTGTTACAATTTACCTTTGGGATTAATAAACTGCTCTGGATTATAAAGGAACAGGACCACTGTAGGAACACCCCTGAGTACATTTTTACAGTGTGACAGTTAATCCTGTAAATATTACGCAATCATAACGCTGACGAGCAGGATAATAATAATGATTAGGGTTTAATAATAACTAGTCGTACCATACACACTACTGTATGTACGCCTATATGTAGGGTGGACACGCTATGTATAATGGAGAATAAACATAGATGTAAGATATGTATGCCGAATAAAATGGCTGGTGTAGAATGGAAATGATAAAAAAAATAAAAAAAAAAGTCCTGGAAAGCGTTGCTCTAGCAACAGCACAATTCCCCTCGCAACATAACCGGAGATTTGTTTCTGTAGAAGGATGAATGGAAAAAGAAACTCGAGGAAGCCAACGCAGAAATCTGTTAAAGTTTACGTGTAGGAGTGAGGAGCCAAAACACGCACGTCACGTGATCCCTAATTTTCCATCAAGCAAATATTATTAGAATCCAGAGTTGCTTTTTAGCAGGAGACACAGTATATACACGAGGTGGTATCAAAAAGTTTCAAGATTAACTCTGTTTACAAAGTCGTCTTTTGCCACACGTCCTCCCTCAGACGCCTTAAAACCTGGCAGTAGGATTGGCTTTTGCGAATTCTTTTTGGATGAATTCTCTGCGCACAACGTCGCGACTGTTACTATCCAACTCGTCTCAAAACGTTTTGATACCACCTCATGTCCAGTAAATGTTACAGCTCCGTTCCGAGTCATAATATGAAACCATGTTACATTTATTGATCATTTGTTGAACTTTTTGTCATTTATATAAAAAAAAATATCATATTTGACATCTAGTGAGTAAAATCATTTTAAGTTAAAGTGTAGTCTGTAGTTGTATTTGATATGGAGCAGTAACGGTGTACAGTGTGTATACTGTAGCTGCAAGTCACAGGATTATAGTAATGCACTCATTCTAACACATTATCGTTTCTATAGCAACGGCTCGTTCGGAGGAACTTGAAAAGGCGAGCAACCCAACAACAACAAAACAGCTCTTTTTACAGAAAGAGTCTCCAGTGCAGCTTAAAATCTATTTATTTATTTATTTATTTTTACATTTTCCAAACTTATTTGCGGTTTCTTAGTAACGTCACTGTTTCTTCTTTATTAACAAAAAAAAAAAAAAAAAGAGAGAGTCACTGGTGAAGGAAGCAAGCGTTTATTCCAGCTGAGAACAGGGATTTCCTGCAATATTAAATGCAACTATATGTACACTACCTGTCAAAAGTTTGTACACCCCTTCTTCTAACCCCGTGGTCGTTCCTGATGTTTATTCTCTCTCTACACTATAAAAACAATACCGATGGCGTTTATCCAAAACACACAAGGATCTCCTCTGAACAGTTGGATATTGAGACGTATATCTGCTCCTTCTGCTCTGTAAAGCTTCATAACGGCTCTAATCTGAGGTGCTGCTTGAGGTTTATTAGTGATTTCTGAGGCTGGTGACTCTAAAATGAACCTGCATGTCTTAGAATAACCGCTGACTGTTAGTGTTGTTACTTAATGACATAATTCCATACATGTTATTTTATAGTTTTGAAAAAAAAATAAATAAATAATAATAACATTGTTGTGGAATGTAGTCATACAAATTCATATTATTATTACTATTATTATTATTATTGTTGTTGTTGTTGTTGTTGTCTTTAGAAAGGTTTGAGAATATATTGCCTCTGTTCCTCTATAGTCCTGCAGGTGGCATGCTCTAAACCATACGCAACATCCAGTGTGGTACGTTTGTTCAGAACTGTAAGAAAATCTGAAAGTTTAATTGTGGTGTTTTATGCGATCGCAATACGAATAGGATCAGCACCTATACAGGAGGTATCGTGATGATGTCGTATCGGGCGATCCCTGGTCAATCCCAGGTCTGTAAATCGAAGAACAAACACGATGTTAGCAGTGTGTTGACGCTCAGCAGATCAATAGTGTATTTATACCGTACTTTACATGTAGGAAATGTCCTCAAACACAGTGGCCTCCGGGGTTCCTCTTCAAAACTCCTGTTTAGTTCCTGATTTGTGTTCAATGTATACTTTTGCAGTAATGTAATTTTATCTTTGCAATGATGTTTGTACATATTTGTTTAACATTTCTAATCTGAATCTTTTATTTCCTGATCCTGTTCTTGTTCTTTCTTTACGTGTATGTCAACATCGAGTCTAAAAGAGTCATATGTCTTTATATGTGAAATAAAAGAATCTAGGTGCTTATGGTAAATAGTAATTGTAATATTGAACGTCTCTGCTCTAGGATGGTAGGAGAGGAAAGTGCTGAGTGAAACGTCCAGGCTGAAGCGGTTGTGTAATAGCCGACGCCCCCTGGAGCATGTTGAGGGCAGTAAAGAATGTGGGGTATTCAGAGTCGCGGCTGAAGGGCGATGGGAAGAAAGAGCCCATTGATCAGCTCCTCTCAGGCTCAGCGCAACAACGCGACACATGGACAATGACACGGGGACATTCGCCGATTTGGTTTTCATTGTTGCAAACTCACAACACCAACTCTGGGACGACACCGAAGTCCTGAATTTTATGTTATTTCAACAAGTTATGGTATTTCCCATTAACGATGTGTCTTAATTATTATTTCAACTCTCACAATCTCTAGTTATCAGCTTGTGGAAAGAAGTTGATTATCAGATGTCACAATTAAACAATATTATCTTATTGTTTTAATTCCACGTGCTGTTTCTGGGATACTAACACTGTGTTCGAATTACCTCGGGAGTGGGAATTAACAGCTCAGGAGTCGAGGATCTTTTTTTTTTTTTACTTCTGTTCATTCGACTTACAGTGTTGGGGGAAAAAACGATCATGGACACCTACATGTCCATCTTGTGTCTGTAACCATCTGGGATGATTGATGTGGCCGAAAAGCTACACACCCATTAAAAAGATGTAATTGTTTAATATAAAATAATTTAAAAGGTTTTGTGTGTAGCAGTTTGCAATCCTCCTTGCTTCATTTAAAAAAACTTGTTTTAAAATGTTTTTAAAATATAGCATAAGTCATTGTTTAACTGATTCACGCAGAAGCAACTTGTAATTTCTTTGAGTTTCTTTTCACAAGTTGGACACTACAAGGCTTCTCCAGACATAGTCTATGAAACAAGACATTAGATTAGATTAGATTTGGTTACATAATCTTAAATTAGATGAGATTAGCTGAGATTAGATTTGATTACATAATCTTACATTAGATTAGGTTCGATGAGATTACATTGGATTACATAATCTTAAATTAGATTAGATGATATTAGATTATTTTAAATGAAATGAGATTAGATTGGATTAAATAACCATAAATTATATGAGATTAGATGAGATTAGATGACATAATCTTAAATTAGACAAGATTAGATTAGATTACATAAGTGGATGAGATTGGATTAGATTACATAATCTTAAAGTAGATTAGATGAGATTAGATTGGATTACATAATGTGAAATTAGATGAGATTAGTTTGTATTACATAATCTTAAATTAGATTAGATGAGATTAGATCAGATTATATAATCTTAAATTAGATGAGATTAGATGAGGTTATATTACATAATTTTTAATTAAATGATATTAGATTAGATGAGATTAGATTAGTTTTTCATAATCTTAAATTATATTATATTACATTATCTTAAATTAGATTAGATTAGAGTCAACATTAGATTTGCTCTACTAGAGTCTCACCATATCACTCATTATTCTTTTTTTTTTTGCCTTTTAAAATATGTGAAAATAATTAGATAAATTGAATGAAACAAATTGCCTCTTACTATTAAATAAATGTTCATTAATAAATAGCCCATATTTTATAATAACTAATAATTATATAAGGCGGCATGGTTGTGTAGTGGTTAACACTGTGGTCTCGCACCTCCAGGGTCGAGGGTTTGGACTTTGGTGGGATTTCCTCTGGGTACTTTGGTTTCCTCCAACACTCCAAACACATGCAGATTAGACTAACTGCCCATAGTGTACACTATGCGTGTGTGCATGAAGTCTCCTGAGATATTCTCCAGGCCTATATATATACAGGACAAGCACTATAAAGGGTAAATTAATAATAATATTCATTATTAGTATTTATTGTTTACCTTTTATTTGTATATACTATATACAGTGGAACCTCGGATTGCGAGTAACTCAGTTTACGAGTTTTCCGCAAGACGGGCAAAGATTTTAAATAAAATTTTGACTTGAAAAACGAGCATGTCTTGGTTTACGAGTGCCGAGTTTTTTGACACCGACACACACACACACACACATACACACTCTGGCCTTTACACCCCCCCTCCCCGGCTTCACACAGACACACACACTCTGCTCTACACAGAAACTCTGCTCTGTCGCGATTCTTTTCAAAGGTAAGGTGCTGGTTCATTAGTTTTTTTGTTTTTTTTACTTTACAGCAGTGATTCCATTAGTCTGCGCTCACGCGAGTGTCATTGGAGAGATTTCTTTTTTTCCCCGTTAAAACAGTGTTTCCGTTGTGTGTGTGGTTTTTGTGAAACTTAAAAAGCGAGGTGGGGGGAGGGAGGAGGAGTTTTACTGTGTAAGACGAGGCGAGGGAAGGGGCTAATTCCACACACACACACACAGACACACAGACACACACAAATACACGGTGCCTGCGTGCACAAACGGAAACACTTATTTGTCGGGATTTTTTTTTTTTTTTAAGTAAAGTGCAGGTTCATTTGTTTTATTTTTACTTTATATATTGTATTAATTATTTTTCTCTATTTATTTTTTTGGGCTGTGGAACGACTTATTTGAGTTATCATTATTTCTTATGGGAAGATTTGATTTGGTTTACAAGTGTTTTTGAATACGAGCCCGCTTCCGGAACGAATTATGCTCGCAATCCAAGGTTCCACTGTATACATTTTTATTAAATAACCTCACATGTGACTTATTATTGCTAATGCACAATAATATGCACAAGTATGCTTGCTGAAAAGAATAAAACAATGGCATGGGCAAAAGTTTTGTTTCATCCTGGGCAAGGTGGTGTACCTCTGATGCACCATGTATGCAAGACATGATGAAAAAAATGGACACTACCAGACAAAAGTTTGTACACCCTTTCTAACTCCATGGTCGTTCCTGTTTTTTATTTCTTTCTACACTGTTAAACAATCCAAAATACACAATAATCCTTTCTGAACAGTTGATATTGAGATGTATCTGCTACTTCTGCTCTGTAAAGCTTCATAGCGGCTCTAATCTGAGTTGCTGGTTGAGGTTAATTGGTGATTTCTGAGGCTGATGACTCTAAATTAACTTCTCCTCTGCAGCAGAGCTACGTTTTGGTCTTGTATCATGGGAAGGTCTTCATGAGAGACAGTTTCATCATGGAGCTTGATGGGTTTTACAAACGCACTCGACACACAATACTGTTCTTGTGAGAATTGATCCAGAACAGCAGACCTGTGTTTGGGAGGTAAGAGGAAACCGGAGAACCCTGAGGAAACCCGCGTGGACATGACAAGAACATGCAGAACCTCCAGACTTGGCTTCGAAATGGCTCTCCAGTCCTACATAGTGAAGCGATTTGGTGGTGTCATGATTGTTCACATGATTCAAATCATATTAACGAATGGACCTGGCATAGTGATGTCATTAAAGCGTAGAGGAGTAATGAGACGTGAGCTGAGGTTGAAGTTTATGTGCGGTTATTTCAAGCTGATGTAGCCACTCTGCTGATTGCAAAGGGCGCTTATTGGCAGCGTCAGTATCCTGCGGCGCGGGTGGCAGATCAATCTAGCGGACATCAGCAGTTGAAAGAATATAATTTCCATTGTACGAATGAAGAGAGAGAGAGAGAGAGAGAGAGAGATGTGGACTGCAAACATCCAGCAAAGTTCTGTCTTTTTTTGGGGTGCTTAGCATTCCTCAGTGTCCTCCTCCAGCTCTAACATGACTCACTCCGGTGTGAAAGCGCAGAGCGGCGGCGTGGGCGGATGTGACATCACAGCGATTGGCAGAAGTGCCCTAAAGCCCCACCCACACTGAACGCCCCCGCCACGTGCGCACAAGAGCACAAAAATAATGGCCAGACACATCTTTTAGTTCTCTCTCTCTCTCTCTAAGGAAGGCTTCTTTTTATATGTTCTCTCTCTCTCTCTCTCTCTCTCTCTCTGTCCAAGATCTCTGCAGCAAAGCAAATAAAAGGACGATAACGAGACCCGAGCCAAGGCAGCGGTTACCATATTTGGCTACACGGTGCGAGAGGATTTTGAAGTTAAAGAAAGAGATACGAGCCAAAGTCTGCCATTCAGACGCGTCACTCTCTCCTTTCGGTCTAAATTAAGCTCGACTCGGAGCGACATCCAAACCCCAGGATGCTGCGACTGAGAGACGAGCCTGCGATCAGCCCGAGTCTTCTCCCTGCTTCGCTTTAACGCGACCAAATAACCAGCTGAATTACATCTGGATATCTGCCTCATTACGCCACCGCGTCTCCGCTGATGTTTTATCCATCAGCTCAGGCTGTGCGCCGCGCCGTGCTCCGCTCGCGCTCCCGCATCTTCAGTATGAATGCAAAAGTTTGTGCACCCCTGGTCAAATCACATTTGGTTGTATTTTTTCTGACACCGACACTGAAAATACCGAGCAGCGACGATGTTCCTGACAGTTGTGACACAGGGGCATGTGCAATAGTTTGTGCACCCTGTCAGATGAAAACGAGAACAGAACTAACTTGGGTTATGGATTAATGCCGTTGCACAACATTAAAGCTCAAATATATACTGTATATATTTTGATTCATTTCTTTGAAACATTAACACAGGTCTCAGAGCTCCCTCACATCAGATAATGCACTTTTTTTATACCTTTTATTCCCTCTGCTTCTCTCCACTTCCAAACATGCCATTTCAGTGTCTATGTAAGTGAGCTACTGCTAAAAGCCGACAGACTGGAGGAGGAGCGGCTCTTCTCACATTCACATTTACATTCATGACATTTGGCCCTTATCCAGGGTGACTCATATTTTAATAGCTTACTAGCTATCAACTATCAATCGATTTCATCACATCAATCTGCATGTTGATTATTGTCCCATAACTGCATGACACCGTGTTTTATTCCTTTTGTACCAGTAGTGGAGCTGCGCCCATGGGAACATCCTCAGAATTTAAACCAGGGTTAAAATGTAGTTCAGTGAACCACACACACACACACACACAGAGTACAAACACAGTCACTTTATTTAATTAGAGAATCTTGTGATTAATTAAGCAGATTGTCACTAGTTATCGCCGCTGTGTCTGATCCACCGATGTGTGAGTTGGAACAGCTGGGTCAGAGTCACAGCCCATTCCAGCCAGCGCTATTTTCGTCGTCTCAGCCTGGCCCGTGCCGAGCGCCTGGAAGAGAGGCACGAGCCGAGTGAGAGAGTGGAGCGCTGTCCCTCCACACGGCCGCTCTAATTAGAGAGTTATAAATTTACATCCATTACAGTGGAGCGGGCCGTCAGTGCCGTCGCTGCGGATCGTCATCTCAACTGAAAATCATGATGCGTTGGGACGAGAGAAAATACCTTAATGCTAGCATGAACTAACGCTAGTTCTCATCACAGATCACCATTATTCCCAGTGACTGACCACTGAGCACCATCACTCCTGAACACCAATCACATCTCGCTACTGCTCTCACTGACTAATCACTAATCACCATTACTCCCAACAGACTAATCACAGAGCACCATTACCCCTAAAACACCAATCACAGCTCACCAATTAATCACCAGTACTCCCAATGACTAGTCACTGATCACATTACTGACATTACATCACCAATCACAGATCGAACATCAATCACAGATCAATGCAGCTCCCTGCGGTGAATCACAGATCACCATTACTCCAAATGACTAATCACAGATCACCATTACTCCCAATGACTAATCACAGATCACCATTACTCCCAATGACTAATCACAGATCACCATTACTCCCAATGACTAATCACAGATCACCATTACTCCCAATGACTAATCACAGATCACCATTACTCCCAATGACGAATCACAG
Organism: Clarias magur; assembly: GCA_013621035.1. Lineage (NCBI taxonomy): Eukaryota > Metazoa > Chordata > Actinopteri > Siluriformes > Clariidae > Clarias > Clarias magur. Next base: position 850,205 of record QNUK01000146.1, on the reverse strand, counting down.
ACCACCATTACTCCCAATGACTAATCACCAATCTCCATTACTCCCAAATTTCAATAATCCATCACCATTACTCCCAATTACTAATCACAGATCACCATTACTCCCAATGACTAATCACAGATCACCATCACTCCCAATGACTAATCACAGATCACCATTACTCCAAATGACTAATCACAGATCACCATTACTCCCAATGACTAATCACAGATCACCATTACTCCCAATGACTAATCACAGATCACCATTACACCCAATGACTAATCACAGATCACCATTACTCCCAATGACTAATCACAGATCACCATTACTCCCAATGACGAATCACAGACCACCATTACTCCCAATGACTAATCACCAATCTCCATTACTCCCAAATTTCAATAATCCATCACCATTACTCCCAATTACTAATCACAGATCACCATTACTCCCAATGACTAATCACAGATCACCATCACTCCCAATGACTAATCACAGATCACCATTACTCCAAATGACTAATCACAGATCACCATTACTCCCAATGACTAATCACAGATCACCATTACTCCCAATGACTAATCACAGATCACCATTACTCCCAATGACTAATCACAGATCACCATTACTCCCAATGACTAATCACAGAGCACCATTACTCCAAATGACTAATCACCAATCTCCATTACTCCCAAATTTCAATAATCCATCACCATTACTCCCAATTACTAATCACAGGTCACCATTACTCCCAATTACTAATCACAGGTCACCAACCCCAAATCTCCATTACTCCCAAATATTAAGCACTGCACAGATAACCCCAACAGATCATCACCGATCACCATTACACTCCATCACATCTATCACAGTATCTCACCAGTACTCCCAGTGACCGACCACTGATCACATTACTCCCAAACTCCACTCACATATCACCACCGCTCCAGACTGTGACTCATCCCTAAGCACCGCTACTCCCTAAGACGAATTTCTGACACGTTACTCTTATAGACCTTCATTTATTATTCCATAATAGCACATGGTGAAGATTTCATTATTTATATCTAATACAACAATCTATCTTCAGTTTTGTAATTAAATTGTCATGGTCATTTCATTTGAATATGTTATCATTTCGTACATGCATTACCCACGCTTCCCTTCAAGCTGTTCCTTTAGATACGCTTAAATCTCCGTGTTTTCTACAAAACCACTAGTAAACCTCACTGTTTGACTCAGACTTTGTTGTTGTAGTTGTTGCGTTACTCTGCGAAAGCTCATTTCAGCAGGAAATATACAGTATGAACGTTTGAGTGGAAATGTGAAAAGGGTTCGTTTACAGGCAGTGCAAAAGTAAACTAAGCCTACAGTGCCCTCTAGTGGGAAAGACACTAAGTACAGGTACACATGAAGAACTCAGAATGTCTCTTACAAGTCATTAGGTTGAAGGTGCAATCAGTGTTTCAGTATTTGCCTATATTCAGCTTCAGTATTTGCCTGAAGTTCAACCTGAGCCATGAATCACATTAAAATGAAAAAAAAATTTCCACCAGATTACAAACCACAAGTCTTGACAGCGTACTGCGCGTGCGCCAAACTGTGGGCGTGTCTTAAATCGTAACCCTAACCGCTGGACAAAATTTTATGAAACTTCTGCAGTGCTTAGGTATAACCAAAATGTCGGGTAAAAGTGATGTTATGAACAGTTATGTGCCGGGATTTAATTTAATTTACTTTAAAATAATCTACTAATGCGCTACTGTCTCAATGTAAACAAACACCTGCAGCAATAGATATTAATGAGAAAAGCTAAAGTGAATATTTTTACTGGGATTAGTTCATATTCTCACTCTATACTGACACGGCATCCTCCGTGTTATGGAAACGAGGCAGGGCGTTTAGTCACATGGTGGACGATTAAATACAGAGAGTGGCACGAGAGCGGGGTGATGTAACGCGGCGCCGGACATCAAAGGCATAGAACTGAATGCCGCCGTTTGATCTCCGCGTTAAGGGCCGCCGTGGAGAGACTGCTCGAGCTCCTGCAGCCCTTCCTCTCTCACACAGAGCTGGCTTTCATGATCCTGCTCGATTTAGGTTCCCTCGAGGAGACGCTCGAGAGAGCATGCAGGAGCCGCCGCCCACATGGGCCCACCCTGCCCACCACCATCGCTCGCCAGCCTCGGGCCCTGCCTCCAGACCCGCATGTGCACGTCCACCGCTTTCCTCCCCTTTTTTCCGCCCTCCTTCCTTAAACCCTTCCCTTTCACTCTTTTCCAAATAAAATGACTCTTTTTCTGCAAAACCTCGCCTCGCGTCTGTGGCTCTAGGTTACGCTAGTCAGTTATCATGTTGGAACTACACTAGCTTTTCAAAAACAAACTGTTCGTTTAGCATTTTCTTTAAATCTTCACCCACAAGAAGTTTGTCGTTGAATTAAAGAAAAAAAAGCTTTAAAGGAGATTTTTGGATCGTCGTTCTTCTTCGATCGTTCCTGGGTTTCAAGCTCAGCAAAATGCCTGGACTTTTTTTTTGGACCACCAGAAGCTGTAGACAACTAAAGGAAATGAAAGACACAAAACTGAGACTGGCAACGCTCTTAAATATAACAGCTCCCCAATAGGTTTATTAGCAAACAGTAATACGTTTAATCACATGCCTCAGAAAGAAAGGTGTCCGAGTAATAAACGAGTGGTCTTCTGAGCGAGCCCTCACGGCCGGGCCGCCCACATGGTCACCGTCGAGATTTAAATAGAACACTCGTTAACTGTGGGAAACATTGAAACAGATGATGCTAACACTAACTAGTTAACTGATTCTGCTACTAACTTGTCACGATGTTGCTAGCTAGTCACCGTACCCATGACGGATATTTAGGCTTCCTGAATGTAAAGAGGATTTGAACAAAGCGCAGTCTTTAGACTTCATTCATTCATTCATTCATTCATTCATTCATTCATTCGTTTGTGATGAGGCTGGAAGGCACCAAACCGAGAGGAAAAAATAATCCGGGTAAGAAAGGAAAATGTATCGATGTCACTTCCTGTCCTCAGCACCAGCAGGACTTTTGGGCGTTCCTGCTGCCATCACACACCCCCGCCTCCTCCTCCAGGGCTGAGAGATCCAGCTGCTCGTTGACGGAAACCCGAAGGAGATCCAGGTCCTTTTTATTAGCCTGTAACACCAGCTCAGCTAATCGCGTGAAGGACTGGAGAGCAAAAAAAAAAAAAAAAGGTAAAGAAAAACAGGACAGAAATAAGAGACAGCAAGGTATTACAGTCGTGCACAGCTGGCACACACCTGGTTAAAGGTGGTTTCTACGGACACTAGGGACCCGAGCACAGATCTGACACGTGACCCTAAACATATCCTTGGTATTGGTATTGGTACATTTGTGTAGGACACCTACAGTAAGGACATTAAGGACATTGTCCCTAAATTATTTACAGGCGAGCTCTTAAGGAGGATTTCGTACTTATTGCGAAACGCATTTTCCCATAGGAAATAATGTAAATGCAGATAATCTCCGTTCCGAAGATATTACCAATATCACCCCTTTCCAACACTTTCATATTTTCGCATATAAAAACAATCAAAACTTGAATTAAAATATGGAATTAATAGACGTTAAACTTCACTTAACCGTACTTTATGATTCCTCTTTAAAAACCAGCCTGAACGCGGTTCTCTTTCCTTCTTGCTCTAAATCTTGTACAAAATAAAAAAAAAATTGAAAAAACCCACAAATAATATGTAAACTCTCTTCGCTCGGCTTTCCACTGACGCAGACGGGTTATGAGCGGCTCCTAGACGGGCAAACAAAATTTCAGCTCTTAAGGCAAAATTTGTGAGTTAGAATTTAGTTCGCTGTGAAATATCAGGTGTATCGAGAGGGTCCACCTCCTTGTGCTCGTCTTCTCATTGTTATTCGTGTTTATATCCTTCTTATATTTGTGTTCACTTCTTTATTATCTGTGCACACTGCCACCTCCTGTCCCGGAGTGCGTACTGTAGATGCTGTATTATCGCGGTGCAGAACGAGGCTATGTGAGCGGAAGCCGGCCAGCAGGGGGAGTGAGGGTGCAGAGGGGGACCCGGGTGCGTTATGAAGCGACGGTGTCTAGTGTGAAAGCACCGTAAAAGAAAACGAAAATCTTTCTCTTCTTCTGTATACAAACAGAAGGACACATGAACTCTTACCTCTGTGATGTTGTGATTGGTAAAGGCACTTGTCTCAAAGAAGTCCATTCCATAAGCTTTAGCGAGCTGCAGATGAGAAACAAACGTGTGCATGTTTGTACAGTAGCCATACTGCTTTTATGATGAAAACACACACACACACACACACACACACACACACACACACCTTGTTTCCCTGCTCTGTGGCCACTTGTCTTTTGTGCTCCTCGTCCGATTTGTTTCCGATCAGCACTTTCTGCACTTTCTCAGGAGCGTACTGAAGAGAAACACAAGAGTGTGTGTCAGTGTAAAGATTCAGACCGCACTCACACACACACACACACACACACAGACACACACAGACACACACAGACACACACACACACACACACACACGTGGCATTAACATTTTATTGCTTTGAATGTCCTGATGTGGACATGTAGATATACAGTATGTGCCTATAAAGTCAGGGGGCGTGGCCAACCATAGAGGAGGGGTTTAAATCAAGTTTTTCAGGTAGTCCAAAGGAGATCGTTCCGTTTATTTTTTGTAAATTGACGACTGAGGCACGTGACCTCCATCAGCCAATCAGCTTGCAGCAGGGGCTAGCAGCGTTAGTGTCAGTGTGTGCAGAACGTTCACCGACAGGCTCCGCCCATCTCAACTGTTCACTCATCTACACATCAGTCCAGTTATTTATATTCATATTCCACCCATGTATCCATCTATCTATTCATCCGTTCATTTATAACTGAGTGCAAAAGTTTGCACCCCCCCCCCCCCAGTTACTTCCATATTATTTATTCACAGAATCACATAAATTAAAATAATAAATTTATCACATAAATTATCCTCTTTTATATTCTACTTCTAATTCTAAAGGACAAGATGAAAGAAAGAAAGTTTAATTTTGGGTGCTTTTGTATTTTTAGTCACTCGTGTCCCTTTAGGAGCTCCGGAACTTTCCGTGTAATTTCTACTAATTCTGTTGAAACACATTTTGTACAATTTTAAGTTAAAGTTTTGTTTTATTCTTTTTCTCAGTGAATTTATATTTTACATTTGGCTTTATTCAAATTCTTTATCTATTCAGGTCTACTTTATTCTGTGCTCAAAAGTGCAAGAGAGAGTCAGTGTAAGTTATAAAAATGTGCCCAGCATAAGGACAAAAATCTTATACTGTATCTTATTTTATCATGTCAAAATGATCAGCTTTTTTTTTTTTTGTCCACATCATTGTTCAAAGAGCAGTATCGAGTTCAAAGGATCTAAAAAATTGCTGCCTTTCTGCTATGAATTATTATTATTATTATTATTATTATTATTATTATTGTTGTTGTTGTCGTTGTTGTTGTTGTGTAAATCCCACCTCGTCCACGTCACTCGCCCATTTCATGATGTGCTGAAAGGATCGCTCACTCGTGATGTCGTACACCAGAAATATTCCCTGGTGAAGTGAAAAAGAGCAAGTTTACACTTAGGTACTGTGCTAAAGTCTCAGGCTCTGTGTTATCTTTAGTACAAATGTTAATATACAGTATGTGTTTATCATGTCTGCATTGATATGTACAAAATCATTCAATAGTTCTGAACATGACTTTAGAATGTATGTAAATAAATAACATTACAAAGGAATATTATTCAGAAGGAGTATTGTTTTTATTTATTTTTTTATTAGTGCAATAACATGAAATGTGTGTAGACTGAAAAACTAAACCTTCACTGTTGCTTTTATCTCTTCAGTGAAAAAAATAACAAAAAACTAAGCAGGGATTTTATTATTATTATTATTATTATTATTATTATAATTATTATTATGTAAAGGACAGAAGTGGATGTAATTTCCTGCTGCACAGTCTTTATCAGTGCACTGCAGTCTCGCCGCACTCAAACACATTCACATCCGACTCTAAGCTGGACTTGGGGGCGCGGCTAAAGCACCATTGTGACATTTTTATTGGCTCATTAAAAAAAAAAAAAAAGAGTCAATTAAACCTTAATTCACTCACGCGCTCACGTTCATACCGCTTCATCCTGTGTACAGTACAGAGAAGCCTTAATTCCGAATTATTAATAATTATTACAGACATGGATTCTTCTGCACATGACACTGTACGTGGATTTTCCTAAAGATTTACAAACATATCCGTGTACAAAGGTGCAACTATCATCTCCGACACACTTCTTTTTCGGAAGGTTACAGAATGCACCCTACATCATTCTCCTCAGCCTGTCCAGTGTGATGTGGGAGGAGTGATTATTAGACTGCTGGTGAGGCAGTGTGATGATGAGCTCACTCACCTGCGCCCGTCTGTAGTACTGTTTAGTGATGGTCTGATATCGCTCCTGTCCCGCCGTGTCCCTGTGAGAGACAGACGTACCAGGGAGTCAGGACCAGCAGCAGCCAATCACAGTGCAGAGTTCACAGACACACACACACACACACACACACACACACACACGGCCTCTCGCTTACTCACCATATCTGTATTCTCACTTTGATTCCATCGATCTCTAACGTCTTCATTTTAAAGTCCACTCCTGAGGCGTAAAGAGAGAGAGAGAGAGAGAGAGAGCAGATTGATATCATAGACACTTCTTATATGATTAAACCACAGCCAGAGCTAAAAAAAAAGAAGAAAACAAGCATGGTGTAGAAACGCTTTGCAAATCAAGCACAAAAGTTTGCGCACCATCAGGAAAGCTGGGCCTCGAACCGCCGACCACCCGACCACCACCCCAGGTAAAAGACCTTTAATGTGTTTCGTTACATATTCACGTAACAAATATCTTAAAATCCTGGAAATCACAAAAACAAGAAGAAGGTATGGAGCCTTGAAGTGGACCTATTGTTTATCTAGTGGCTTTACATGTTCTACTCATGTTTTACAGTTCAAGCCGACATTTTGCATTTGCTAACTAAGAAAAAAAAAAGGTTCTATTCATTAATAAAAGTCAGGTGAAATCAGAGGTCAAAGGTTATTTATTAAAGACTGCGCAAGAGAAAGGAAAGGTTCAGGAAAGGAAAGACACATGATCCCACATCCTTTCAGATATGTCATACTGCACCTTTTGATCTTTTTACGTGTCGTTACATTTAATGCTGTGGGACATCTAGAACCTTTTTTCACAACAAGATCTGATTAACTTCATACAAGCGTTTTATGGAAATATATTTGAATGGTTGAATAGCAAAATGAGATAAATCCACTTTTGCACTTTAGGTTTTTCAAAGCATTTAATGTTTTTTCTTTGCATGACCTTCAGGCACAAGAGTGTTAAAAAGCACAAATGCCAAGATATTACACTACAATCATATTTTTGTATATAAAAACAAAAAAATAAATTAGAAAAGACATTAAAATGAAGCAAAATATGAAATAAAGAGACATTAAACCGAACTTAACCTTCATTAATGATTCCTCTTGGCACCGACTGCCTTTTTTTTTTTTGAACTGAAAGTGACGCCCTTTTCTTCTTGCTACCTTCTGAAACCTTGGAAACATTTTGGGGATTTCAGTTCTCGGATACAAATGCAACTCCACTCGGCATTCGGTTAGTTCGATCGTAAATTAACGTTCGGTTATTTCGACTGAAAATGCTTGCTATGCAAAATGCAGGCAAATTTCTTGCAAAATTTCAGTTAAGAAGAAAATTCTTAAGGTGGGGTTTTTGTATGCTGAGGTACCACTGTGTCAGTGTGAATTTTGCATGTTTTTATAACTCCACCATATTTTATGCAGTTTGCCAATGCTTTGATTGTGATTCTGTAGCAAGATGAACAGAAAGTAATCGATCAAGGGAAAGTTTTTTTACATTTTGTTGCACACAAAACCGTTTTAATCACACAGATTGCTGAAAATCGTAAGAAACATTATAAAACTTTAGTTTGCAGCATCATCTGCCTTCTCTTACTCTACCAGTATCAATTTCGCTCGCTATTATACTGTAGTACAGGTATGCCCTATTTAACCAACAGCTGCCCACACACAGCGTGCACATCTCAGGACTCTTGTACACCAATCGCTTGTGTATATTTTATAACACGTTACATTGTAACATTATTTACCTGGTTTATCACAGTATATTGTAGTGTTTCAACAAAATTCAAATAACGTATCACGGAAGCGATGCATACCTGCTGGAGAAACTGTAACGGCAGTAACAAAGTGTAAACATCCTTTTTTTTTGCAAAACGCACCCAATGGAATTTGATATACTCCTCCGTGGGAATTTATACGATTGGCATCAAACCAGGCCGATGTGATCTCAAGAAATTGAGGATACAAAATTGCAAAGGGATTTATGATATCTCAAACGGGTCAGCCATGACAAAGCCTTGAACTTCACATTAAGTGACATCATAGTGTGATGCTTTTTTCCCAGCATCCGGGCTTTTTGGAGGTCAAAAACCCATTGAATATATTCAAACCCCTTGTGTCAGCCACTGTGTTGCTCAGGAACATCACCACTTTACTTTGTCATGTGACGGAAAAAATAGATTGCTCAAACATCAGGAGTCTATGTATCGTGCTTTGCTCAAAATGAGGAAGTTGTGTGTAAATCCTTTAAAATAAGGTTATATAGGCATTATATTTAGAGAGAATAGTAGTTTACCAAAATAAGGAAAAAGTCTAAAAATGATGTTTATGACATCCTGCTGTCAAAGAGACAGGCCCTCCAATCACAAAGCAGGAAAACAGCTTTCTACTGCTGGACGCGATACTGTGAGAGGAAAGTAATCTTCACCCTCACATTAAAAGATATATTAATCATTAATAAAGAGCAGGTCTCTATCCAGTGCTTATGGCACTCGGGCCCTGTTCAGTGTTTATTGCTGTAATAAAAGTTACGCTGTCTTACAGCTTACTGAACAAGATCTAGGGCTTCCTAAGCCATCGCACACAGAGCCGGTGGAACAGCTGAACTCTCCGGGCCAGGGCTCTATCGACTTGCTAAAGGTTACCGCTTAATCATCATAGTGCAACCCACACAGACCCCATGATGTCAGCATGAATAAGTGCCTCAACCCGAAGGTTTCATTGATTTTTTTTTTTTGGACTGCCGGTAAAATACAAACAGAAACTAGATTTTGCACGTGTGTATTTTATTGCCACATAATGCCATTTGGTTGGTTATTTTTCTGTAGTAGATAAAAAAAAAGATAAACCTAACATACAGACCAATGATTTTTCCAAAATATGCAACTATAAGGTGGCATGATGACGTGGTGTTTAGCACTGTCGCCGCGCACCTCTAGGGTCAGGGTTCGATTCCTGCCTCAGGGTCTGTGTGCATTGAGTTTGCATGTTCTCCTCGTGCTTGCCTGGTTTTCTCCAGGTCCATGCAGATTGAACTAATTGGCGTTCCCAAATGTGTGTAAATGTAGACCGGAGGTCCTACCACATTTGTGAAATGGGAATAAGTACAATGGTTGCTTATTGGGCCCTTAACCAACAGTGAATGAAGATAAAGTAAAAAATTAATATAATAATGTACACTTGGCGTGGCAGCATCTTTCTATCTATAAAATAGCATTGTCAAATTCTAGATTTTGATTGTTCAGAAGGTTGTAGATTTCTTCGACAGCAGCTGCAAAGTACAGGACTTATTGTACTCATTTTATAATACAGCAACGGCTCACTCAGAGTGGAAAAATCATGTGTTTATTTAATATTAACAGAAGAAGTGTCCTGTTTACCAACACGATCAGGACAAATGAGTTTACCCTTTTTTCCCGATTACTCAATTACATGACAATGTTGTTTTGTTTAGTTTTTTTTTTCAGTTGTACAACTAAAGACATAGATAGGGACCAATCACTATGGCATCAGCCCAGTGGCGTCATAGTGTGTGAAGGGCCCTCTTGTTCTTCTAAGGATTATTGGGTTTTTACCAGCGTCTGGGGCTTTTTGGTGGTCTTAACATGCTCATGAAAATCAACACAGGGGTTGGAATCTGCTGCATGTCATGGGCTCTATTTCACATTAAGTCTTGCAAAGTCTTGCACGTTAAATTTCTTGCAAAACCCACCCAGTGGATTTTGATATACTCCTCCTAGGGGATTTATACAATCGCCATCAAACCAGGCCAATGTGATCTCAAGACATTGAGGATGCAAAATTGCGAAGGGATTTTTGATATCTCAAACAGGCCAGCCATGACAAAGCCTCAAACTTATGCTGAAAGTTTAAGCCCTGGCCACAGGGCTAATAACTTTCTAAATTACATCACATTGAGTGACATTATAGTGTGATGCTTTTTTTCCAGCATCCGGGCTTTTTGGAGGTCTTAACCTAAAACACGCCCTATTCTAAAGTTATGTCATAATTCTGGCCCACTGTGTCTTTCTGGTGTACTGGGGCAGCGATGGTGCAGGTCCTCGGGCCCGGTCATCGTTGCTTGCATATATACTGTGTTTGTATTTGGTATTATTAAACTTTAAGAGAGAGAGAATCAAGACAGATTGGTAAGGGGCATTAATGATCAACCTGTAGCTGGCGGTGACAAAGAAAATCTCCCAGAGAGGACATTGGGAAGAAACCTCATGAGGAACCGGATTCTAAAGGAATCAATCCTCGGTTATAAATCATGTAACATACATGGGAGCTATAAGTAAAGAAGTGTTTTAATTGTAGTCAAATAGCTATGATGTAAGCAAAATAAAAGACTTCATGGCATGCTGTTATAGACTAATAATCAACTTTGGACTGGTTACAGTAACTTTATTTCATTGCATTATCCAAAAGTTTATTATTTTTACCCAAGTGCTTAGCTCATTGTACATTATGCAGGTTTTTTATACACCGGTTTATTAATAGATGTGAATTTTCCACAGCTTCATCAGATTTATCCTCATAAATCTGTTCTTGCTCATGATCAGATGTTGTGCGTATCTTATGTAGGTCATACGTTAGCTCTGCCTAGCTTAGGAAGGAAGGATATTTGACTTTTTGGAAACAGAACAGGTAGGAAGGTTCAGCCCGGTTAACTACCTTATTAAAACTCTGATAGATCACTATGATGTTTTAAAAAGTTAGTTACATTTAACTTATACTCCATGTGCTCTTCAAATGAAACTTTAAACTGGAACAGCATTAATATTAATACACTAATATTCTTAGTACATTTTCATCACCTCACTTCCCAGAATCCCATCTTATAGAAAGATCACGACTTTAATGCACTACTGTTGCTCTCTCAAGAACTTTGGGTTCAATATTTTTTCCTAAAGCCAGAGATCTAAACTTGGATTCATCTGTCTGACTCTTTAATATTTTTCCAGGCAGAACTCGTCACAGCATATTTTCAGCCTGTTTATAAGCCTGACTGGGATTTTTATACAGATGGTATTAAAGACAGGCTTCTGTTAGAGAGATTAATCGACGTGGAACAGAAACTTTAGAGAACGGATGATAAAATATCTAATTGGAAAAGTGTTGGGAAAAAAACTGCTTAGTGCATGAGATCTGTGAAAGCGGACATGATGCAGGTCGCAAACACCTTATCGCATTAGGGTAATTTGAGAGCTTAAGATGCTTCTCACTGTTGCTTCAAACATTAAATCACATTACCAGCCTGAAGGAACTCAAATCTGATTTTTAAATGTAAGACGGATCCGATTTTTAACAAATCTTCTTCATATCTCACTGACTTTGGTATCTGGTCCTAGAACGGAAATATTGTACTCTATGTCCAATACGTGGATACATGTGACTTAGTGATTTAGTAGATGGTTTGGCACGGACTGTTCCCAAGCAAAACTGGAGCGAAACCTACAGAAACAGAGCAGTGTTTAAGATAATTTCACTGAGTCAAGACATATCGACTGTTTCGGAGGACGAGCGTGTCCACATTAGGGTCAGATAAAAGTTACTTGCGGTTATAAATGTGAACCATCGTGACATGTAAGTCCGATCTGATCTAACCAAAAACATCCGGTTTGTAATGTGAACGTAGTACACTTTGCTCCGACGGTGCATGTCATCACTACGTTGTTACCACCGTGGTCGCAACGCTCATCTGATGCTAGGCTTCATGCTAAATCCAGTCTTAGCATGCTAACACATCCTTCTCAACTACAAGATCTCGCTTAAGGGTTCTTAAAATGGAACTCTCTGCTGTCGGAAAAGTAAAACACAAGATGAGAAACACAAATCGGGTAACAAGATCTCCAAAGCATTCTGCAATGAGAATAGCAGTTTTGCGTTGATTGCAGCTTTGCAATAAAAGTCAGGTTTTTAAAAAGAAAAGAAAGAAGAAGAAGAAGAAGAAAAAAAAACAGGAAATCTTGACTGCCAACCCAGGCAAATGCTCCACGCTAAAAGTGAAAACACAATAAATTAACAATTAAAGGTTTTGCTTAAAAATCTCTGCTGCTGGTGTTAAACCAGATTTAAATTGCACAGGTTTCATTAGCAAAATGAGTTTTAAATGAAATACTCCAGTGATTTTTTTTTTTTGTTGCTTGTACTCACTGTGTATTTAGTGCGTAATTTAAATGTTGTTAAAAGACATCATAAATTCATAACAGACCAGGTCAGTACCTCCTCTCACCAGCAGGGGTCTACAGAGATCTTATCAGATGTTCACTTCCTGCTTCATCACTGTACAGCACTGTATATGTATTTTACTCAGTCACTCATTGTGCAGTCGTGTCAATATCCTGTGTTGTGTAACTGGTTGTGTTACACACCAGAGCGTGTTCTCGGCTCCTCTCGGCAGATCGCTCCATACTACTACTAAGTGTGTTTGATTTTTGTCAGTGTTTAAAATCAGCTCTATATGGATCCTCGCTCTCCTGCTGAGCTGCACTGAGCTGCACACGTACGCCAAACACACTTATGTGACAAGTAGAAATCGAATGTTTTAGTTATGTGTGTCCTGAACTTGGGGAACTGTGAACCTTCCTAAGATAGGACTTTTTTTTATGTTAGAGTAATCAAGTGGCTTCATTAGTGTAAAGTAACCTGAGCTAATACTTTTTACTGTTCTTCTCCTTCTTCAGCGATAAACATGTATGCGGCCGGTATCGGTGCTAAGAAGTGTCTGACCAAGGTTAAAAAGTGAACTATTAGATCGGATCATATAACAGCATTTTTCATAATACTTATCTCCCGATCCATACTTCGTCTTTTGTAAATATACATACACATTTATATTTTTTATCAGATGAAAAAAGAAACGCATGTGCTAAATACAGTTTCATGCCCCTTTATGTTTTAGTGTATCATTCTAAAATACTAAATTGTGAAGATATTGCAACACGAATGTGACATGGCTACGGACACTACAGATTTCTTTGCTTTTTAAGCTTTACCCAAAAACCATCGCCCTGGAATTTGAACGGTATGTGTGTCATAGCAGTAATTATTGAGCAGATTACAAAAGGCAATTTTAACTAAATAAACTATCGTTCTCTATGTTTTATGGCCACATAACATAAGGCGTGTGTCTAATTTGGAGCATTAGGCTCCTTCACGTCACGTAAAACGCTAAGAGGGCGGCTCACAGCTAAACACGCTTCGCTATATGATATTAACCGCTAGTTTACTTCATTCTAACTGATTTCCAGGGAAAATGTGGGAGATGTGGAACATACGAATATCGCAGACGCTGCCTGTAGTGTGTGAGCGAGCGGGCCTGTTTAGAACTGAAATATATAAAAGCCATTCCTAGTCCCTGCTGCAGACCCGTATGATAATGAGGATGATGATGATGATGATGATGATGATGATGATGATATGAAAAACGCATTCATGTTCACATATGGAGTGTACCTTACATCTGATCTACGAGCGCATGTGATAAGGACTGATTTTTAGAAACAGGATTTGTGACGCTTCATGGTGGCAATGTGAACAAAGCCATAAACAACACTAGATGTGTCCCTGTATCTGTCTGACTTTCATTTCCTTTAAATACACTGACAACTATGAATATCAGGAGGCACGAAAATAAATAAATGCATAAAATAAATAAATAAAAAGAGTCATCTCCGTTTATTGTTCAGTCTTGGAGTGTAACAGAAGATGAAGGACTGGGAGCTGAAGATGAAAGTTTAAAAGCATTGCAGCACAAAGTGTATTATTAAATTATAAAACAAGCATCAAATAACTCTCTCTCTCTCTCTCTCTCTCGCTCTCTCTCTCTCTCTGTTATTATTATTTAAACTGTAGGTGTTTTTATGAAGCTGGGATGGTTAGAGGAGTGTAATAATATTTAAAGTGTTTATATATCACTCACTCATCGGCTATACCATTTTATCCTGTTTTCAGGGTTGGGGTGCCTGGAGTCTATCCCTGGATAGGGTGCCAATCTATCACACGTACACACACTCCGGGAACACCAATCAGCCTAATCTGCATGTCTTTGTACTGTGGGAGGAAACCGGAGTACTCGGAGGAAACCCACCAAGCACGGGGAGAACATGCAAACTCCATGCACACAGAGACCTCTAGGTGGGAATCGAACCCGGATCTCTGGAGGCGCGAGGCAACAGTGCTAACCATTATGACACAATATTGTTAATTATCATTAGTAGTAGTGTTGTTAATGTTTATTTGATATATTTAAACAAAATATACAGTACTGATATATGAAGTCGTGATTCTGGTTTACCTGGTCATTTACAATGTGGTTTGCTGGACTCTAATAAATCACTGGCCTTTTCGACATTAGACGTCTGGTTGGAAAAGTATTATTATTATTATTATTATTATTATTATTATTATTATTATTATTATTATTATTGCTGTTGTTGCTGTTAGATTTTTTAATTTAAATATGTTTACATTCATCCCAAACAATAAACAAATAATTTCCATGCCTACCAACAACAACAACAACAACAACAATATTTAATGTTTGTATAAAATAATATATAATAAATATTATGTATGGTTGTTTAAACAAATAATACACTGTACGTTTTATTAAAGTGAAAAAATCCCTATTTTTGGAAGCATGAATGCTGGTATTTTTTCTGACACCAAGAGGCTCATTAGGAATAATAATAAGAAGAAGAAGAAGAAGAGATGCATACATTATTATTATTATTATTATTATTATTATTATTATTAGATAATTATGACAAAATTATAACTACATATTAATATATATATTAGTCTAATTCTTAGTTATTTAAATACATTTGTATCTTATTTTA